>CM076657.1:13774223-13820485 GCA_038496675.1 Rachycentron canadum
TATATATATATATATATATATATATATATATGTATATATAATTTTTCAAATCCCTTTGGAATAATAAAGGTAATCAAAAAAAAAAAAGAAAAGAAAAAAACAGGCTAACTTTGTAGAAGCCACGGAAGTTCATTTGAAATCCCTCCAGTGACATACATTTTACAGTTCAAATTAAAATTACACGGTTATGTTGCCCTGCTGCTGCTTGACTGCAACAACAAAACGATGACAGCAGGGTTTGGAGACATTTACCTGGAATGATCAACTTTTACAAGTTTGCTATGTAGGAAACACTCACTTCCATCCGTCTGGCATAGGTGCGTGTGGAGCTGGAGTCGTGTGCTGCCTGAAAGGCTCAGACGAGGGCGATAAAAACTCTTTTACTCCTTTTTTTTTTTTTTAGCAGAGTCTTACACTGACACGTGACGCACCGCGGAGCCCGGTGACGTCGCAGAATAACAAAGATGGCAGGAATAGGAAGCAGCAACTACTGGGAAGGTAATGGAGCTCGATTTGACTTGATTCACGTCGCCCAGTCTTAACAACAGCCTCTAATATGACAGTCACGATGTCGACAATCAGTCCTCAAGTTTAACTCTCGGCGTTTTCGGCTCACACATTTGTGGCATTAACACACGTCTATGCAACGGCTGGCTACAAGCTAACGGTGGCTAACGCAGCGCCGTGCGAGTTAACGCTATTTTCTAAGATGTCAAACCTGCGTCCAACCTCTAAACGGTTTATCAACTCGGTACAGACACAGTTATTAAGGCCAGAATTAGATGTTAATGAGTTTAAACCGGTCTCTATATTTTTTCCTCGGTTATCGTGCGGTCGAATAGGGAAAGTCGCTCAGTTCCCTTCAGCCTTATAAGTTAGTAATTTTTGCTGTAATAGCTTTGCGGTATTCGTTTAAAAGTATAAACTAATATAATGGGTTTATAAAGAAGCATTATATTCATTTTGTTATGATTCTTTCTTTAAATACAGCACTGTCTTAGGCCACCATTAGATTTGTTGTTTTAGCAATGCTACAATAACCGTATAGAATTATTTCTCTTAATTATGTCTCTTAATTAGGATGCAACCAGAAAATACAGGAAAAGTGTATGTAGTGTTAACAGCAGAAATAAATCAGAAAAACCAGCTTCTATAAAGTATTTAGCGTCACCTCCCCTTACACTTGAGCAATAGCAGGAACCTGGCTCCTAAACCTAAATGGGACCATAATGTCATTGCTAACACCTGTGTTTTTATTTGACCATTTCATGTCAAAATAATGCCGTGAAAAAAGTCTGTTACACCAGGTTTGTGCAAGACATGCTTGAGCATTGCATACACGTTGTGTGAGTTTTTAAGCTTGTTAATATGTATAAGACCAACCTTTAATCACATCACTCCATTCAAAATGCCAAAGATCACAGAATCTGACATAAATCACAATTTTCAGCAAGGCCACTCTCAAAGGGAAATCAGCAAACAAACTGGATACTCAAGGTGTGGTATTCAAGCTGTTAGACATTTGAAGAGAATTTGGAGAGAGATGGAAGAATGCGTGTTTGTGGCCTTTAGTAAAACATGGTGGTGGGTCTGTCCTGGTTTGCTGCATTTCTGCCAGTGGTGTTGGCGATATTGTCCTAGTTGATGGGATCATGATGCTGAAAAGTACAGACAGGTTTTAATTCATCATACCATTCCTTCTTGTTTTATTTTTCAGCATGATAATATTCCCAAGCTCACTGACAGATTCCAGACCTGATTTTTATAGAGGCAGTATGGGATCACCTGCACAGAGAAAGAAATAAAAGACCAAAAGACCAAAAAATAAATATGGATGGTCATTAAAACTTTGCTAAAACAACAAGGCTAGGTGCCTAAGACTTTTGCATGGTACTGTACGTTAAAACATGAAAGTTACTAAGACCGCTCATTGTAATTATCGGCGATTACAATTCAACATTCATCAAGTTTAATCAATTAACAAAAATGGGCAATTAACACGTTTTACATCCTGTGACATGGTGCTATTTACTGTATAACCATTCCTTGTATTTTACCTGTAACATCATTATAGTTTATTTGAAAATGGTTACTAGCAAACTAACTAGTACTTATCAGTGTAAAAGTATTGAAGAAGATATTTTCCAATGAGCAATGCAGTGGAGTAGAAGTATCAAGTAGCATATAATTTAAATAGTCAAGTAGTAGTAGTCAAGTTTAAATAGAGTCCAACTACCTCAAATTGGTACTTAAGTGCAGTACTTGAGTAATTGGTACTTTTCACCACTCTGTGCTTATGTTCTGCGATTGAGTGTTATGTTTTGTCTGGGTGTCTGTGTCTGAGATGCAGATCTGCGAAAGCAGGCCAGACAGCTGGAGAATGAACTCGACCTGAAGTTGGTCTCCTTCAGTAAATTGTGCACTAGCTACAGCAGCTCCAGAGATGGACGACGAGGAGAAACGTAAGATCATATTCTCTGTTATGTCTGCAGAGTTAACACTTGTCTCTCTATGTTTTCAGTCATACAGGACACGATATCTTTAAAAGTAGCAAGGAAAGGATTTTCTGATTACATTCATACAATAACAATTATCCCAGGTGCAATTCTAGCTTAAATGTGTAGTCAGAGCGCTTGGTTATGTGGGAAAAGCTTGCCAGTACAGGAAAGTGTCCACAGGAAGGAAGTGTGTGTGTGTGTGAACAATACATTGAATCCATACTAATTCCAACGGCATTGTTCACAAGCAATAATGTCATGAGAAAGTTTCCCAGGGCAATCTTATTACGACACTATCAGTACACTTTTGTTTCTTTAGGTAACGAAAACACTACTTGTGGAAAAAAACTTTGAACTCTAGTAGACCTGTATGTTCTGATCCTTTAAAATAATTTGACTATCAGCGATCACTTGTACACAAATTATTATTTATTGCTGCATGGTGTTGGTTTGATAACCCACACAAACAATCACTATGCATTTCTACTGATGCATCTGTACATATGACTACATGCTGAGGAGGGAGTACTGTATGCTTCCCAGATGAATGTCTACTTAGATATATTACTATGTGGATGATATAAATAAATCATTTCAAATCAGCAGAACTAAATAGAGTTAATAAAAGCTTATCTCTTGTGAAAGATAAATATAAATAAAGTGTCACATAATTTACTTTATTTTAACCCAATTTTGAATTTACAAGTTTTTTTTTTGTTTTTGTTTTTTTACACCAGATATTTTTTTTTCTCAAATAAAGGAACCTGTCAAATGAATTTAGTAATTTTTTTTAAATTTCAAAATGAGAAACTTGTGAAAGATTTTCTTTTACAACACTTAAAATATTAATACATACACACACAAACAGCTTTAAGTCAGCTAATAGTACTCCTTTCTTTGCTTTTACTTCTCAAGGTCAGACACCACCCCGCTGCTAAACAACTCCACTCAGGACAGGATGTTTGACACCATGTCAGTGGAGATTGAACAACTGTTGGCCAAAGTAAGTAAACTCCCATGGGCCAGTGGCCCATGAAAGTCCAGCAAATAGACTGCAATAAGAACAGCATTGGATTTATGCTGAGGCTGTTGTCTTTCGTCAAGGAAAAAGCACACTGCAGACTCAACCTATTCATGCGGTTTGCATTACACCCTTTAACACTTAAAGGTGATGGATTCAATTAAAAGGCAGATTCTGCAAACAACAATATCAAAGCAAGGGAAGCATTAATGTTACAGTGTCTTTTTTTTAAAGTTGGTGTCATAAATACGAGAGATGTAAGTCAAAATCAATGGCTACGTTCTAATAATATTGTTTGTACATATATTTTTTGTCCCTTTTGTGCCCTGCATAATTTTGCTATTTGGCATGACAGACATCTCTATGATGTAAAGAAGTGTACATCCACAAATTGTGTAACATGCACACCTGGTGGATAGATGGTGTTATTTTGCTTTCCACGTGCACCGTGTTGTGTAGTACTTGTGTTTTTACCTCTGCTAATTTACTGATTTCCTAATGTCTTTTCCATCCGTGCATCCGTCCACTCAATTTCCATCTCTCTGTCAGTTGACTGCAGTGAATGATAAGATGGCGGAATACACCAATGCACCAGGAACAGCTTCTCTCAATGCCGCACTCATGCACACACTTCAGAGACACAGAGACATCCTACAGGTTTGCCTCCATATTCCCCTCAGTTTTTCCTCCAATTTTTCATCCACATTTATTTTCAATACTCATTATGTAATGTACTTTTCACTATTTTATGAAGTCTTTCATTCTCTTAGTGTTAACAGTTTGGTCTTCAACTGCGCCCTCTTCTTTTTGACTTTTATTTGTTCTGCCTCTTAGGATTACACACACGAATTTCACAAAACCAAAGGCAACTTCTTGGCCATTCGGGAGAGGGAAGACCTTCTAGGGTCTGTCAGAAAAGACATTGAGTGAGTATCCAGTTACACCAGCATGTGTCACAGTTGTGTTTCTGAAGTTTATTCTTTACACTGTAAATGCAGTTCTAATGCACAAACTATTGGTAACACATTAAACGTATTTACTGGGGAAGGTATAGTAAACGTTTGGTCAGTGTCTCTTATCATCTCACTCACATGAACACATGGCGCTATGTACAAAACTAATAACATTGTCATGTGATGCGTTGCTTGTGTTTGATCTTAGTGGCCATAGAGAAATAAAAACTGTCAGGCATTATTCATAGTGTTCCTGTGTTGTAGAACTTATTCCTTAGAGGGATAGTTGAACCTTGACTTCTACTTGGCACGCTCTTGAAAAATGTTGGCCATTAAAACCTAAGAATTCATGGCCACTTTGGCCTTCTATTGAGAAAGTGTGTCCTCTCCTCAGATTGGCTCAGTTGTGAGTCAGTATATTGAAATGAGATGGAGGCTCCCCTAGACCATGACTCTTGACGTTTTTTTTTTTTTTTTTTGTAATGGCTTATTGATCTATACGACGCAGCAGTGAGCATACGGTGAGCACTGCAGGATTCCTATTGATCCTGCTTCATCCATCTAATATGTTGATAGTCTGTGGCTGCCTCATACAAGCATACATGTTCCATAGGCCTCACAGTTACTTTAAATAATAACTCTTATGATACTCTCATAATGAAACATTAAAAATTGAGCAAAGGCCCTGATGGCTGTCACTTCTCCTCTTATCTAACTATTTGATTTCTCTAATTCAGATTGTTCTTTTTTTAATGATAAAATGCAATATTGATATATGAACATAGATGACCATACATATATATCACATCAGTAAGGAGCAAGGAAGGTCAGATTAAAGTCAAGTGATGATGATGCTGTTTTGGAATTTATTTGAGAAGACTTCCCTTCTAAAGCTTTTATTCTTTATATGCAAAAGAACAAAGTGTCATTGTCTGTCGTAATAGTGTATTATTTCTTATACCACAAATAATTCTTTAAGTTAACATTTTAAAACTACTTGTATCAATGCTTAGCCATTAAATCTAATGATATTTGGAAACATGCTGCACCTGGGCAATCAAAGTTTAACTGTATATCTACTCAGTTAGTTAGTAACATCCCATGAGGTCAGCACTACATGCAACAGTTCACTCAATCTTCTCATTAAATCACATAGCTGAGGAGTGCCACCGACCCCACTAATAGGCTCAGTGCTGATGAATCTAATGCATAAAAATGAGCCGGTGTTGTTGACCTGGTGCTCAGCCTAACGATGACTAATGTGCCCCTCGGCTGCTAATGAGGGAACCATCTGAGCTCCCAGGTAGGGGAATTACAACTGCTGCTATTATGGCACAGAGCAATGACATGTCGAGTCATGCTTTACACGAGACATTTTCTTTTGAAAAGCAATATGCACCGAACCTCTCCGGCTGACCCTCACTGGTAGGGCATGGGAAAAAGGGAATTGATCAAATTTGAAAGCAGCCATATCCCAGACAGTTAGATTATTATATTTACTCATTATTTTGTGCTGTAGTGTAACTTGAGGACACACATTTCTGCTGATGTTTTCAGAGATGCGTACTGAAAAAAAAGAGAAAATCAATGATCACAATTTTTTCCAGCTTTAATACAACAGCAAAAGGTTGCTGTGGGAAAAATAAAAACTACAAAATAACTTTCCTGTAATCACAGAAGAAAGGGCTCAATATTTTAACCATAAGACTTTATCACTTAACTTGAAACTCTACTTGATTCTTGGTTGTAGTGGTGCAGTTCAGAACTTCTATTGCTCCAGCAGCATAACATCAAATGACACCAGTAATGTACTGGGCTCCAAAATTGCATTTTATTTTTTATGTAAAAAAAAAAAAAGTAAAAATAAAGAAATATGTGATTTTTGTCAGGTCTTGTACTAAACAAACATGTTCCTTTATGTCTGGAGAATATCATTTGCAGACCGGGACATCTCCTGTAATTTAGATATTGTAATTGGCCATATTGCGATTTCAATTATATTTCATTAATTATGCAGCTATTTAATGTTCTACAGAATAAGTTCACTGTGTTTTGGGTAATGCCATTAATACATGCATGGATGTGTATGTGCATCTGAGCATCTTTGTCCCTTTTGTCAGGTAGAGGGCAGTAGAAATCTTGGGCATGGAGCAGATGTCACCAGGATGCTGTAGACTGTAGATTTTTATGTGTATCAGGATTGTTTACAATCCACACACAAAAAAAATCCATACTAATTAAAATAAATACTGCACGCTGTCTCATTTATGCAAGCAACTCAGTGACCAATACATTCACAGAATCTGTCAACAAAACACACACGTACACACACAGTCACATTTCTTGTGTGCAGCTGTGCCATTCATAACTGCAGCATGGAGCAGAGCTGAGCTCAGACCTAACGCTCCCTCTGCTCCTGCTTTGATTTTAAATGTCAGCAACAAAAATGACAGCTAGCCTGTGATTTACATTGGTGCCCTTTTAAAAAGCCTTGCTGGAGTGATGAAGCTGGCTGTCAGTACAGGCAATTTTAGCCCCACAAAGGCATCAGACCTGCTGGTGGGACAGCCAGCCCACGTCCAAGGCAGCTGCTGTGGAGTGTGCTGTGTGTGCACAGAATATAGTATTTCCATTCAGTGGCTTTGGATTGTACACTGGGGATGAAGTAGGCACATTTGCTCTTGGACTGCTTACAGTTAGCTGGGTGGGGTAAGATGTTTATGGTATATGTGTGTGCAGACTCTCTCATTCTCACCCAACAGTAGGGTGGGGCTGTTAAATGACAAGAAACCCAGGAGAGAGCTGGGAGTCAGCTGTTCACTGATGCTGATAGCTAGAGATACATGAGGCAAAACAGAGTGGTGATGTGTTTGCACTGTGAGTGGGATAACAAGCCATCCATTAACTTTAACTGTTTTGCTACCAAATAGCTCAGGAAGCGAGCACATCGCTTCATTTCTCCTCTTTTATTAACCTGAGATTGTATGGTGTTGTCAATATGTGGATAGAGCCAGAGGTCTCCTACATAGATAAGGCTTACAAAATCAATATTAACCATTCTTAACCCACCCACCTACTCTGAAGCCTTTTAATAAAGTGTCCATTCACAAAATTTCTATCTGTGCAGACTCTTGAAACAAAATTTGACATGTCTTTTACACTAAGACTTGTAGAATCTAATGGCTCTTTCATGAGTCAATGGTTCTGCCCCTGTGTTCTCCATGTTTATTATTTCTGACTGTTATTCTTCATTTGAAGTGGGTAGATGGTTGAATGGAGGAATAAAGAGGCTTGAGAGAGAGATATACATAAAGCTTAAGTCAGGCTGTTGATAACTGAAGGAGAGGTGATCAGGCATAGCCCAGTATGGCATTGCTAGCTGGGCTGTGGCATGCCAAGCTGTGATTTTAGGTGTTTCCATTGGTGCTACATAGCAGGGGAGAGCCACACTAGCTTGCTAAACAGGGCATTGCTTGGCAGCAGGAAAGCCATTTCTGCCCTTCCAAGTTGTAGCGGTCATGCAAGTGAAAGAAGTTTTGGAATCTGCTCTACAACCATACTGGTTCTGTATTTGCTGTGTTAAGTTATCAGCAATGCAAACAAAATATTTCCTGTGGCTGCTGCTGCTGTTTCACTGTAAAAGCTTTCCACTGGTAAACCACAAGAAGGCTTTTACTGTAAAACAGGTACAGGAATTGCAGTGGTGTTGGCATCATCTGGTATTTGACAAAAACTGGTCTATACAGCAGTTATACTGGTGCTTTTTGTCAGTGGATCAGATTATTACAAGGTATATTAAATTAGTTGCTGAAGTGAGCTAGTTATCCGAAAGTCAATGCTGTCACATCACTGTCTTTACTTGACTTAAAAGTGACTTAAAGTAACATCTGCATATCTTCTTTCAGGACATACAAGAGTGGCTCTGGGGTCAACAACAGAAGAACAGAGCTGTTTCTGAAGGAGCATGAGCACCTGAGAAAGTAAGTTCCTAGCACCTTTTAAGCCAACTTTCATAATTCACTTAAGGATATCAAAGCCAGGGTAACTCGTTGTGACAGGGCAGTATTTATTTGTTCTTTGTAAATCTCTTAGAAAAATTAATTTTCTCTTTATTACATAACTTTGCATCTTAAAGTTGCAAAAAGGTAGGCATCCTATTCATACTGTCACAGTAGGTCAAAGTATGATCTGCCAGCAACCTCATTAGTGTCCTTCTATCATTTGGCTGACTCTCAAGCATTGCAGAACAGCACGAGGTCATGAAGTCTGTGAAATCTCTGTGTATACAGGTGTGTTAGAGGCACCCTATGTGGAAAGTAAAATTGGATGTCAGCGGGGCACACACACACACAAAAAGCAAACATAATAAAACCACAGAAGAGCTTTTAACATTGCTTAAATGAGAGAATTCAGACATAACTGGCAAACATAAAGCAATCTGACTGATTCTGTCTGTTCTTTGTTTCCTGTTTCAGCTGCTCAAATGAATAGTATCCCAGTTATTCTCCATTACAGACCTCTTAAGTAATTTAAAAACACACTTGCTCTGACATGGTATGGCTCATGTTTATCAAATGAAAAAGAATGATATTTGTATTTTGTAGAGTTACTCATATAGGGGGTGAACTCAACAACAAAATGCAATAATACAATGCAGTCCAATTAAATATCCCTTCTTGAACACTATTGTGACTTTGGATTGTTTCCAGAAACTCTTTGGCAAAAGTTTCAATGCTGTAAAAAGGAAATGATCTTCATTTTAATGACTTAACATCACTTCCTCAGTCTTTCACCACGTACACTTTGACTATGTCAGTATCAACATGCACGTTGTGGTTAAAGTAATTTGTCTGGACCAGCAGATTTTCTAATCAAATTTAATTTAAGAAATGGTAACATAAAGAAGGGAGACTGGTGGCACTCTGACTGGGGCTGGATCATTTCACCATCAATCCACTTTGCTAATAGGCTGTCTACATATACAATACATGCATATTCTTGTATGGGTCAGTTTGTTGTTTCAGCAGGTATTTTACATATTGTAAAATATTGTACATATATTACATGTACATGTCTCTCACAACAATATTGCTTTTTGTAGAGTTGAGCAGTGGCAGTTTGAACCTCATGACTGACAATTTAGTTAAAATTGCATCAGCATTTTCATTTGAATGAAGTGGGACCTAACCTTGTTAATTGTTACTTTAGCCCATTTCCCAAGATAAAAGCCTCTTCCCTCATTCGTTCAAACTGGGCCTCAGATAAGACAAACTGGACACTGGTGATAAAATATTCTTAGAAATGTGAAATGAGAACAGTTGCTGCTGGTAACACATTGTGCTGAACATCCTGTGGATTGATGCATCTATCTGCATTCCCAGCAGTTAAGCTTTTGTGCCAATCCAGCACAATTGATCAGGATATTGATAATGAAATTATCTTATTAAACCACAGGCCATATTACAGGGCTTCCCCAGACCGATGACAGAGATGGGAGGGAACGACGCGATTGGAGATGAGGATCATGTTACGCTTGATTGATCCTATTACAGCCATAAAACAGGAAAGAAAGCTTGAAGAGAAAAGGGCTAAAATATGTTAGTGGCCAGAGCATTGGTCTGAAGTCTCACTTGAGGCAGAGAATGGATACTCCATAAAGATGAGAGATCTGAGTTAAAATACTCTTTATCTTTTTTGCAATGTGCAATGCTCTCTTTTCAAAAGGCTGTTTTAAACACAAGTATTATGAATAAAAAGGTTTCTCCTATATGAACTGGCTTTAGAAAAAAAAAACATAGATAATGTAATGTATGATCAGTACACATTTGCATAAGCAGTGTAGTGACTATGTGTTTTGAATCTATAATGTATTGGCAAATGATGGTACCAGCCAGCATTGCAAAACTGATCAGCTAAGACTAATCTCTTCCACAAAAAAAAACCTAGTCCCTGCCAGTTAATATACAAATGACTATGGTGGCTGGTGCGTGTGCCAATCTCTTAACGGACCCTAATGACACACATGCCAAGAATCATTTTTAAGATGGCCTCCTCTTGAGTTTTAGAGAGAGACCAACCTTTTATGGTTCCACATAAGTCAGACCTACCAATTCTCGTTTTTAATTCATCTTAAATACTGCCATAAATGTTGTTGATCTTCTTTTGTGTGAAACTGGAGGTTCTTCTGATATGCATTGCCAACCAGCTGTGTGCTTTTCCAAATCATGTCATATCAATGTAATTTACCATGATGAAGAAGATGATCAAGAGAAATGGGAGGTGTAGGAGCTCGATTTCTACTGTAGCAAGGGTCTAAATACTTACGTCAGTATGGTACTTCAGTTTTTCAATAAATTTGCAACATTTTCTATATTTTAGTTTACTTTAGTTTACTTTGTCATCATAGGATATAGTGTGCAAATTGATTGGGGGGAATATATATATATATATATAAAATTTTAGAATAAGGCTACTACAAAACAAAAAGTGAAGTAAATAGCACAGGTTTGAACACTGTCTGAATGCACTGTATCTATTTTTCCGTCTCTTTAGGCCATAAAACTTAGTGTTCATGAATAAACTAGAGGCAGGAAGGGGCAGGTCCATTAAAAGTTCATGCTGGACCAGCTCTAATGGTAGTGGTGATACTGATATAGACTTTCAAAGTTTTTTGATACAATAAAGTGAGGGAAATTTACACCTCACATTACCAATTATTTGCATGAATTTTGATTTGCTATTAACAGCAAATGCATAGTTCACTTAAAACCTAAAAATTCCTTTACTTTTCTTTTTTCTCTTGGCTCTGCACATTCCTAAAGTTGAAGCATTCATTCTAGGATAAGATAATCTTCTCAATTCATGCTGCCTAAAGCAAATCCCATTTTTTAGTTGTCCTTGTATACAACTGGACTCAACAATCATCATGCACAAAAACATGTGTTAAACCACCTGTTGAAATCCCAACACATCTTTGTAACAATGAGCTTGCATGTCCGTATTGTCTGGTGGTGGTTGGATCCCATTCTGCTTGCTTGCAGGTTATATTTTATGTCATAGCCATTGTTTTAAATGTGTCTCGTCTGCATGTGCATTTTCTAAGATGTGTCCAGTTAGGACACTTAAAGGCCACATGTGACCCATGTCTAGCAGTTGATGTCAGATCCAGAAAATAGTCCCTGAAATAATTCAAAAGAAAATTAAAATACAAATTTTTATATAAATATATTTTATTTTTAGTGAGTGTAACAAGTGATGGTTTCCACTGGACACTGGACGGTGGTTTCAGTGGTTAAAATGACACCAGTGGTATATTATATGAGCTGAACTAATTAATGTTAATTCTGTCAAAAACTTAATGTTAGGCCCAAAGTAAAGTTGGCTTTTGCTTTCTACAGGCTGTTAGTGCTTGTCAAAGATAATTTTTGAGGGAAGCTCCACTCTGTAACACTGCTGTACGACCACAAGTGAATTGTGGCGGCCTGGGCGGTTTTCAACTCAGGAGCACTGCTGCTCCTTCCTAAAGATTTTCTTTTTTGGCTTTGCTGTTGTGATCTAGCCAAACGTCAGTTGAATGGTTGCAGCTAATTCATCATCCAAAAGTTTTTTTTTTCCTCAGCATTTTAAACAAAGTATTTATCTGCTGTATCCTCTGTGTCCTCTTTTTCTTTCTTTTCTATCCACTGCTTTTACTGTGCCTGGTCTGTTGCCCATCTTACAAAGTTTATCTGAGCTGCCAGTTCCCTGATATATTAAAGTTATCAGTTGAGGTAAGCTCTGAGGAGTCAGGAGAATATGCTGCCCTGTGCTCTCTCGCTGACCAAAACCAGTCCAGTTTAGAAACAGTTCAGAAAATTCAGCCGTTCAATTGTAAATTACCTAAAATGCATATCAGTGTCTGGAACATGTAAGGTCAGCTAATTTCTCTCCTTTACTCCACAATACTTGGAAGCTGTTGTTATTAACCATAATCACTAAGTGTCTTTACATGTGATTATCTTAACTGTCGGTATTATATTTTGAAGTGCATTTTTCTCCGAAGGCATTAAACAAGATTAAGATTGTGTGCTATTTATTGCTATAATGGGAAGGGCGATGCCTTTTCTGTTTTCAGTGGGTTTAAATAGTTTTTCTGTTTTCTAATGCATGTTGATTTGCACTCAGGGTTTTCTTTGCCTAAGGGCCTCCAATTTGAACAGTGTTCATCTCTGAGATAACAAATACTTACATTACATCAACAATATCTTCAAGCAGGTTTCTAGAGTTGTTTTCCTGCTACTCGTGGTTTTTGAGTGTCTGGTTGTAGCTACTATGTGTGCTAATGCTAAAATGTTGTGTCCAAAGCAAAGAAGTTTACTAGTTAATTATTGCAGATTCCATACACTTTCTTATGTTTTGGTGTAATTATCCTGTAAGTATTTGTTGAAGAGCGACTTTACTATAAAGATCATTGTCATGAATGTTCGTTTACCTGGCTGATTTTATTAGTTGCCTCATATTGCTCTAAAAGTCAACCTGATAGAGCATTAATCTTAGAAGGTGAAGTGTATTCTTTCAGAATATCACTTAAATAGTTGATGAGTCAACAGAAAACGAAAAATGAAAATATGTTATTGGTCACTTTGAGTGTTAACTGCTTAATACTGCCAATGTAGCCATCAATTTTTATCTCTGTTGTATTGAATTGAATTCATGCAGGAAATGGATGCATGCATCTGAGCAGTGAACAACCTATCTGAGTCTATGTTCACGTGTGTGAAAATGACAAGAGAGTGCGAAGGAGCACTTGGGCAGGGTGGATGTATTTGTCACATTGGAGAGGCAATTAGCTTGGAGCTAATGAGCAATTTAATGAGTGCAACAAAACATCCAGGGGAAACTGAAAGAACTCACTCAAACCGAGCCACAGAAGGTCACATATACATGAACGTGATGATATAATCAAGCTCACCACTGCTGTGGCGGCTTCATGATGGAGGAAACAAAACATAAATCTTTGCCCTATCTCATCCTTGATTATAAAAACTACATGAATCAATTCTCACCTCAGCTCTCTGCTACTCTCTCTTTTGCTCCTCAGCTCATGATTTATAGGGTGAACACTGCCGGCAGCTTAGAGGTTTAGTTTTCTCTGTCAGTCGTTTTTCTGTCCACCATAATGTTTTTTTTCTTTCATCATTTAAGACCGACTGTCTGGCTTTCGCCTAACCACATTCTATTTAAGTTGTCTATTTTCTACTTCAGACATTCTGCCTTTGTTAGTGCTTATGTACTTAATAATCAAATAAGCATAATGGAGTTATAATATTTTTAAAATGACAGAGTTGTTTTTAGATTGAAGAGTGAAGGTCATAGCTGGCCAGGTTTTTTTTCCTTAAAGGCTACATGGCTCTTCTTCCATTGCGCTTTGGATCACAACTACCCCTACTTGCATTATTGTTTGCTGCACCCACATGCTCCCACAATCCTTTTGTGACAAACTTGCCTGCCAGCCTTCAATCTGAATTTTGCGCCAGTTAACCATTTCACAAAATCATTTGATTCCTGTAAAAGGTTCCGTTTCAGTACGACAAAGACAAAAGATATGATATTAGAAACGACTGCCAAATCTCAGTTTTGTGCTTGTGTATGGCTCTATGATCCAAGAACAGAAGGCCCTACAGCCCACTGCAGTGTCCCTTACAGTGTCCACAGTCTCTCTCTTGTCATAGTATATAGTATAGTACTGCTCCATTGGTTAGCCTCTCTCCTATCTCTCCAACCTTTCAATGCAGACCAAAATGAAATGTACCCAAAGGAAGGAATTTAATGGATATATATACAGGGCATTCACAAAAAGAAAATTCATGAGGTGAACTGATGATGTTCAGATTAAGTAACTATTGGGCAGATAATACAGCAATTAAACTCATCCATTATCTTCATCCTTGATATTATAGGTCGTTAATGGCACCAATGTGATTGTGATTCCATGAATATATAACCGACGCATCAATCTGACCTCTGAGAATCAGTTGGTTAGTAATTGACCACATAAATAACCCGGACCAGGCCCACAGTCAAATATAGTTAGAACCTCTTGATGGTATTCCTTTTGTACTTCAGTGGTCTCCCAGCCCCTGCCTGAGGCACTGGCAGCAATGGGCAGCTCTTTCAGTGACTGGCTGCTCCACCTGCAGTGTTCAGAAGGAGTGATAGTGCACGTCTTTTCTTCCTGCTGCTGTTAGAGAACACAACACTGCTCCTGACAGCCCACAAGGCTCTCCGCAGACAGTAATACTGAATATTATTAATGGTAAACCTATTTAATATTATCAGCATTAAATATTTATGCAGTATTTCTGTGTAATACATGCAACTCTTTTTCACAAATGCTCAGCATATGTAGAGTACCACACCCCATGTAAACAACGTGCATTATTACACCTCATGTAAAGACACTAATTTTATTAATGTCTGTCTATAACTATGCTTGATATTTGCTCAGAATATTTATACAGAATATTTTTATATTCTGCTGCTGCTGTAATGACTTTCCCCCTGTGGGATTAATAAAGTTCACCCCATGTAATAATTCATATATATTATTCATTTATATCATTTTTGGACTCTGCCTTCTATTATAATGAACTTACTTGTCTTTTGAGATTATTGAGCTTCCCTTGAATTAATCATTTTTGATGAACTGACTCATTGAAACTCCCGAGGGCTGCAGCATCTGTCAGCTCAAAACACACATTTTCATCCCATTACTGTTCAATCAGCATTTGAGATTATCGTGTGCAGAATTGCACAAGGTGCTATTGTATTTAATAGAACAGGTGTAGCTTCACTTTGGCAGATGTGTTCAATGGAGAAAACCAGAACAAGGAGTTGGGGAATAAGGTAGCACGTGCACACACTGCTTGACTTTGTCCCAATTCTTTGAATTGGTCCTGGTTGTCCAAAAAAGAGCCAAAAGTGAAATTGTTGAGAATTTTCATATGCAGTGAGCTGCCAGTCACAAACTGTACGTGTCCTCAGAAACACACAAAATGATGCAGTGGGCTTCTGAGCATTTACAATGTTCCACCAAACCAGAAGGGTGGGTTTGGGCATGATGTTAAAAATGCTCAGGTATTCTCATTAGCCTTGAGCTGGTCAGGTTAAGGTATAAAGAAAGGTTTTGGGTAAAGGTTACAGATAGTTGTGGTTTGTTGTGGACATATCTCTCTCTCTCTAGTTGTTTCTCTCTCTCTTTCTCTTTCACTCTTTCTCTCTCTAGTAACTATTGTTGCCCATTGACCACTAAGAGCTTGAGATAAACAACATATTGAGCACGATATTGAGAACGTGGTGCTATTGAAAGATTGTTTACCATGAAATACAATCGCTGCTGTTTTGTTTGTTTGGTTTACTTTAGTTCTCAGGAACATTATCCAAATTGATTCCAATTAGGGAATAAACCGCTGAGAGCATTGCTGTTTATGAGCAACCTGAGACACAAAACTGGCGTTACAACATAAGAGGGTTGCGTGTGTGTTTGTGTTTCCCTTCCAGTATTCTCTGTTGGACAAAAGCAAACCTCTGATACTCCCTCTTTGATAGTTAGGCAGAAGAATAAACTCAATGATCTCTGAGGTGGAATCCTCTCTGGGTCTATTTAGTCCTGATCATGCATAAGGAGGAGAAAGCTAATCAAAAAATTACTCAACAGTCACATTGAATTTGAACAGAAATTCACTCACTAAATCATAGCGTTTTAACATGTAGTCATGCTTATTAGCTTATTTGCTAATATTTTTTTCTGCTGTGTGTTAAGCGAAGGACACAAACAAGACCAGACCAAGTGGCAAATACACACAGAGATGTCACAACGTTGATGTTGGTGGGAAGATTCAGGGTTGTTATGCTGTGTTCTTCCAGACTTGTTTGGTTAGTTACGACGTGGGAGTTGATGAGATTGACAGAGGAAAAAGAAATCTTGTCCCAAACGGCACACAATTAAATTTAGATCCGTCTCCGGCTCAGTTTCACTAAGTAGCATGATTAGAATTCTGGGCCATTTAGTTCTGTATTGATCACTGCCAAGTTAAGTGTTTCCATGTTCTTCATTTCAGTAACTAACCATTGTCTTTCTTTTTCTCGCTCCTCCCCCTTTCCCTCTCACTATCTACAGTTCCGACCGACTGATGGATGACACAATAAGGTAAGACCTGCTTTCTGTCTTGTCCATACTGGAAGACATATATTTGCGTGTGACAGCCCCTCACCCCCTGTCTTATCTACCTGCTGACCCTGACTCAAAACCCTCAGTATATAACCTCAGCATGGATCTTAACATGGCCTAGATCTGTCAAGCTTAGCAGCCCCTGTTGATTATTCTTATTTATCATGTCTCATCCTTAAGCAGCCACCATATAGCACAAATGCAAACCCCAGGGGAGAAAGTGACTAAACTGGATAAAAAATGTTTTTGTCTCCATTTTTGAATTAAAAGTGGACAATTTGACCATAATAGTCTTTTGTTATGGCCAATAGTTTCAAATTATCCTTTTGAGTCAGATCACAATTGCAAATGTCTTTAAATACTACTGTATCCAGTAGCTGCTGTTATAGAAATGACAAGCCTGATAGAGTTGCTAATCAGTAGGTGTAGCAAATAGAAAATATTTTATTAGGGATTTATTCAGAATCTAAAAGCAACTAAATTTACTGCTAATTATATTCACACACTTCTCTAATAATGTCCAACCTTTAAAATCAGCCTGTCATCAACAATCTGGGAAACTCATTTGTCCATTTGATATTTGTTTCTCATGGTTGTGCTCTTTAAGAGTTACGGTTGACCTGTTCATCAGAGTTTTAACGTACATTGTTTTGGACCTTGTGTTTGTACCAGTGAACTTTTCAGTGCCATTGGTCATTGTTCGTACTGTAAATTTAAAGGCAAGAGTTTCATACACATAAAAAAGCTTGGCAGTTTGCCAGCTGTTGGTCACTTGATATAACAGAGCAACTCTTCACACTTCCCTGATTTGTGGTATTATCTATCTATTACAACTGCTACTACTACAGTGAAGTGGTTGTCACTACAATAAACCCAAGGGAACATTGTTAGATATTGGATAGAAAAGCAGAGATGTCAGTGACAGAGTGTATATTATTGTTTATCTATGTCAATGTGACTAGGTACTTTTCAAGGTGTGTGATTTCAATATTGTGATTTACAATAAACCAAACCAATAATCAAAAGTCGTCTTCCTAGCTAAATAATAAATGAAATGGTCAGAGTCCAAAAAATGTACCAGCGATTTTTAAAACAAGAATCACTAAACAAACCATCAATGTCCTTGGAGTGACCCTCTGGTAACAATTGTGACTATTCAGACCCTAATTTCCACTACTCTGTGACGTATGAGTTATAAAAATCCCCCTCAAAAACAGATGCTGAGCTGTGCTTTCATACAGATGAACTTTTCTGAAGTGTACTTGACTGGATTTATATTAATATATTGAATCAGCTCTGAGCATGTTCTGTTTGTCTTAGAAGAAAGAGCCCTGCTTCTGAGGTGAAGTTTAGTTTTTAGTCTTCTCTGAACAGGCCTTGATCGACGAATAAAGGGTCCTGAGGCAGATTTGTGATTTGCGATTTTATGTCATGTGACTCAAAATGACTTAAGCCGATACTCGTTCAACAGGTTACTTGACAATTTGAAACCTTTTCTCCAGTTGACTTTTAAACCGTGATCACTGACTGATCGTGCACACTGTGTGAAGGAAATGTTTATCTCACTGTTAACCAGCTCATTAGAATCAGAGCTGGAGGATAAATGCTTGACAAGGTTGCTGGAGTCAGCAAAATGTTTCCTCCTGACTGAGGAGAACATGATCCCCAAAACACTGGTCCAGGCCAAGACTGCGGACTGTCCCCTCAGCAGCCTCCACCCGCAGGAGATGCCATGACCTCACCCACACACTCCACCCTCCACACACTCAAACTTACTCACTGCAAATTCTGATTTCACTTTCTCAAAAAATATTCAAGTGCACACACACACACACACACACACACACACACACACACACACACACACACACACACACACACACACACACACACACTGACCCATCCGCCCACCAGGCATGATGCTCATGTACCAGCCAAAAGAGTAAACAACCATGGTGATGTCATTTACTTTGTTTTGACCTGTCTCCCACGGGGCTTTATCACTCTGGGATGGGAAGAGTTGTTCCCTGTGGCCAGTGCTTACTGGTTGTCACCCTGCTGTTCAAGAGTTGCATAATGTTGTTCACAGAGAAGAAAAAAACATTTTACCAACTACTTGTTGAGCATATTAACACTGTACAAAGAAATCAGTATTTTTATTGTAGTTGTGTAGTTGATGTGTCATGTTCACTTCGTATTTAGTAAATTATATAATGTCTGTTTGCAAGTACATTTCATGTGTTTTAAAACAGTATGTTAGAGTAATGAGTTTACTTATTAGATTTTTTGACAGAGAAATGAATTGAACACATTTTACTTGTAGCAGGAATCATAGCTATAGTGAGTAGACATTGAACAAACAAACTGGCCAGGCCAATAGTAGCTGATTGCAGATATATCAGTATCTATACATGTCTCAGCCAATAAGCAAGAAGAAATGTCAGAACAGAATTGCTAATCTAGGTTTAATTGATCTAATTTGATAATATATGTAAAAACATTAAAGTGTGGTGAAGTTAAATTTGTGTGATAATCTTTAGATGCAAGTGAGACATGTAAGGAAAGCGAATTTTCTATCTGTAGAAAATGTTCCCTCCATAGTGAAACGCTTGAAAGTGGACTCTGTAGCTGTTATTGATTATCATGTGTAACAGACGCCTCAGAGGGCAAACATAGAGCCTGAAACTTTTCCTGCAATTGCCTACCTGCACTTTCCTGCTCTGAGAGTTGCTGAGGCCCAATTTTCAGAACAAGAGAGGTACAATATTACAGCCATTCTATACTTACCTTCTACAAAGCACACACACACACACACACGAACCAAAAGGAGAACGTGATAGGATGACTAATGTTGCACTCCAGAATCATTCCCCTTTCAAAACCCATTTTTATTCATTACCGGAGGATATCAAATTATTATTAAATTATTAGTTATCAAATAGTTGACAACACATTTAACTTCTTTCCACTGTGCGCAACAAAATTCACTCTAAATCAAATATCAGCTGATATTTTTATTTCCATTGTCTTCTTTTGCTTGAAATACATAGAAGGGGGCATAGACTTTGGACCACCACAGCAGCAATGTTTGCTACATATTGAATTTAGATGACAGAACATTTTCTTATTGATTGATTTTCTTTGTTTGTATTTTTTCCCCCAAAAAATATGTATTTTACTTGATTTTAAGTTTGCACCTCTGACTCTTTAAACTGGATGCTCATTTCTCCAAAAGCATTACCTGGTGGATGAAGGAATTCCAACAATATGTTGTGTTTGCTAATGACTGCAACCACATGCCGTGTTTTCACCCCTTAAATCATTTTGCTTTGTCTTTTTAGTATTGCCATGGCGACCAAGGAGAACATGACCTCCCAAAGGGGCATGCTGAAATCCATACAGAGCAGGGTCAACACACTGGCCAGTATCCTTTATGCTGCATATGTGTATAGTTGTGTATTGGGGACCACATGGGGGGGAAAGCACACAAGCTGAAGTGTTCCTGGTCTGAAATCACTGCTGACTCTTTAGAAATCAATGCTCACATATTGGTTTTCTCTGATGAAAAGATTCCTTGGGACGTACCAGCAGGCAGTGGCCAAATCACACTGTTCCCTATGCGCCTGTCACTTTGTAAAAGCTCCTTTGATGCATTTCGATACCAAAAAAGCAAATGTAAACAGAACTGTTTCTCTTATTATATTTCTAATCACATAAACCATCAGGAATTTAAATATTTGTGATCTTCCTTAACTCTTGATTTTCCTAGACCGTTTCCCCGCTATTAATAATCTCATCCAGCGAATCAACCTGCGGAAGAGACGGGACTCTCTCATCCTTGGCACAGTGATTGGTGTCTGCACCATTCTCCTCCTCCTCTATGCTTTTCACTAAAAGCCAGGTCTGGTGAAATCTCTGAAGGAGCAGGATTGATCTGTTCTTTGTAGTGTGGGAGCCACAGGAGACGAAGCGCAGTTATAGGAGGAGCCTGGAGGCCCCTGGGCAGAAAGACTTGGTTGGTCCAGTTCTGGGACAGGAACAAATTTGGCCAACATGAACTACTGATCATGAACTTGTATCTAGCAGTGGGACAGATGGAGGGCTGGTGGTTGGGTGCTCTTCTGCCAACAAGGGAATGGAGACCAAAACTACAGATAAGACTAGATTTTAAAAAATTATATTGATAACTCACTTGAAGAGAAACTCTGTGCTGTTAAAAGAGTGAAGAGACTGTGTGATGCATAATTCTTTTTCACAGGTGGAAGGATTTTTAGTTGAATGGTCCTTTTTAATTCATGGCGTGGGATGGATTGTCGGCTATAAAATGTGAATTAATAAATTATTCATATCAGTATGTGCAAAAAAGCGTGTGACACTGTTAGATACTCAACATTTAAAACATTTTCTTTCTCAAAATATATCATTTCAACTCTATTGAAAAGTGTATTGAACCCTCTCATTCTGAAGTGTGTATAATCACAAGGATGCTACAGCAGGGCCCTTAAAAATATCTTTTTTACTTGATTTTCATATTTAAAAAAAAAAAATGCTATGAAGCATTTATTTCCCCTTTTTCGTTTTCTTTAGGTGCTTGTGGGTTATTTTACTCCACTGACATAACATGTGCATGAGAGATTGGGAATAACATGAAACAAAGGTCCTTCGCCAGATTTGAACCATAGAGGTTGTTGTTCATGGTCAGTGCCTGAAACTTGTGCAACAGTCAGGTATCACATTTACATTCAGAGCTGAATTTGACTGAAAATAAATCAGGAACCTTTTCTAAAATACAGTTAACTGACTGATTAGACAAATAAACAATTTGAAAATATCACATAGGATTCTGGGAAATTGAGATAGATTTTTCACAATTTTTAAAAAAAATTTTATAGTGGAAGCAGTAGGTTGCAACAAAAAGAATCAGCAGATAAAGCAACTATGAAAAAAAAAAAACATTAGTCGCTATTTCTGTTTATGTCAGTATTTTCAATAACTTACTTTGTTTCCAATCTTAAAAAAGTTAGTCACATTAACGAATGTGAATTTTTGATTTCACAAGTGCAGCTGAATCCATCTCTCTTCAATAATCAGTTCTAGGAACTTATGAGGTTGAAGGCAGTTACAATGCTTCTCTTTTGGTTTGGTCACTCATTCAACAGGCTTCATCAGCTCTAATGCCATTCAGTGTCATTCATTATCACAGTGTGGTGAAGTGAGCATGCGAAGGACGAAGTCTCTGTGAAGCACGGTGAAAGAAAATGCCACCTAGCACTGCTTTGATGACGCACACTCAGTATGGACCTCTTTTTGATATCAGTCCACCTGAAAAACACTGTGACACGTACAGTTGAAGCTGGGAACTAAAGCGTTCACCCGAGAAAGAAATGATCGCAGACCGGCGTAGAGTAGTTAGATTAAAGTCTTACTTTGTTGGTGGGGGTTTAGGATTGTAAAAGCAAGGCAGCTATGTGAGAACCATCACTGTGTGTTTGTCTCATAGCTTCAGGCTGCTACTTGACTGGAATCCAAATAAAACAGTCTCGCTTCAATGGACTGAAGAGGATAAATTTGGTTTCTTGCCCTCATTCCCTCTGTTTGATGCCTTGCTCACAAAGAAAGACTAAAAGTATACAAGATTTGGCAGTTTTGTGTAAAATGTTCATGTGTCGTTTTTAAAGGAATGACGTCTTCTCTGTTTTGCAGCAGCTGGACTGCCACTGCCATCTTTCCCTGAATATCTTACTTCCTTTAGGAGGGAACCCCTGCGCTGAAGTCTAAATTCAGTTCAGACATGTACACGCTGTCAGTAAACCACAGAGGCGCTAATGCATTCAGCTCTTGAATATTTCAGCCACTCCAACCAAACGCCGCCCAAGCAGAACTAAGCACCAGATCCTCTCACTTAGACGAGCTGTTCTCCGGTACCTTTTGACAAGCGGAGTCTGTTTATTCAGAGCAGCTGAAGTGTAAGACACAACTCTGGTCCTGTGTGTCTATGAAGTAAATCAGATTGCTATTTTAAGCAGTGTTTTTGAAAACAAACGGCAGGGATAAATCACTTTGCCTGATTACATAATGGCTCCTATCAATTCCTTCAGAAATGTTTATTAATGAGTTAAAAGTTAAGTGTAGTGTTTGGTTGGTTTCAGCTCTATCTTTTTGGCAATACATTTCCTAGGTCTAGGAGATTAAAAGAGACTAAGTCTTTGTATATGAAACCTTACCTTTAAATGCTAAGGTTACTTTTGAGTTTCATATGCCTGTAGCGCAAGGGTTGTTGTGTTTTCAGGATCACATCAGGCCGCTACTCTGCAGTTTGTGTTGGTGTGGGGGGGGCTGGCTTTACAAGCTGAAAACCTGTCATAAATTCTTCATTTTACTTTTTTCCCGCCTTGTGTTTGTGTGTCTGCTGAGGCCGGATTTTGTATCATGACCTGCTGGAAATCAAAGGCTTAGATAATAATAAAAGCAACAGCTGTACAATAGAGTGCAATCCACTACAACAGCACCTCAGCCTGCAGCCTTTGATTGAGTCTTAATAGTACATTCACAAATGCATTTTATTTTATCACATTGTATAGGTGATTCTCTTATTGTGTCCATCCCCTGTATGTGTGTGAAGTAAGTCAAAGAACTTTTGATGCTTCCGCCTCTTCTCTGGCCATTTCCATTTGCCTCTTTTTTAAAATTTTTTACTACTATGAAATTTGGCTCTGACTTTTCTCATGGGATAAATTAGAATAACTTTGCTGATGCCCTTGGGTTTCCTCTTACACCATCATTGGGTAAAAACATTTTATACATCCAATACTGTAGTTTATGACCAAATACCTGCAGAATTAATGACTTTCCCATGACCCCCAGCTGTTCTTTATATTTAGTGCAGATTTGCAAACATTAAGATGGTTAACGGGACAAAATGTCAGCATTTACTTCAAGTGTAGACTCACAGAGCCACTAACATGACTGTACTCTTGTCTTGCAAACTCATTTCTGCCTGTTCCTGGCTGTCAACACCCAACTCCTCATTAACTGTATCATCAAAAGGCAACACTTGGACCATGCATGGTAACATTTATTCCAAACATGCAAAATGTACACCACAGTGATGAAAACTGACACATACAATATACTGCCAAAGAAAAACAGTAATATATAGAAATGAAGTGACGTTCTGACCTGTTTTACTGACGGAGCAGTGCTTATAGGGCTGGACATTTGACTCCTGGCCACCAGCTTCAAAGATGGAACATTTGGATGTTAGACAATAACACAAGTGTATCCTACACTTGGTGTCAACATTAGTGATAGGTTGCCATTTGGCAGCAATGTGATGTAACATGTTTTCTTTAATTTTTATAGTAATCATGAGGGATCTTTGGATTTTGCTGCTTGCAGATGTATAGATAAAGAACATGGTTTTTATGTACAGCTATGAATTGGAAGAGTCAATGTAAACCCATTTTGCACAAAACATTGTGCTACACAGTGTTAATACATATTTTCAGCCTTTCGTTGATCAATTTAAGACTTGGTAGGATCATTTCAGCTGCGTAGTCTGACAAATCCCATGTCCCATCAGTCATAATTAGCTGGTTTCTCTTGTTTCACTTGTACGAGCCCTTAAGCAAAGATCAACTGGAACTCAACACATGGCATCACTTTTTTTTAAATCACTTAAAGGGGACTTAGATCAATCCTGATTTAGATTACATAAGTTAACAAAAAAGAGAAGCTGTGGCTTTAAATGATGCTATGTGGCCTTAGAGTGATGTTACCTGTGCTTGTGGCATGAGCCTGTAATGTGTCATTACAACAGTCAGTGTATCCAAAAAGGACGTACAGTGACTTCTCTCACTGATAAAGATGAAAACAAATACAGACGATTTGCAGTGCTTTGATTTTAAAGATTCTTTAACTGCATTTTGTTACTCAGTCAAACTCAGGCCTGCTCATTTACAAAAAATAAATATATGTAAGCCAGTTTGGCCCATTGCATGCGTACATATTGCATATATATATATTTCCCATATAAATACATTTCATACCATACCAATTAGGAGCAGAAAAAAAATGTGAAACAATGATATTTAACAGTCAATGTATAACAATGTAAGAATGGTAATGGGAAATGCAGAGCCATGGTGTAGAAAGGTAGTAAAAGGTGAAATGTAAAATGGAGTTGAAGGATACAAGATGATAGAGAGAGACAAAACTGAAGGACAGCAGCCACCCGGTCAGGTCAGGTTGTGAAGGGAGAAGAAGGAATTCAAAGATGGCAGGAGGACTGGCATGTGTTTGCCCAAGCAAAGAAAGGTTCAAGAGATTTTGGAGACGTGAAATGGGGGCTGTTAGATCACAGTCCTCGCTCATTCTACAGTGGCTGGACTCACGCAATATACATAAATCACACTTCCATGTGCAAACCTATTGGTCTCTGACTCCTCCATAATAAAAGAGACAACTAATAACAGTCAAAACCAAGGCAGAATTTTGGTTATCTACATTCAGGCATGCAGTTGGTCTCATTTTCTTTTACTTCAAAAAATTATAATAACAAAAATTAAAAAATGTGTTCCCTGCCCCCTTTTTCACAAACCCTTGATTATCCTCTGATAACTCAAGTGCTGGCAAAGCAGCCAGTGTGACAGTCTTAACAAACCCAGCACCACATGGCATACAAACATTTTTATAAAATGTACATCTATATCTATATTTCAGATATATATGCTGCTGTATATACTTTGAATGCAAGAGGTTCAGTAAGGAATATATGAGGATTATATGCAGCCGTCCAAAGTTTGATCTGTTTTTCAAAGGAGCCCCATCCCAGACATAGAAAAAGTGTCATCTTTCGCTCTCTCCTCATACATCATTCTCTTCATGGTAAGAAGTCCGTTATTCTGATAAGACACATTACTGAGTTCCCCACATACAATTCTGCATTTCCTTTCTCTTCTGTTTTGAACCTGAACAATTTTACGTCAGGTAGTTGGTTATTTTTGACAAGCAAATGTTACTGAATTCTAGTGCATGCATCTCTGAATGATTTTTTTCATTAGTTTACCTGCTGCAATACCTAATGTCTGTTTGCTTTCTGAGGGTGGTCATGATGTTATTACAATATATTCAGAATTACATTTCTTTCTCTTTTTTTTTTTTGGAATGGGCTTTATTTTTCTTGTTGCATCCGTTGTTTGGCTTTCACATGTTTTTTCCCCTCAGGTCCTCCATGTCAGTGGGTTACTGTAAAACAGAGAAGAGAAGAAGGATGGCATCCTCATAGAGAGTCAGGTCAGACAAAAACTATTGAAGCTCTGGTGTTCGTGGCTTTGAGCAGCAGAGTAGCTGCCTTTGCTGCACTGTCAGCCCACTACAGTCACTGCAGTGCTAAATCAATCTGCACACACACACACAAACACGGTTTGGAAATGTGCTGACTTTGGATGTAGAAATACACACATCTCATGCTCGTGCAGTGGTGTCATATATCACCCAGTAATCGTAATGCAGTAGGTATTCTTTGTTGTTGTACAGTTGTTGTTAAAGCCCTGTGTGTATGTGTGAGCACTCACATATTGTACATCATTTTCAAGTGATATCCCTATGCATATTCATCAAATTGTACTGTAAGAAAAGACGTCATTTATGTGCTAGATGTCAGTGGGGCTATGCCAAAAACATGTTAAGACAACACTTAATATCATTAAGTTGACATCATTTTAAGCTCAAAATTTGTCCCGCTTGTTTTCATTTCCGTACCTGAAACTGAGACATAGACTATGATGATGAGCACGCCCAGGACGATGGAGACAATACTGAGCAGACGTGCCAGTCGACCCAGCCTCCTGGCCCCATCCATGTCCCCCGCCTGGAGGCTGTTTCTGGACTGGAGAGAGGACACAGAGAGGCACAGATTATTACCAAGAGAAACATTTCAATCATCATGTGAAGCATGTTGTATATGAAAAACATTTATCATCACATACAGAATGCAAATTCCTTCTAACCCTTTTAAAATGGAGGGGGGGTTCCCCATCCTGTGTTTGAGCCAAACAGAAGCCTGAATCATAAAAATAAAAACTATTTTAAACCAAGCAGATCAGAATCTCTAGGTAGGAATCTCATTCATTCACAACCACCTTAATCGTTGCACCATTTTCATTCCTCCTACCATAACAAGGAAACCAGACATCTTAACCTTTCATGTTCCTGACTTAAGTGATAATGTCGCTGGCATTTCAAGGAAATTAAATTTAGCTGTAGCTGGTCAGGGTCTAATAAGTCAGAGTGCACTAAGAGAGATTCAATTCACTGAAAAACCTTAGTTAGATTTTCAAACCGTGACAATGTAAGAAAGGCACTCATCCTTTCAACTGAATCAGCAGTAACCATATAGACACTTAAAGTATTTCTCAGGCAGTTTTCCGTTAATTTGACAGCTGAGTTGTTTCAGGACGCAAATACGGTGCAGTAATGTTGACTTGGGTGCTGTGGAGACCCGTCGAATAAAATGGCAGACATTATTTATTCCCAGCTGTGAACAGGGAAATTGTCTATTTCAGATTGGGATTGATGGAAGGGTTTGACTTGCAGAGTCAATCGGATGGAGTACGTGAGTGCAGCGATATGAAGGCATTGTATATCAACTTAATGTTGTATGTATATTGCTTTTTGCAGGATGCAGATATAGAGACAGGATGATTTGTGTATGTGTGTGAGGCATGACGGCTGAGAATCCCCACAAACTGCAAATCTCACACAGTTGATATCACAGTCGTCTCATCAGCTTTGTTTGCTTTGCCTTTAGTTTGCTTTTAATGTGTAAATTTCATTCATAAAAAATAACATAACAACAGACACATGAAAAACATGAGCACATTATTTTCAATGCACAGAACCAACATACCTGCTGGTAAATGTACTGACACACAGACACACACAAATCACAGAACACCTGACTATGATACCATTTGTCATTTATTCTGTTTTAAAACAATGGTTGAAAGTATTCCTGTCGATCACCTTTTTTCAAAAGCCTTACTACATGACACATCCTCATTTCACTCATTTTATAAATATTACTTCAGGTATTTCTACTCACATTATCACATGTGACAGGGTGTACTGTACAAAAGTACTTTAGAGCTGTCTGGTCTTTCCCTGAAATAAATTGACGACATGAATCAGGATGAAAGCTCTAATCCTTGTTTGCATTAACATGTTGGATCCAGTTCAATACATGTAAATGTAGGTGAAGACACTGTAGAAAAGGAGTTTTGAGGCTCATGATATCTCATGCACTGTATTCATGTGATGTATGTATGTATGCAGGTGCTGCTCTATGTATGTTGGTATACAACCACAATGCTGCACAGTTTCCCAAGAGGACATCCAGTCACCAGCAAGCCAGTGTTTGACAACACATCAACAAGAATATCACACGTCAATAGAAGAAGAACTGAAGGTAATGGTTATTTAATTTTTTCAATTAATTGATTATTACCAAAGGTGACGTGTCCACGTTTCTTGTTCTCCTTACATTTGAGTAGCTGGATCCAGAGAATGTTTGTTTTTGTTTTTTTTACATGGTATCAGTCCGAACCATTAATTGATGATCAAATGTTTTTATTTAGTTTAAAATAGCTCAGGAGAAAATACACCAGATATCTATAGTCGACTGAGAGCTGAAAGTTAAAAATAATTACCTTAACACAAATGCTGCTCAACAGAGCTGTATTTCTTTCAGCATTACATAATAGTTACAGGTTGGGTGAGATATGACACAAACACCGGTGAGTTTGGAAAAACATTGCCAGGCTTTTTCTGCCTTGGAGTCATGAGTCCACAGCCCTATTTGCATTGCGCTCATCAAGCCTCTTGATAATGAGTGTTTTTGTTTTGTTTTGTTTGAAACTAAACAAAATCAGATTACGCATCGGATTTGCACTCATAAGATATTAATCCAGAATTTACTCATGGGTAAATGCTCATTTATTAGCTTGAAGCACTGAAGTCAGTCTGAGTCAGTGCCGCTGTAAACTGGTTTTAACTACTGTTTTGGTCCATGCCCTGATAAACTCAATCTGCTGAGGGGTCAGACTGAGGGGGGAATAGCATTAGAGAAGTGTCACACATTCTTAAACCGAGAGGTACAGCAAAGACAGAGGGCTTAAAAAAAAAAAAAAAAAAAACTTAAGCTCTAAATCTAAATGTAATAAGCAATGGCCTTGCACTAATGATGGAAACATCTATTAGATGTTAAGTGTGATGAAAGCTTTGGGAGCTGTCCGTGGTGCTGAAAATGGATCTCCCTCTCGCTTGAATTACATTAAATTACACAGATATATCTTTGTTGGTTAGTTTTCCCATAAAGATACTGTGATATTATTAAACCTATCCTGAAATTAATTTACATATATTAAGGACAGAATATGACCCATTAAAAGCAACTCAGCAGTAGAAAGTCATCTTTTTCTAATGATTTACCTCTTACATCTACTCTCAACGACTCGATGACTGTAAAAAAAAATCATACTGAAGATGAATTGGAGAGAGAGCTATAATTAGAAAGGATGTTGCTTGCAGGGAAGATGAGGTTAAACATTATTCCAGTGGAAGTCAGAGATTTACCACCTCCTCATGATAAAAAGTACAGTTTTCCAGTTTCAGCTTAATGAATTTCATTGTGTGGTGTTTTTGTAATAAATTACTTTTATTTCTTTTTGCTTGTTATTTATTCATTTCCACTGTGAGTTTTGCATTGCCTAAAAAGACAACACACAGGTGGAAGAGTAAAACCTGAGTGAACGGCATCACCTCACAGCTAACTGCAAATAAATAAATAAATCCAAATCCAAACCACTGTATATTAAATCAATATTTCAATATGTTGTGTGTCTTCCTGTCTCACTCAGTCAATCAATACTGAGGGTACAGAGTTAGGGTTGCCTCAGTGTGAGATAAGATTACACTGCAGAGAGGAAGAGAGACAAAGAGACAGCCCTCCCTCCACCAACCCTGATCTCCTACTAGTTACTTTATCCTCTTGCTCCCATGAGCGTCCCTGTCTCCACACTGTCTCTGGTGTACTTGTTTCAGGTGGGTGGGGACGGTGCAGCCCTGGGGTGTTCATTGAAGTTTGGGCTGCTGCCTGGGGAACAACTTTTAAACAGTAACTACACTGATACTGCAATCTGCTTTTTATGTTTCAGTATTTCATTTTAAATTATATTTAAAGTTGTTTTTCACTGGGATTTTTAATGTATGCTCATTGAGCATTATTAGAAACACATGCACACCTATTTGTTGCAGCAGTGTAACACACAATCCTGCAGATACAGATCTGGAGCTTCACTCAATGTTTACATCAAGGTGTGGCATCATTGTTGGTGCCAGACAGGCTGGTTTGAGTTTTTCTAAAACTGCTGATCTCCTGGGATTTTCATGCACAACAGTCTCTAAAGTTTTACTGGTGTGAAGAGCAAAACACATGCAGTTCTACCTTGTTGTTGACCTTGTTTGTCAGAGGAGCCAGACTAGTGGGAGCTTATAGGAAGGCTATGATATCCACTTATTATAACTGTGGTGAGCAGAAAAACATTTTCAGAATTCACAACACATTGAAACTTAAGGGTGGACGATGGGTCCACTCCTATAGGCAAAGAACAGAGATCTGGCTGCAGTGGGCTAAAATGGGACATTTGAAGACTGGAAAGAAGTAGTCTAGTCTGATGAATCTGGATTTCTGCTGAGGCTGCACATGGCAGAGTCAGAATTTGGCATCAACAGCATGACTTCATAGCCCCAGCCTGCCTTGTGTAAATGGTCCAGGCTGATGGTGTGAAGAAGATTTTATCGGCACGTGTTGGGCCAAGAAAAACAATCAATCATTCGGCTACCCCCAACATGATAATGCAGAAGCTGCCTGAAATCCATGGCACAAAGAACTGAGGCTGACCGTCAACTAAGAACAAAGCTGCAGTAGGTCTTTCACATTCAGCAATGAATACATTCGATGCTCTGACAACAAACAGGAAAAAAACCCATCCACTGTAACATGTCTTCCTGTTCTACCTGTTTGTCAAACTAACTGCGGTCACTCTTGCGCATGGCCGGCGTGTTTTGGAGACCATGCAACCACTAAAGCTAAAGTCAACAAACATAAGCTGCAGTTGCAGATAAAGAAGAAGAAAAAGAAGGAAAATGGAGAGGAACAAGTAAAACAATTTGCACAGGAATGACAGAGAAAGAACAGAGTTTAATCCAAGACTGATTTCAGCAGCAGCAGCTTGGAATCAGTAAAGGACGATGGTAGCAGAAAAGCTTCAACCAAATAGAGATTGGATGGCGCAAGATGCCAGACAAGAGTGAACATTTCTTCTTTTCAATGACAACTGAGGGAACAGAAGGGTCTAAAAAGTGATGCATTTGTGCCTGTTTTTCCGTTAGAAACATAGGGATGTCTCAAGGGAGAAGGTGGGATGTTTTTCATCATTTTTCATGATAGTATCTGCAGGATCAGCTGCCTACTCCAGCTTTTACTCTTTAGTGAAGAGTGAGAATTATCTCGAATGTCAGATGAAGCAGTGTTTGTCATGTCTCTCATGTCAGATTGTTTGGCTGAAGTTTGGCTAATTAAATTTGGTAAAAATAATTTGTTCAGGAGGCTTTAATTCATATAACCTTTTTTTAAAAAAATTATCTGAACGGCAGTGAGAATAAATTCATTTGAGAAAAACTAAGAACTGGAGATGTAAACAGAATAAAGACTTGTGTTAAAATAGAAAAATAATTCAATTGGGCTAACCCAATGCCCACGTCACACCGAAATTATACCAGGGGGTTACCCTGGTATAATTTCGGTGTGACGTGAAAAACGAAAGCTAAATCAATGCACGTGTCAATCTGGGCTACCGTCAGTAAATAAGGGTTTGTTTTTTTTCTTATATAGAGGGACAGACTTGAGCCTCTTACTTCTAGGATTGCAATGTGAAGCTATGGTACAAACACAGTCCCACTGGAGCTTTTATTGATCTGGACTCACATCACAGAGAAAAGCAACATCAGCACCTTAAATCAATGGAAGCCCCTTTCAGAAAACACATTTCCTTATTAGCCTGTTAGGGTAAAAAGATTAATAAAAACAATAAAGGTAGATTAAAAAATGCTAACATTTATCATCCATCATAAAAAAATAAATAAGGGCCAGTATTCTTGTTTAATATATCCAATGTTTAATGTTTGCCTCAGGGACTATAAGTGTGTGTGTGTGTGTGTATATGAGTGTGGTTAGTGGGAGGCACCTTTGCTTGGCTGATGAATGTCTATATTGATTCACAGCAAGAGTAAGCCTGGCCATATTTGTTTTCTGAATGGGAAATTCTACCCTCAAAGTGTCTTGTCCAGTGTTCATTGTCCCATCGTGCATACACATACACATACAGACACACACACTTTCCTTTCTCTCCCTAGTTCACGTGTCCAACAGAGCAATGTGGAGGCTAGTAAGTCAGTAAGTGCTTCCTTTCTCTCCTGTCATTAATAATGGAAAGCCAGCGGCAGCCTGGTGGAGAGGGACAGTGTACAACCAGCAAGCAGCTTTATTTCCAATGAAACTGTCCTGAAACATAAAACATTTTTGTTATCATTCTTTTCGGTTTTTTGTTTTAAAAATTCAAATTTTGATATGTTTTTATTTGTTAACTTCAAATCATAATTTAAAAACCATATCAAAAGGACAATTTAGAATTTGGTAATTGTTGTCTCTAAAGTATAAAAGAGAGAGCACATGGTTCTTGGTTGGTTTCTTAGGTTGGTTTTTTAGTCTGCTTCTGCTTCTTTCAACCACTTTGTGTCTGTTTGGGTGCAAGGAACACCACAGCCTCTAGGGGCCGCTAGCAGGGCTTTTAGACTCAGTCTTGTTACACTTCAGTCTCCATTAAAATTGCAAACCACTCAATGCGCTCAGACGATCAAATCTGTCAGACCCATGATGGTACTGCTCTCGTTCTTGGAGCTATAAAATGCGTTCTAGCTGCTGGTGCAGCTCATAAATTTTAACAGTATTTATATCTTGGTTAGTTTGTGAACCGGAAACATGGTTCAAATAAACTGTGCTGACTAAATGTTAGCAGCACAAAACATGGGGCCATAATGGTATATTCCACCCCATTTTTACATCACTTGGCACGCACTAGTAAGGGAACCCCATCACATGATCATCCAAGTTTCATAACACAATGACACAATACACAATTCTGCTACTAGGGATGTGTTTACCGAAACAGAATTAGATTTTCAGTATACAGAACAGCTACAGACTGACCTGTCCAGAATGGGGCAAACACATTTAGCTAAACAGGCATCAGATAGACACAAGAAATGGAAGCACTAATTATCAATAAGGTGAAGTGTGTCCAGATCCATCAGACCATTTAAAATACGTGCTTATATTACACAGGTTACAATTTTTTCCATATTCCCATCGTAGTTTAGTATGTTAGCATGCTGACATTTATTAGCACTTAACACAAAGTGCAGTGTTGAGTTGCAGGTGTTCAGTCATAATGTTATTGGGCAATGTTAAATTTTGATTTTAGGATGAGGCTACATGAGAAGGCATCCAATCAGATCATCATGACAGACATAAACATGGGAACCAAATTTGTGATCAATTCAAAAGCTGTTGAGATATTTTCTGTTTAGTCGATAAAAGTGATTGACAGTCCGGCAGAGCAGCATCCCTACAGCCAAGCCACAAGCAAATCAGCTAAAAACCAAATCAACTAAAAACTAAATGACATGCAGGATTGATATGCACTTATAAGAAATTTTGTCTATGCAGCAGTGGCATGCCCTCAGGACAAACAAGTCAAGTCGTGCTTGACCCATTAAAACTAAAACAGGCATCAATTAGACTCATACTGCACTGGAAGCTCTCTCCTTACATCAGATCACAGCTTGTTCGATAAAGCATATGATGCTGCCTTTGCATTTATGTTGTAATTATTGCGACGTGTAACTGCAGCAGACTAAGCTAGGTTGATTACAAACCGTTGCATCTATCGTTTCTGTCTTTGGCTGTATCAATGACAAAGGCTGGGCCTTGTCAAGCAGATGAGAGTAGCATGTGTGCATGTGCATTGATTTTAATCCAGGGATCTTTGACGGGTGACCAGGTATTGACAAATGTCAAGCAGCTCTTGACAGTCTTTTCTTCCTGAGCATTAAGCGGTAGCAGTAGCAAGTAAATGAGCAAATTACATTGTGATTTATCATTTAGGATATTGAGGGAGGCAAATACAGAAAGGAATAATCCTAATATTTCATCAGTCATAATGGAGTGTAGAGAGGTCAGCAAACAAAGAATGGAGTTGTAGCAGTGATCACTAATCTACATACACAAACACAGTATTCATTTTATCCTGTAAAAAAATTAATAGTTATCATATAATTAAGTCAAATCCGTTGAGGCTTCTTTTACCCTTGTAGAAGAGTCAACACTTTCTGTACTAGCACACAATGCTGCAATGCTAACAACAGGACCACCAAAAACATCCATCAACATCCACCACCACTTCCAGCAACAGGACCATCTAAAAGCTAACTTCCAGCTGGCTGCCACCACAGAGCTCTGACAGAGGCTCTGTTGGGGAAGGCTTGTGGCTGGCAAACAGAAGATGTGCAGTCAATTATGGGGATTGGAGAGGCAGGGGTAATAGGTTTTTACTGCCCTCACCAGCCTATCCACATAATGGGAAGGCCCAAACTGCAGGAACATTATTGCACGCTCTGCAGATTTGCCTGTGAAATATAGACTCGCAATGCTGTGGTGGATAGATGACTGTGTATGTGTGTGAATGTGTGTGTGTGTAGGTAAATGACTTCTTATTAGCAATCTAATACTGCAGACATCGGAGAGAACTTCGTTTAGCTTTTTCCAATTATATGAAGCCAATAACCAAAAACTCCCAAACTGTTCGTGTTAAAATAGAAAACATAATTATTTGCAAGTGTAAGTAATGATATTATCATTCCATGGTGGATGAATCCACTGAGTATATGGAAAGATAACACTGTCATGTTGTGAATACAAGGAATGACATCAGCGCACCCACCGGGAACACTGCCGTCAGTCATATAGGGGCATTTATGATGTGTAGCACTAGGAGCTTCCAGAAATCTTGAATTTTCTATAAATAGTTCATCTTTAATATTAACTTTGAAAGAAAAGTAATTGCAAAGAGACAAAACATTTTAATACTATCTGTGCAGTGCAGTTTTCTTTTTATTAGCCAAAAAGTTAAAAAGGTGATTTATAACACATGAAGAAATGTGGACGAATGTAACAAAAACAGGTGACACCATCTGTTGGTTTTTCATATGTGTAAACTGTTCAGGTTGGTTTGACGTCAGGTGTAAGCAACTACAACAAATCTGGTTTAATTAGTAGAAGAAGGTGCAGTAGTATTAGTATTAATGAACTTTTTTTGTCCACTCAGCAGAACACACTGACACTGGGTGTAATGGTGAGCATGTTAGCAGTGCTAGCATTCCTCCGAGGTGCTGCGTGTACCCCTGATCAGTTCTGATATTCATGTTTGTTTTAGGGAAACATCTGGCTCTTTGAGCTGCTAAATGCAGCACCACATCACCGGCTGGTTGCTCTCTCAGTCTGGTGCTGCATTGTGTAAGTAGTGCACAAAGGATTCATCTGGGCTTTTTTTTTGACTTTTTTCTTTTTCTTTTTTTTTTTGCTAAGATTAGCTTCCTGCTGCTGCTGAAAACAGGGATGGTGAAAGTGGAGTTGGATAGATGATGATCCAATGATACAAAACCTAACTAAAAGGCTACACTGATCAGCTACAACATTATAACCAGGTACCTGTTTCAATGCTGTAGCTGATCCGTGTATACAACAGTAGACAAACTCCAGAGTTTGGGTATAAATCTGTGAGTTTGTCACAACAAGTGACCATTTTTATGAGACATTGAGTCGTTTGGTCCGTATATATAGTGCAGTTTTAAGGTTGGGTAAGCTCATAGTAAATAATAGCACATAAATATCAAAAGCAGTGGAAAATCTTTTGCCATGTTTTTAGGCTTAAAGGTCGATTGATGTTGAAGGCAGCTTTACACATAAACATCTAACATCACATATTGCTGGAGTCTGGGCTGTTTCCTCTGACCTCCCTACATTAATACCATCTTAACAGGGGTTGAGCAGTTTCTTTTCTTCTGTTCATCTTTCCAGAAGTATCCATTTCACATGGGTAAAGAGACTATTAGCACTTAGTCGTGATCTTGCCCTCCCCGACTGTATCGTGTCGTATCAGATGCATTACTTTTGATTCATTTGTTCACAGCAAGTGTAAACCTCTGTTTTCATGGTCTGACTCACTTGCACTTATCTGATATCACCGTGCTATCTGATTTAATTCCTATCTAATCCAGTGATAGGAACTACTTTATGGCCATTTGCTGTCTCTCTCACACTCATCTGCCCTTGTAGCGAATGATGTTTTGATCTTCTTTGTGAGACCCGTATCCCCTTTCCATACCCCCAGGAAAGAAAGAGGATGTTGATCGCTGCCACAGAGCTGGCTAACTGCTGCAATCTGCCCTCTGCAGAGAAACTAAATTGACTTCTCTCGCCTTCTATCGAGTTAGTGGCCAGCTCCGGTTTCTCCCTTCTTCACTCTTCCTTCTTCTGCCCTCTGTCAAAGCCTCTCTCTCTCTCTCTCTCTCTCTCTCTCTCTCTCTCTCTCTCTCTCCTCACTCACACTCACACACACGCATGTCTTCGTGCCATTACTGAGTGGCTGACTTGTGAATGTCAGTGGGTTCATGATGATGGCTCAGTGAAGTACAGGCTGTCTTGTGGACACTGCCTGATATTCCCTTTGGTGTGTAGGAGTGATATTACAGAACTAATGGGTTTACTGCATTGCCTTTGCCTTGGTTCTCTGTAGATCTGACTTTTGGCTGCTGTACAGTGTCAGAAGTAAAGCGTGCTGAAAAACACAAATGGATGTGTCAGTAGCAACTAAGCCCCTATCAGCCAACGGGAGTTAAAATCCTGACACAACAGAGGTGCTACTGATGGCACTAAAAGACCTGGTAGGATACTGCCAGGCATTACAGTGCAGGCCTGTCAAAAGCCTTATTTATCTTCTACCACTCATGTACAGCTGATTGCCTCCTCTGCTGTTGTTTCCTGTCTGTACATAGTGTAGCACAGGTAGAGGTTGCACAAAACGAGGCTTATTGTTTGTCTTTGTTGTGGTTGTTGCGTACCTTGATCATCTGGGTGATTTTTCACCTGAATCTGCAGCTCACAGCCTTTATTTAGCTTGTGTGTTTCAATTTATCTCTTCAGTTTCAAAACAACCCTTAACTAGATGCAGTTTAAATGTCTGAGACAACTTGACATTGCCACCCAAGCTGAGCCACTCACACTTAACTAGCTGCAGAGATGGTGGCACATCCTGAAGTAGGTCTAATATGTTGCTTGAGATCTCAAGCAAAACAGAATACATCCAGCCTAAAGCTGCGTTATGTCCTTTCTGCTTATAATGTTTCAGTGAATCTTGATTAATTTCCTTGACTAGATCAATTACTGCAACTAATAAGTAGAATTACAAAAGGAAACCTTTGCATAAAGACTAAAACAAACCAATATTTGTTCTAAAGAGAAAAATGAACTGATGCTCCAAAGACACTCCAAATCTATCCCTCCTGTAGTTTACGGGCCTTAAGCTCTACCAGCTTTAGTTAGTAAGAGTAAACTAATTTCAGACACAATATCCCAGACTACACATTATATAATTTTATCTGTTTCACCTCTGAGCTTTAACTGTATGTGCCCAAAAAAGCAGCAGAAAACGGTTCAAACTCCTACTAAAAATATGGCACCGGGTCACATAAAACAACATCCCGTAGTTCCCATTGCTATTTTTCTACAATGATCAGCACCCTGCAAAAAATTGTGGCGATTCTGAATAACTTGAAAAAGATGTTTCTAAATCACAATGATGTTGGTCATACCTCTGACCCAGGATCAAGAACAATCCTATTAAAGCAATCACAAATAATTGCAGGGCCTCATCGGCAACATTGCCACTGATGTAGAGCTTTAATGACTATAGATGCACCAGCACTCAGATGCCTAGATTCTTGTTGCTATATTGTCATTAAGTTTTTTTTTTTTTTGTTTTGTTTTTTTTTTTTTCTTAAATGGAGAGAAAGGCAATTAGAAATGAGAAATTTCAGGATTTCTGACCTGACAGTCTCGGAGAAAGCTATTTTCTGTTATGTTACGTGAATGAATGTCTGCGCAACATTTTTCCCGAACATGTGATCCCTTTGCATTTGATGATCTTATCTTACTTTATCCTTGTGCAAAGACAAAACTTGCATCAGTCAAGGAAAGCTCACAGGCCTAAAGGCTACTTTGTGTTCATGTTTTTAGCTTTGCAGTACTATCACGGGCAGATGATATACATTGTGTGTTTGTTTTTAATAGCATGTGTGTCAAAGTGAAATAAGGGTTATCATCACTGAGGTGGAGTCTATTTTATGAAAGTTGCACTGTAACTATAGTTGTGCTGTTTGTGCCATAAATGATTGTCGAACATAAAAATCTGACACATGTGTCTGCCTGTCAGGTCACATGTGACTTTCACATCATGTATATATTTTTCACACACAACCCTGTCGGCTTCTCGCTTAGATATCTGGGCCATTCTCATAATTTTGAATGAAATAAGCAACAAGCTCTAACAGCCTTGAATAACAAGTCCACCATTTTTGCTGCAGAGCTCTCACCACTAGAGAGAGTGACAGTGACAAATTGTCAGTTTTCAGTTTGAAAGAGTCAGAGAGCATTCGATGTGGATCTTTGTGGGCTCACGTGGAGAGTGCTCATGATCCATGCTTTGGTCGGAAATAATGTTATAAACCAACTGAGTAGTGTTTCCAGCAGAGGTTTACTGACTGGAGAGTACTGAACAGTAGCAGCGAGAGGATGAATCACCTGTCAGTGTCTCGAAACCAGAACAACCAGCAGCTGAGTGGCAGCAGCAGACCTGAGATCATTTAAAGCCTCAGCACTGAGAAAGCTGATGATGCACTGAGGCATGGATATATGTGTGTCTGAGTGCGTGTGCGTGTGTGTGTGTGTGTGTGTGTGCCAGCAAACCCTGATATTTATGATTTTATCAGAGATCTTTGGGACAACACATCGATTTTCTTTCAATGAAATAAGCTACATTTGGAGGATATTTGTACTTGGATAAGACACCCTGCTAAAAAGGAACTGAAATAACTTTTCTTTTGAGATTTGCGTAACTGCCTCTGAGGACTGGAATTGCTTGGAAACAGTTTCCATGACCTGTTTCTCTCTAAATGTTTAAATAAATACACTCTTCATAGGAAGAAATTAGATGTTTACACTGGACAGGTACAGACACCAGTGTCTATGTAAATGAACACAGCACAGACAATAAATTCTAAGAGAGTCCAACTGAGTTAAATCAAGAAAATAAATCAATAACTATATTGATAACCAATTAGTCATTGATCATAATTGATTGAATTCCAAAACCATGTATTAGTTTAGTCCCATTTCTGTTGCTTTTAGCTGTTCTCTGTTACTGTAAATCAATTATTGTTGATCGTTTGCCTGTGATTTTTTTTTCATATTCTGCAAAGAAAAGTATTTTTTTTATATGATGTTTGATATTTAGCTTCAGGGTGAATATTCCTCTCATAGACCTAACATCACTGTCACTTCCTTCAAACATTAATATGTAGGCAATAAAGATAGTAAGTTAATAAAACCATAAGAGTTTATACAGAAATACTACATAGTTTTGGGAGGTCTGTCCTTATATGTCCTGTCAGTTACAAAAATTTCTGGACCAAATTATATTAATATCAATTATATTTCCAGATGCTTTATACATATGCCTGTTATAGGTTTATAAAGTTTAAGTTTACATAAATTAATAAAATACAAATAAATCCTACAAACAGAGTTTTCTCCATTAACTGATAAGCCTCCTGTTTCTCAGTGTCAGCAACGAGATGCGTCTTCACTACACTGACCAAATATATTTACATCCATCTCTACTGTTTAATTCTTTGCTCCATGAGTCTGTGTTGTTGGCTTTAGTATAGTTTTTTTTTTTTTTTTTGCTCTGCGGGGGACAGTTTGGAGACACTCACCATGATGGAGTAAACCAGTGCGACGATGCTGACGGGCCACACGGGGCAGAAGCAGGAGATGATAACGAGGATGAGGTAATCCTGGGGCTTCGGGGTCTCCTGCACGGCGGCGTTCCCGGTGGAGGAGCGGCTCAGACTGGCCTTGGATGGGGAGAGGGGGGCGGCGGCGGCCAGCTGCCCGACGGAGCCCGACCTCACAGCGACGCTGTGGCCGTTCTGGTCGGCCTCCAGGCCTTTGTCGCTGCCCACGTTGACCGTGAAGGAGGTGGACATCTTCATCCCGTTCCCCCCGGGCTCGGTGGTCACCGCCAGCAGTTTCTCCGTCTCCTGAGAGTCCGCGTGCTGAGCGCCTCCTCCACCCTCACCCAAGCTAGACTTCAGGAAGTCGGTGTCCGTGTTGATGGCCATGTTCAACTCTCACTTATACCAGATTGTGTCAGACAAGGGAATATTTGTAAAAGTTGCTTAAAACGTGTTACAAGTCAGGAGCCACCATTCCATAATAGGCCTGTGGTGAATACAAGTTTCTACAGCTAAGCTTTCAAACTGGGATCAACTTGGACTGAGTGTGATCTCCAGCCGAGGTGTGGCGGACGGATGGAAATGAGATTATCTGAAGGATGATGTGCTCTGAAAGCGCGGATGCAAATGGCTCAACCCCCCTAAAAGAAATGAATAAAATCAGAGAGGAGGCGTAAGCAGCGCGATTCCTCCAGATATCATCTTCCTCTTGGATCACTTTCCTTCAGCCTCCTTCACACTTGCCTCTTGACTCATTTCCAACGGGGATCAGAAAACCTGCCCCCCCCCTCTCTGATACATCCAAATCAGCCCGAGGAAGCCCTGCCGCCCACCTTCACCCACTGCCACCACTTTCCTTTAAAGTCTGTCTGTGCGTTGGAGAGTAGCCTGCTCGTTTTCTGTCCTTTTCAAAATAAAGGAGGCTGGTGATGAGCTCTCTCTCTCTCTCTCTCTCTCTCTCTCTCTCTCAGTAGACTCTACAATGAGCCACTTTCCCCTCCTCTCCTCCACTGTCTCCACGCTGCAGCAGCACAGCCACTCTACTTGGGACCACCGTCAAGCTCCCACAGGTAAACAAAACACTTCCGGTGATGAGGCGTAAAATAAAAGCTATATTTGCTTTATTAATTAATTTAAAGTTGTACAGCAAATTCAAATAACAAACTAATACTAAATGTAACATCAAAGCCTGGCAGTCAGTCCTTGTAGGGATTTTCCACAGCTCTGGAAAAAGCTTTGATAGAGCAAAATAGGTCCACAAGTCAAAATGTCCATAGATAAGACACTGATAACTCCCACTTTATACTGTGTGAGTGGGAAAACAATGTAGCCTAAGTTTATCTGATCTAAAGCCAAACAATAGAGCAGCCGTAAGACTGGACAGAAAGGAAGCCATTTGAAAACACGTGTTTCATTTACATTACACATTTCCTCATCTGTCAGACACTTTTATCCAAAATGACTTAGTGATTCACATCAGTACAGCCCAGATCAGGCCTTGGTGTAAGTATTAGTTCATGCATCGTATAAGCAGGTGCACAGTAAGTGATAGTTAGGCATGGCAGGGTGTTAGGAGAGGAGGTGCTCTCTGGACAGATGTGTTTCTTGGAGCTCGGTCTCTGAAAGAACCCTGCAGCTTGTTCCACCATCAGGGCACTACAGATGGGAACAGCGAGTTTCAAAAACATTCAGGTGAAAGCACAGGTTGAAAAATCACGCACCGTTATTTATTTCCTTCCTCCCAATATCTGACATTAACATGTCTTTTCATCGGAATCCTCAATCGCCCTACTTCCGGCGTGAAGCTGACCTTCCGGACTGTAACTTGACTCATCTCATGTCGGAGCAGGGCAGTTTGGCGCTGAGCCCCCTCCCCCCTCTCCTCTCCTCTCCTCTCCTCTCCTCTCCTCTCCTCTCCTCCTCTTCCCAACATCAGCACCAGTGGTTTATGGAGGGGAGCCAGCAGCGGATTGTGCTGCTATGCAGAATTTACTGTGGCCGTGTGTTTTAGTCCGGGCGGAGGTTTCCAGTGACATAAATCAACTCTTTCTGAGTCAATCTTCTAAATGGCACTGGGGGAAATTCAGGTGTGCAGATTTAATAAATGTTTCTGGATCAGAAAATGGACCATAATTCCCTTGAGCTGAATTGCATATGATCTCCAGTAAGCGCTGTATTGTCCACGGTTTTCAGTCTCTTTATTTACCTTATTTACTCAGGCAACAAGAGCTGCACTAGAAAAGGTGCTGGTAAAGTCCTGAACGCTGGCTTTAATGTTTAATCGCGATTTTTTTTTCTCTCTGATCTGCTCCTATTGATTTTCCTCATCGTTAGACTGGTGCATTAGCGTCAGCCTCATTTCCCAGACTGACTGCTACACTGCACTGTGACCTTTGGTGCTGATGGGGGATTAGGAACTGACTGAAACTGACCTGAGAGTGGTGTACAACTGTTGATCTCCCCTTTTTATCCACAGGCACAGGCTACTTGAACTTCTTTGGCTCTGGCTTCCAGCGAAACCTTAAGAGATGTGTTGGCCATAACGCCCTCTTTTGCATTACAGCCCTGTTTCCTCCCATCTCTATTTCCTCACTTCACCTCACCACTTAATAATCACTATGCAGTAAGCACTTGCACAGAGGAAAGATGGGAAGGAGACAGTAGATAGTAGACAGCCACATCCTTTACCTTTACAAGCTCCCAGACTCCACATTAAGATGTGAATGCTGCTTAAACCCAGGATATTCTCTCCAACAGGGCTCAGGCATAAACAGAGATGATTTTGGTCAGAGCTCCCCCTTGTGGAAAGGTGATGTGCTTACAAGACTTAGAGGAGGGACTTTTAGGTAAGTTACAACTATCACTTAAGAAACAACAGAGCCACTACTTTAGGTCTTTGGCAGAGGGCCCATTTCCAACAAATTATTAGTAGCAATCATTGGAGGATGGACACATGGAGGGTTGGATGAGTTTTTCATACATGTGACAGTGAAATGTTCCACAACAATAGTACATATAACAGTGGCTTTAAAGGAAAAGTTTGCTTTGCCCCCTGTGACACAACTCCCCCTGGATTAAAACAAATAAGATACGCTGTGTTACATAATCAGCTCTTGAGGTGCTGATTTTCTTACCTTTGGACAGAGCCTTCCTACCTGTTTCCCTCTGTTTCCATTGTTGATGCTAAACAGTGCTAAGATAAGGTAAACTAAGCAGCTGTCTGCAGCTACAGATTTTGCCTCCAGTGAGTGGTCAGGATTTAACATCTAACTCTCGAGAAGAAAGCATGGAAATGTACTGTTCCTTAAAAAAAATCTCATTATTGTAGCATCGACGGGTACAGCTTTAGACCAAAATACAGCATAAACAAGCCAAGAAATAGAAACAAATCCATGAGAAAAACATTACATATGATTATAATGGTGAAAAGTCCTTCATTTAACTTGCATAAATTGTTTCAATAATGCTTTAGAGGAAAAATAAAAAACTGGCAGGAAAGATGTTGTTTATATCATCTCCTGATCATGTTATATATTTTATAGGTGGTTAATTGTAAATTTAAGCACAGAGATTTGTGATTTAACAACTCCACTCTTATCCACCCTTATCTGCTGTCTCTCTTGCTCAAAACATGCCCTTATATTTGTTCTTGTCCTCCTGGTTCTTCTCTTCCATGCGCATGTTGAGCACAGCCAGATCTTTCTTGACAGCCTTCTTCATGCCAGGGTCCAGGTCCAGCACCCTGCTGAAGTCCTGCCGAGCCTCCGCTTCGTTCCACACCTCCATGTGGGCCTTCCCTCGCAGGTAGAACGCCTTCACGACACCTGCAGGGCAAATAAAAGCACATACGTGTTTGACAGCAGCCATTCGTGTGAGGGTCATCTGCAGAGTGTGCACAGGAAGACTGCTCTTTACAGAAGTGAAGCATGTAAATGAACACTTAACAACTTCTGTTAGAAATATACTTCTACAATATGAGCATGTTGGAATAGAAACACTAGACCTTTTACAGGGGCAGACTTTTATAGAAACATGAGACATACATTTAGAGCTACAATAAAAATGTGCGTACACACACTGTAAAGAAATAGGCAACTTGTCAACGGCGTGATAAACTGTGATGCTTACACAACATCACAACAGTCTTTCTCACTCATAAATGAACTTGCTGGAATATAATAATGTTGAAAAATATCGCTGCAACAGACCTGGGTGCTGATTGATGATGTCGCTGGTGTGCTCGATGACCTCGTAGTACTCCTCCATGCGTAGGAGACACTGGCAGTAGTTGAGGGTTAATGTGTGGGCCATCTTTTCCAGCTTCAGCCAGGGGACATCCCATGCTTTCTCCTGAAATCCCATGTTTGTTAAAAACTGCTCACATTGTTTTAAAGAAGCAAATAATCTTCTGTTTTGAGCAACTTTTTCTTTTCATTTAACCACCTTGGTCTGAACATTTTTGATGCAGATGACGGCCTCCTTGTACTTTTGCGTGGCCTCCTGGTAGCGTCCTTGTTTGTAGAGCTTGTTCCCCTGGCCATGCAGCACAGGGACGGCCTTCAGCCTCTCCTCATCGCTCAGAGCCCAGGACTCCCTGTTGTACTCACTGGGCTGCTGCACCTATAAAACACAAGTTACAAGTTACAGCTCTTTTAATTAATATGCTCATTGGCACTAAATGGGCCCAATGTATTACAGTATTATCCCAGCCCGTTTTTACATTCTCTTGATCAGTTCAGCTTCTCTGTGATGCAGATCTCTTCCTGACTGTCTTCCTGTGTGCTCTTCTTTCTCACCTTGAGCAGCTCAAGGACGAAGTAGAGAGGTTTTGGTTCCTTCATCAGCTCATCCAGGTCATCGTAGCCCAGGCTGTGGTAGGCGAACATGTTGGCCATACCACATGTGTGGATGTGCCAGTCGACGGGGTCTTTGCCTTCTGCGATGCGTCGCATGCTCTTGGACACAAGTGGATAAACACCGGTGTGCTGAGGAAGAAGGTGAAATTCAAAACTGACTCATTAAATAATAAGGTAAGGTGTACCTTTATTGATCCCCTGTAGAGGAAATTTAAACAAAAAACAATTTGACAATATAATAATGAAGGAGTAAACTAATAATTCTCTGCCCTTTCATCTAATTATCTGGTGATTGATAACAGAAAACATGACAATTACAGCATCTGGCATCTCATGAGAGAAACACCTTCTTCTCATCTCATTGCTCTTTTACAATAGCACATAGCTCTGCTATTCTTCTTCATCTAAACCACAAATTCGACCCAAAATTCAAAACATGTACTTTACATGTACAAACTTTTTTCTTCATTTTTAATAGACATTTTTGTCTGAAATTGTAGCCTCCCTCTCTCTTTCTCCCTGAGAACAGTTTTTGTCCAGGAAGTGGATTATGCCTGCTTTTATTTAATAATATTCACCACAGCATTATAATTAAGTTGTGAGTAACTTCTACAGTTTGTTGTTTTGCACTTTAATTCAGCTTTTGCTGTGTGTCCCCTGAAGGGGTCACTGTGGCCCTCAAAGACAAACCGCAGGCTCATGTCCTCTAGATTTTACCACCAGGAAAAAGTTAAATATTGAACAATCAGACTTTATTAAAGATTGAATAACCTTTTCTGATTTTTTAATTGAATTTTGCCTTTTTTCTATCTTTTTATTTCCTTTATAAATTTGGGTCTTAAGATTTATAAAATGACTTTTGTTGCGTAGTTATGATGCCAAGCATGACAGAAAATAAACTATAAAATTATAAAAAGGTAAATACATTTTTATTGTGATACCTTAAAACATCCTCAGTGGACATGTAAAGGCAAGAATTGCTGTTAAGCACAGACTTCATTTTGTTGACGTGTTGTCTTACACATACTGCTCATGTTAAATGTGATTAATTCTTCATTAAAGTGATCAAAGGCAGATTGTTCACACACATTACCAAGCTGTTCCCTCTGTTCAACAGGTGGACATTGCCCTCCACTGGATTGGGAGTGCCGCTGCAGAATGAATCTAGTGGGGCGTGTGAGGCAGCCATGTTGTTCAGACAAGTGAATAAATGCTCTAAGCTCAATCACATCTAATCAGCGTGGAGGGGAGTCGGCAGTGCTGATTCAGCAGGAATCAGAGCCGATTAGGCGAAAGTGAGGCCGCTGCAGATTAATGACACTATGCCTCAATGCATCTGTTACTGACAGCGTGCCCCACACACACACACACACACACACACACACCACAGGACAGAATCCAGACAAGGTATATTTGCTTTATAACACCTGGTTCTCTGGTACAAGGGATATACTGTATATATACAGTATATATATA
>CM076657.1:13820883-13845404 GCA_038496675.1 Rachycentron canadum
TGTGTGTGTGTGTGTGTGTGTGTGTGTGTGTGTTTGTGTGTTTGTGTGTACTGTACGTAAGAGCTTCCATTACTGAAAAGGTCACACAGACACAACATCCATAAAGAAAAGTTTTTAATACACTGCTACTTGAGTCTTGTTCACATCACCTGTTGATCCATTCTGTTCTTTATTAGACTTGTGCAGCCTGATAGTGATATTTTCTATTTCATGACCATGGGTTTTCTCAAAGATGGTGCAATATATGTTTGTTCTTTATGTTTAGGCTTTGCATTTATAACTGGAGCACACAAAACCTGTCTTATCAGGCTGATTTGTTGTTTGTTATTGAGAGCAGAGTCTCCAACTTCCACATCCGCAGTATGACGTCACTCTGTCCAAAGTGCACAGTCACACTTATCAGAGGAGATTTGTACCAACAGACTATTATCCAAGATGCTTAAAAAATATTAAATGAAAGAAAGAAAAAGAAAATAATGGCTTTTTTTAAAACACTCACAGTGGTGTCACACCAGAACTCAGCCACCTCGTCGATCCTCATGGAGGACAACAGAGTCTCCCAGATGTCCAGTTTAAACATGTTGCCGATCACAATCTCCATGGGTGTCCCCACCACTTTGCTGTCATCTAGCACTGTACGATCATCATCACACAGCTGGGTGCGGAAGTGGAATGTCACCTTGTTACAAAAAAAAAAATTAAAAACATTACAATCATATTGATTAACTATATGAAGCTATACAATGTAAGGGAAAGACGTAGGTTTAAAAATAGACAATGGTTATTTCAAGTTACACATCACCTTACGTGACATGGCCTGGGGAATGAAATGCAGGTGATCAGAAATATCATCTAATGAAAGTGGTAAGAGGAACTGGCTAATTTAACATATTTGGTTGCACCAGAGGCCCACAAAACACAACCAAGCATCCGTCTCAACAAAAATGTTATGTCACAGGCTTCACACAGCTCAGTTATTCAACAGGGCAGACAGACATGCAGAAGGACACACATGCCAAGGTTGCATGGTTGTGTAACATCCAAGGAAAGTGAAACCTTTCAGCAAAACTGAAAGGTTTCACCACAGCAAACCACAGCAACTATGCATTACTGTGGTTTTCGTAATCTTCTCCCACATTTCATTTGCAATCATGTACAGTATCAGCACAAGTCAAGTCCTTTGTAAAAGCTACTAACGAAACTTGATGGGCAGGAAAAAAGAAACAGAAACTGTGTCAATAAGTCACACAGGTTGTTAGCATGACACAGCTTTAGAGACAAATAGGAATATGGGAAATGTTCACACATATAAGATCCATGAAATCTGAGGCAGTTTTTTTTTTCAAGAATGGTACAAATTAATTAAATTAATCTTACAAAGAAGTGAAAGCTTTTCTTCTTTAAAAATTATCCAGCACACATTGTAAAAAAACATTCTTTATATTCGACAAATCTCAATCCTGATGCAGTTGGCTAAAAGTGGATTGAAACACAATGGAAGTGGCAGTGAGTGTCATATGTTCTCTATCATCCTCTATTGGCCTACCAGTGGGAACTGACAACCCCTTTAAACCTTTACAAACATATTATGGTTATAGTGCCCAATAACAGTTTAATATAACAGTTTTCTCATGTCTTCTTCTAGTGCCTATTAAGAGGCTCTTGAGCTTAGTGTGCAAAGACTTGGTCTGATCCTGTTTAAAACCAAGACAATAGAGTAGACACAGCCTCAACACAACACAGTTTTTAACAGTGATGTTATGATCCAAATAAAACAAGTCTTCATTGTCTCTGCGTGGTTATATGATGTTGTGCATAGTACAATAATTAAGCACATATCCTGAGTTTCATTAGTAGCTCTAATTTCATTTAGGATATAGAAACAAGCTCAGTGAGTCACGTTTTAACCCATCCTCTTTCATTTAGTTATGATTCATGTACAGCCTGGTCTGTACTAGGCAGGAGCTAAGTTGTTTGAAAGCTTATATTAGCAACAAATTTTGGTGTATACCCATCAATGACTTTCTGGATTTATCTAAAGTGAAGACAAAGAAGTGAAGGCCAAGAGTACCTTCGCTCCCGTGATGAATTTTGGAATTTCTCCGGTTCCTCCATGCAGGATCGTTTTCTTGATTCCCTCTGATCCCAGCAGCAGTGTGTCCTGCATATCCGACATCTTTCTTGTTTATTGTTGTGGCTCACCTGATTACCATGCATGTACGGTATATCTGCATGTATCATACCACATGTATCAGGGGTATGTATGACTTGGAGGTGTCGCTCCTGGCGGATTAGTTTAGGTAGGGATAATGAGATTAGAAACTTCTCATCCTCTCCTGTTTCATCATCAATCTGGTGCCTCATGTATTAATCAGTCATCATAAGCACTTTCTCTGCATAGACAGAAACATCTAGAAAGGAGGAGAAACAGCAAGTTGGAATAAAAGAGAAATAAAGTCGAGCTAAGCTTTAGATGACTACTACTACTACTACAGCAATGGGTGCCTTATATGAGGGGAGGAGAGTTTGTTGAATGTCCCACAAGAACAGAATAGCTGTGTGTGTGTGTGAGAGAGAGAGAGAGAGGGAGAAGAAACATAAATAAGTCTGTGAGAATAGGACATGGTTTCCATTCTAGAGGAAATTTCCTGGATTTATGTGGATGTGGGGATCTGAACAATGCCGAGAATACTGAGAAATGGTGGAGCAGACAATTACTGTATGGACTCCTTGACCTTGTCTATTAAACATCTGTCTCCCATCTGGGTTGTGTGTGTGTGTGTGTGTGTGTGTGTGTGTGTGAGAGAGAGAGAGAGAGAGAGAGAGAGAGAGAGAAAGTAATCCAAAGCTCCTGTAGTATTTGCTAACAAAGTCTGCAAGCAGTTTGAGGGGCAATTATTCTCAAACATTACTCAGTGTTAATGCCTTATTCCATACTAATTGCACAAATAGAAAACCCCTTAACTGCATCTTGGCAACACTTACGATTGTATAACTTTACAGCTTTGTGTTTCCTCTGTGCAGCAACATGAAGGAGTGGGCATTTCACCACCAGTTATCAGGCAAGGCTGCTGTGTTATCTGTATTCAAATAAGTCCATATCCGTGGAAAGTGCTGCAACATACTATCAAGTTTGCTACTTTCCACTGATGTGACAAACAGGGTTGGGCAACAGTTTGGTATGCACTTGGTGGCTCTCCACAGTAGAAGCAAAGAGTAGTTTTTACACCCTCTTGTGGAGGAGGTATGTAGAGCCGTTTACCTTTTGGCCACATTGGGCCTGACCTGAAAGTGTTGCTGAAGTGGACACACAAAGGCTTTTGAGACTGTGGATGTGACAGCGCATGACAAAAAACCTATCTGACCAGACTTGTTGTGATCAATGTCTTCATAATTTATGTTTAACACACACACTTGTGACCCTACATAGGTGGTGGCAGGGAGAGGAGGTGGATTTATGGGCAATAACATTGTAATGTTGATGACATTATGCTCTAATAATAAAATCAAGAATCTAAACAAGTAATTTTTTTGTGCTCTTTCTTCCTGTTTCTGTGTTTTTGGAAACACTGAAAATGTAACATGGGCATATGGTGGGGGTGCTTTTCTTGGATGACAGGTTTGTGTTGCTATAGTTACAGGCTTTTACATCATCATCATATCTCTGAGTTTAAAGGAAAAGGAAAAAAGAAATTTCATTACTCTTTACTGCTGGGCCTTTGTCTTTGACCATAAACCTGAGATACATTTCCAGAGGTTTGTAGTGAAGAAGGTCTTGAGTTGGTGATTTAAAGGTGGTGTCTGTGCCCTCACCTCTGGTCATCTCTTTTCCTACCAGTGCAGGGAGGGAAAGCAGCAATCCATCCAACCTGTTGGAGAGGTAACACTCTGACAATGGTGTGTGTTCTAGCTCAGGCTTTGTGTCAGAGTGACTCATACTGCTTGCGTCACACCGCCTACACCTATCTCTGTTGCTCTGCCTATGCGTGTCTAGGTGCATTTGTGTTTGTGTGTACATGCACATCTGAATTTGTTGCATGTATAGTGTAGCGTGGGAAATCGATTGTACCAGTTTGCTGGGCCACATGCATACACGTCTTCAAGAACAGGTTCAGCTACAAGCAGTCCTGCCTGCAGGAGGTACGAAGCGTTCTCCATCTTATTGAGCCCTGCTGGAAACTCGTCACTGATGCATTAGTTCCACTTTAAGCAAGTCATCCTCTATTTCTGGAAAGTACAGTCATGGGTTTCCTGGGGAGGAGCCATTCCTCATGTAAGAACCATTCATTCATATACATAACACATGGGACAAGGCTCCTTCCATGACGCACAACATACACGCACATAGCATAATGTTTATGAATGTGTAAACCTTTTGTGCTTCTTCTGTGGGAAAGAGGGCAGAGAGAGCGAGTGTGGGAGAGGAAGAGGGAGAGAGGGAGAGAGGAAAAAATCCTCTGTCCCTGTCAAACTGACATGTAGAGCTGACCTAGCAGATATAAAAGGAAGAGAAACAGCCAATAAGAGCAGTATCAGGGTCACTATGCAAGTTTGTGAGGCATCACACACACACACACACGCACACACACACACACACAAATGATAATTACTTTGCAGAATGAAAAGCCAACAACTATAATGAAACATGATGTTCCACAATATACTGAACTACTTAACACCATGTAAAATAGTTAATATTAGCTACACCTTCACTAGTCAAACATTAAAATGCTGCTCATATATTGAAGCACAACGGTAAATATCCAGCTATATGAAATATTATTGACACTGAGATCATCTGTAGTGTTTTTCACTGGAAAAATATTAGCCCAATAGTCAATCCTATTTGCTCTGTTTTTAGTCTCCACCATCTCCTGAGGGAGCTGCAAGATATTCCAATGTGTTGAATATCCCGTTGCAAAGTTTTTCTGCCTGTCATGTGATCCAGGGCAGATAGTGAATTATGGTTTCCTGACAACAGCAACCTGTTTTATCTAGAAACAATGAGAGCAGTGACAGTAAAATAAAGTTAGCTGACATAAAACCAAAACAATTAACTAGGGGAACTCCAGAGTAGGGTTACAACACCTTTCACATGACACATAATCATTTGATCCACTGTTAATACAAACATATGACTGGAATAGCTTCAAGGAAAAAACACACACACACAGGCAGAGATCAAGGCCAAGGCTCCATGTTTTTGTGTTTGCATATGTGAGTGTTTCATAGGTTGAGGAGAAGTGACAGGATAAGGGTTACGCAATGAATCACAGCCTCTGTGACGCTCACGCAGACAAACATATTCTTAGACACAGAGGTCTGGTTAATTCACCTCTACACCTACATTCTGCTTTAAAGACTAAATCACAGGTATTTCATACGCTCTCTCTCTCTCTCGCACACACACACACACACACATACATCATCACACATCTTTTGACAGAGGTTTCATCTGTTCAGACTTAGGAAGGAAATCAGCAGAAACTTCAGACAGATGCTTTCCAACACTCCCTGCAATTATGATGTGTTGCCTGAACGATTTTTATTCTTCTTCTAATTAAATCAGTTTGAACTCTTCTGGTGATTTACTGGGGTAGTCTGGCAAAGCTATTCCATAATTTCTTCTTTGCATATTTTGGTCTATGTGGATGCAACAGAAGACGTTTTCAGTAGAAGTTAAAGTTTAAGCTTTAGAAACGTCAAATTGTTCTTAAACTATGAGAATAAAAACTGCTCTTGAATAAGGATGTACCTGGTTCTGGTTTTTTCTTGTTTTTTTTTTGCAGACCTTAATCTTGTAGCAGCATTTTGTTCCTAAGATGTGTTTGGCAATAAGAGGCTGTTCGCGAACCTTAGCTGTTAGCACAAAACATGTATAAAATATGTATGTTGTATTACACATGATATCCAGAAACATACTAAAATCACTGACACTACAATCATATAAATAATTATTTGCATGGTCCAGTCAGACCTGTCCAGTGTCCTGCCATGAGTTCCAGCCGCTTACATAAGGCTACAAAGGCTGTAGGATGTAGACTCACAGTGTGGAACATGTTCAGGCCACAGCACAGCAAACAGGAGAAATTTGGCATGAACCAGTGTAAACTCGATTCATATCAAATTTGCAGAAGTACTAGTAGAGAAAATTTGCTTGTTTGTTTTCAGGCAGCATCTAGAACAAGTAGGCCCAAGAATTCTTTCACCAGCTGCTATTGTCCTCGTGAACAAATTAATTATCGGTGGTTGGTACTGCCCTGTATTATTCTGTTCCAGTTCTGTGCCAGTTGTTGTGAACAACAAACTGCCTCCAGCAATATTTCCGTGCCGATATACTGTACGTCATAGCTGTAAAACTGAATACCATTCAGTATTAAGCCATTTGTCATAGGCTAATGACAGCTCTCTTGAAAGAAGATCCAGAGGATGGATTGCTTAACAGCAACACCTGAGCAACACAATGCAGTTTTTTATTTTAACTCACAAGCCAGTGAAGCACAAGTTCACACGACATCAAGTAAGTAAATTATTGGGCAAGTTTCAAACAGCCACTTAGTTAAACAGCTGTAAAAGTACATTAGCCACATGAGGTACTCAGCCTGTGCCAGTACAGTGCGTCTGCAGTGACATGAGGCCGTGCGTCAATACAGACGTGAGTACGACATTCAAATCGTCAACTGAATCTTCAGGGTAAATGTCCAGGCTTTGTCTATTAATTATGAAAAATGACAAAATAGCTGATGAACGGGACAATAAAAAGCTACTCCATTTTCTCCTCCAGTCTTCCGGATTAGGAAGTCAAATTGTTAAGATTTCCAGTCCATCCCTCATATTTCCTCCAAAGATTTGAAAAGGATAAATGAGATGGCAGCGGTTCAGTCAAGCCAGTCAAATCCTCCAGGCACAGGCGATTTCATATTTGGATCTTCTGCTCAACTTTTTAAACTGTGTATATGCTTTATTTATCTAAGTGACCAAAATGCAGGAAAGCTGTGCACACAACTCGCACTCATAGATTACAGATGTCTGTGGAATTTCAACAATCACCCGCTCAACTTAGCTCTTTAAAATGTATCTTGTGAACTAATTCATGGCTGAATGCTGGTCTTCTGGTCCTGATTTCCATGTATCCTCGTCATTATATCTACAGTATTCATCGCCAATTCGTACAGGTGTTTATGATATTGTTTCCAACCCTTGTAATGTTCCACTAGCTCATATTTCTACACACATATTGTAGAACAAGGTCACAGATAGCAAAAGAGTGCATAACAAATGGCAGACTCCTAACCATGTCTTACAAAATTCTGCTGTGAGTCAACAAGACAATGATAATTTTTGTTTTATAGCTGAAAAATTAAACTCTGCATTACACAATTCTGGGCGATGTAGTAATTCTCTGTTCTTTGTGTACATTCAGTCTAATCATGCAGTAAAGTATCCCGTCCCTGACATGTGCAAAGCCGATCACTGGCTGCTTGCCCAAGCTGAAAAGGTCAGAGGTCAGAGTCACTGCTCTCTCAACCACTAAGAGAAGAGACTTTTGACCCTGCAGTACCTCTTCTGATCAACTGGAGGACTGCCGGATAACTCATTAAGTGTGACTGTGTGTGTGTGTGCGCACGTTCAAGCTGTCCTGACTTGCAAAATTCTCAGGAACAGCCTGCACTGAAGTCTTGTGAAGTCATGCAGTGGGTAACGACAGGCGAGATGCTTCTGGAATGACACATTAGCTCAGATTCTCCACGTGTGCACCTCAGTTGCTGCTCGTAAATTACACACTATCCGAGGAGGTAAATTAGAAGTACATACCTTTGTAAGTGACTGTTTCTGCTTGCATTCATAACCTGTAATTATTTAGCCAGTACAGAAGGATGCGTATTGTTTTGCTCCTATATTCATCCTAATCCCGTCAGATGCCGGCCTTTGGCTCTTGCCATCCACAGCTTCCCCTGACCGGGCCCCTGCAGTCCTGCTCTCCGCCTGGCCCCGACCTTTAGCTACATACCAGAACACATAGCAGCAAGGACAAAGGGCAAATACACATGACACATAAACACTCATACAGTACATACTGGCTCCCTGTTTCTTAGGCACACACTAATGCAAAGGTGTCATAGGAATTATGGGTTCTAGGTCTGCGATGTGCAATGAGAAGTGATAGACGAATTTCAAGTGATTTTAGATACACACACATGCACACTCACTCACAGAGCCACCTTCACGGTTCACATAAGCACATGAGCTGGGTTAGCAGGGGTGAGCAGTTTGAATAGAAATGCAGGCCAGTAAATAAATGTAATTTAATAAATTCACAGGGCTGAAGAAACAATTAATGAAGTAGTAGCCAAAACAGACTTTTAGTTTCTAATATATGTCAAAAACATTGGACTCACTGCCTTAGATGCCTCTATATCCCTACTTTGTAACCCAGGATTCCTGTTAAATAAATAGAGTGTACAAGCCCAGACTGAGATTATGTCACTGCATCAGTTTTTCAGACTTTACAAAGCTCCTCCACAGCCACAGAAGACATTACACAACTGTTCTCACAGGCTGAGTACTACTCCCTGTGTCTAGTACATTGACTTTATCATATGAAGTCAGTGGAGTTTCCTTTAAAAAAACTAGAAATAGTCAGTGATAGCTGATGGTGACATTGGGTGGGTGGACTAACAAATGCATTATAGTCATTAATTCACTCTTGACCAACCACGGCACCACATTAGAGCTTCCACGTTACAACAGCAACAGTATTCTACAACAAAATATTAACTTTACCCAACACTGAAAGCTTTACACAATTTCCAATTTCTACACTCACCACACTTTCTAATTTTGTCAGATAAATGTTCCAAGTCTTTGTTGGGTCCAAGTCGTGTCCACTTCATTCATGCTAACACCTGCCATCATCGCTCACCTCTCACTCTCCACCCTGGCAGGTGATGTCCTTGGTCAAAAGTCTGAGCCCTGTGGGTTCAATTAATTTCACCTAAATGATCATTAAATCAAGGAGGCATGTCACCACACTATAATAATGAATGGAAGTTGTTTCCATTGTGTTTGGCCTGTAAAAACATAAGCCTGGTCAAATATAACCTGCCCTTTTGACTATTTGGTGATGTTGGTGCTCTAGTTTCCAACTAAATAACAAAACAATATGGTGAAATATTTAGTTTTTTTAAAAACTATTTTTTCATCTTTTTGAAAATATAAGGAATGACCTAGCCCTGTTAGTCCATCTCCAGCAGCACTGATCAGCAGGTCCTCTTAGAGAAGAAAACTTTATTACACCACACCTCAACACAATCCTGTTTAAATTGTTATCGTTACCCTCCTTGTCGACTTGTCATACCTAGGTGGCTGTGGGCTGTCAGTGGTGTCAGTTGTAATTGACGGTATAGTTTTGATGAGACACTGACAAAGACAAGGCAAATCCTCCCATGTCCATGCTGTGAGCTAATAGAACTAATTGACCTGATAGACCCAAGGGCCTGTGCAGATCTGTACAGGCCTAATCCTGCTGTTTACTTTCAACAAGAGCTCATGCCAGTAATTAGACATGTGCTAAAACATCCAGATTTACTACTGCATGTCAAACAAAATGCAAAGTGAAACTGAATACAGACACAGAAACATTCATCACACGACACTAGCATGAGGTCATTTCTGCTAATACAAAACAAGGGAATGTACCAGTCAATACATGAAGAATCAGACTCATACCGCCGATACTGAATGTAATGTATTGCTAGCCTTAAAACTTTGTTGCCACAGTAGCACATTTGTTCCCTGCCCTTGGTATGTTGACCGTTTCTCAAAGAGACATTAAAGCACAATAAAAGCTACATAATTTACTAACTGAATTCTTTGCAGTTAACAGACGTTCCCAACACCAGACATACCAGGCACATGTCGTCAAATTTCTGTTTTATCCACATAAGGCAGAAAACATAGCTTTCAATGCCCATTTTTGATCAGATTAATGTCAAACACAAACCAACAACTCACTTCAACAGCTCAGCAGCTTTTGTAGCTGCAATTAACATCTTTTTTGCTCTAAGTAATAATTTGATAATATTAGAAACCTTGATAAAAATAACTGAAAGTGTTAGCAAGGTAAAATTAACTTATTGGAAAGATTTTCTCTTTTCATCTTCCATTATTTTACCATTGACTCAACTGTCAATGTACTATCTGCCCAAAAGGCAGATGTGTCACTGGTACAGCACATTTGAAATCAACAAATACAAATCATTTCAATATGTGTGCTGCAGTTGGTATTCAACCTCCTGCAGAAGTATGAATGTTGTGTTGTTAATCAACTTGATTACCTTAATGGAATTGCTATGGCTTATGGTTTTATTGTCTGTGCTTTTCTGGTTTTTGTCCGGCACTAAATGCCATGATGTCATCCTATTACAAAATCCTGATTGTGCTATCATCATTACTCATTGTTCAAAGTAGTTCTGCGCTGTCATCAAGCTATGTGACCTTTTCTGCTTGGCTAGTAGGGATATGAGAGGTGGAAGTGGGATATTGAATGTGATTGAAGTGCAGCCAACAGAGAGCAACAGGATCAACCTGAGTATTTCCCCCAACAAGCTGGACTAATCTGTTGGTTGGACCAGGTCAAGGGATTAAATGGGTGGTGTTCAGCAGCCGTCCTGTCTGACCTTAATACACTTAACCTGGCCCAGTCTTTAAGACAAATCGTCTACCTGTCCAGAGGTAGAAGGACTGAGCAGCAAAGAGATGCAATACCTCAATAGAATATATAAAAGGTCCATTTGGGTGTGTTGTAACAGATTTTTATTTATTCATAAGCCCATTTTATATTTTTATGTAAATTAAACCTGACACCCCACCTCCATCCCATGTTCTAGCACACCTGAAAGCTTCAACAAGGAAATCATGGCAGTAAGTAATAATATAGTTATCTTTTGGTCCGAATTTAATCTCTGAGGCATTGGTGCATTTACAGAGACACCACACCAGAGCAGCATCAGATTATAAAAATGAAAAAAAGAGACCTTATTACCTTGTACTGCCTGAAATGTGCAACCCTTCAAATGACTCCTCCACATTTTTGTTTGATGTTAACTTACCACTTTGAGACACACCATGTATCTCAATGGTATGAGGCTGTATTGCTTTGGAGCTCTGGAGCTAAACCAGGTTATGTGAATAATGCATCGATCCAAACCTTACAGTATCACAACCCACTGGTACAGTCTGCATGACTGAGCACAAACCCAGTGAACTTGGAAATCTCTGCTAACACCCCTGGGAGATATTATCCACTCAGAAACCCTATTTCAAAAGCAATGTCATTTCCTGACCAGTGAAATAGCCAGACATTTGACTGGAGAACCTGATGGCGAGCATGCCCTTGTGGGAGACTGCAGTCGCTGATGGGCTTTAATGTGGACCATGTGCTAACAGAGGGCAGGACAGAGGATGAGCGGGTCCTGGTCTTCACAAGCAACTATTGACAATTTCCTCAAGTATGCGTGAGATGCACACAGAGAGGGACACTCCCAGATATGCACACACACACACACACCCGCACACAATTTTTCCATCCAAGGGAAGTTGTCGCATGCAAAGGTCAGCCTCTCACATGGGTACTGCATGTGGTGAGCAGACCTGCTATCTATCGATCTATCTATCAATCTATCTATCTGTTTAATATAAGAAAAAAATCCCTGGTCATAGCTATTTTCTTGTTTGCTGAACCTTCCTGCTTAAAACACTAGAAAACTCCCTTTGGTCATGGGCATGAATCCAAAGGAAGACACAAGAGACTGGGTTCAGCTTCCACTTTTTCACTTGAGTTAAATTAGCGGAAGCTTGGTGGTGGCCTACATTCACTACTTGCACCAAAAGGAAAAAAACACTTCTGAATATCTGCATGTTTGTGTGTTAGAAATAGAGTATAATTTATCTCTCATTTCCTCTAAAATTCCTAGTTATTCCTTCCTTGTTCTCCAGAGTCTGGTTTTCTTCCACTCCACTAACATTGAAGTATTACTGAGAAACCTTTAAGGAATTTTCACAGTGTTTTTTTTTTTTTTTTTTAAATTTGTGACCTAATGTCATGTTGTCTGTGTGTAACACAAACTAAACACATTAGCTGTGTCCCAGTTCGGGACAGAAGACGTAAAAGGCCAAACCGATGGTCTTAGCAACGAAAGAATTTCACTTTGCGTTACCAGCTGTGCATGCCCTTACCTCTGTATCACAAAATGTGACTCAACTTTAGCTTTCAGGTTCTTGTACAGATGTACCGTTAGCTGTTTAACTGAGCCGAAACTCAATACTAATCCTGTGGCTCCCCGTCTGTGTTGTTTGCTGCCATATTATTTTTATTTCCAGCACGCAATTTGTCAACTGCGAACGAAGGAACCTTTGAAATGGGACAGCTTATTTGTGCTCCAGTGACACAATCAGTTTTCAAACGCAACCTTTCGAAGGATGTGGCCCCGGCGTTGGGACACAGCCTGTATCCTGGCTGGGCACAGCTACTTCCTGGAGTCATAACCATTATTGTTGCCAGGCAACCAGCAGACTCCATGGTGATATTGATCTTCTTATCTAACTGTCAGCAAGAAAACAAGTCAGCATGTTTCCCAAAACTATTTCTTTAATCTCATAATGTGATTTCACCTACTAGCACTAAACATGTACTCAACCTACATTAATCTTTGTACTATAGTAATGAGAGTAAGTAGAAAGGTATGGCTGAACGTTGTGAGGCTTTTATAAGTGACACAAACTGTATCCAAAGAAGATCCAAAGTTTGCTGTCCCTCTGGAAGTGCTAATAAGCAACAGTAGCTTTGAAATCCTAGACAGCCCCACTTCCACTGGTCTCCCTCTGCCTCTCTCTCTCTTACAAGGGATTAAGTTGTCAGGTTACATTGAACTCTGAGAGTCCTCCACCCAGACAAAACCATCTTAAGGTGCAGGCCGTCTGGTTATTTATAACTCTGTTGGGTAAGCCTCCACTCTCCATAGCCCACTTCAGAGCATTGACATGTATGGGCCTCAATGTTCAGCTTTATTATCACAGGGAACACAACACACTGGCTGTTGTTGTGAGTGTATGTCCATCCATGCTATATTTAAACATTGTGTGATATTATATTTGAATATTTCAGTGTGTGTGTTTGTGTGTGTGTGTGTGTGTGTGTGTGTGTATGTCCACCCATCACAGCCTTTTAACAAGATTGTCTGGCCACTACTGCTTAGACTTTCCGAAGAATTACATAATAGGCCTTCACTGAAGAGCAACACACTGACAAGAGCACCTTTCCTGACGTCAACACACACACACATACACATACACACATACGCACACACCAATAAACAGTGAATTAGGAGTGCAGGGTGCAGGCAGCAGATTGCAGACAGACAATACCAGTCCTTTTTCCTTTTGTTACACTGTCCTGCGTCCCACTCTCACTTCCTTTACCACTTTCTCTCTGTTTCTCCTCACAGCCCACCTATCTGGAACTGCTGTCTATTTTGGGAGCTCAGTGCCGGCCAAGTATCGGCTGCAATGTGTAGAACACATCACGGGTAGGGGCCCATGAGACAGGATGCGTTCTGGCTTAAGCACCGTGGTGAGTGGGTGTAGGCTACTTTAGATAATCTCTCAATCCTTGGCTGTACATTGGTTTCAAATCAGATTTTACACCTTTTTGTGAGCATCAAATGACATTTTTATTTTTGTATAGCTTTAAAGAGCTATTATGTTAGATACAAAGATTTTGTGCAACTTCAACCTCTACTTAACTCATCGATCTCTGACTCGTGTCTGATTGGATGAGCACCTGTGTGATTCCAAATTCAAAACATTCATGAAAAGATCGATTTGCTTTCTTTAGCTTTATACTAATACCGAACATTACTGAGAGATAGGTGCCAGTGACATGGACCTTATACTGTACGTCCTCCTATGATTCACAGCCATTTTCATCATACAGTGAAATATGACAAAACCCCTCAAAGACAGTTATTGACTGTTTCAATAAATGACTTTATTCAATGTCCATTTATCAAAGTAGTGCAGGCCGCCATAAAACAGCTGTATGAGACAAACCAGAAGACCACGGTGCTAAATCTACATTTAAAACAAGACTGTACAACCCTGAAGAAAAAAAATGAAGAGAAAAACCAGACCATGTCACATTTCAACTGCTGACATTTCTACAATCACTATACGCTTTTCGTGAGTGGTTTTGCTGACATTTTTGTGCATTTTACAGATTTTTACAACATCACTGTGTTTATTTAAAAAATGTATTCACTTTTTTCTTCCCCTGGAAAACAAAGAAATCCATTTGGACTCTGTTTATTTAACTGTGAATAAAAACTGTGAATAACTTTATTAAACGTGACGTAGAAAAAAGCTGAGTGAACCAGTTGAAAGTGCTGATGTGGGGCTTTCACATAGTATTTCATTTATGTCTGTACACCATAACATTTTTTTAACCTAGGTAAAATTATAATAATTACAGGCAATATTAAAATTGGATTGTATTTGTATATGGTGTTTTTGATGATATACTGAATATATATATGAATATCACAAAGGATTTGTACATTTTTATGAGTGCTAATTGAATTTCTTGTGCATTTTGGCAGCTTTATCATTAATTAAATTGACAAAACAATGACAACAATAAGTGATTAGAAAGTCTGCAAAAATTTGACGGTAAGCTCCCTCCTCCTCTTTCCTTTTTTCCCCCTGTTTTTACTCACTGTAATGTGATTCACAGCAGAAAATATATATAATTTTCAAACATTTTCAAATCAAAGACAACGCAGTTCTTGTCCAGACGGAGCATTTCTTATATTTAGCTTTGTGGGCTGTGTAACGGCCACTGAAATTGTTTTTTTTTTTTTTTTTTAAAGAATGAGCCAACAGCTCCAAACATTTTACCTCTGCATCAGCTGAAAAGAAACTGTATTTCTCACTAACCATAGCTTTGCTACTATATTTCCTCAGCTCCACCTGGAAAAGGCTCCACTGTGAAGCACTGAACCAGAAGTCCCTTCATTTTTAATAAAGCTTGGATAAAACAATTAAAGCAGACGTCTCCATCAAAAGTGACAAGAGACTATTACATTACATGTATAATACAAATGCACATTATCATATTTGATTTTGTAAGTCTCAGTAAAATATGAATTTAAACTATATAAACCAAAGTTTATACAGCCACAATACAAGTATCTTCCCTTTATCACCTCCCACTGCAGAAAATACTATATGTAAAAAAAAAAAAGAACAAGACAGTGGCTGCAAGACACTGTAGATATTTTTGAATTTTAAACTTCTTAAACAGGCATTGTGATATTTCTTTCTCTTTCCCTACAATAAATATATTAGAATGTTGTCAATAAACCAAAGAAAAGAACCAAATAGATAAAATGAATTGGTGTCCTTTATTATGTCATTTATTAATACAAGAATTTCTCAAATCAAAAATATTTGTTTAGTACAATTAAACATAGGTTAGGCAAAATGTTTTCATACTTACACAACTTAAACAGCTTACAACACATCCCTGATCAATCCAGTTAACTGATTATCAGGCTTCATTTGTAACAGATTAAACATTCCTAAATTTTGTATTGAGTAGTGCATTAGTATGTGTATGTGTGTGTGTGCGATCTCCTGATTTAGTTCCTGTAGGCCACAAGATGCACTTTTCCCTCTGGGGCTAAAGGTCATGGAGGATTGTAGGAGCACACTGCGCCACAGCCTGCGGTTGCGTCACCAGCAGTATTGAGTCAGGTGCACTCCCAAGGATCTCACTGCCAGCTGCCGTCGAGGCAGGGATAATCTGCCTAAGCAGCTTTCACATGATTTCACCCACAGGGAAGAATTTAGGGGAGGTTTGTAAACCTCTTCAGACCTGGCCTTGGAGCTTCTTCCTGCTTTGACTTAAGAAGTGGACATGGACTGTACAGGAAACATTACACCAGAGAATACTTCAGTCAGTCTAAAAAACCCCTCTGCTTATTTGCAGTTTCTTCATTCCTGCACTTACACACACACACACACGCATGCATCTTGTCCATTAGTTCTTTTTTCACTGCCTTTTTTTTTTCAAAATGTTCCTTAAGCACATCGACTATCATTCCATTAGTCATTACACTGAAAGCACCATTATCAGACAAAAGTGATAAGGAACATAAGAGCAGATCTTATACAGATGTCCTGAGAGAGCTTCTCCACAGGAGATTGAGAGCAGAGTTACTGTTATCTACCTCCATGAGGGAGCTTCTCTGACCTTCTCAGTGAGAGTGAGATGAACTTGAACAGATGAAGTTAATCTACTAACAGCCAGAGGTCAGAGTCACTGCCCTGACGTCTGATGAATATATGCTGTGCAAAGATGCTATTACATATTCCAAAGGGCATTGGCAACCCTGTCCTTGGAGGAAGAACTGCCTGAGTGAGTCTTTTGTGTCCAAGCAAGTCTCAAATTTTTGGACAGATCACAATTTTAAATGGCTTGTTTTTGGAAAAAAAATAGATCAAAGTGTCACATTAACCTAAAAACAATTTACCAGGTTAAAAAAACAAAACAAACAAAAAAAAAAACAATCTTCAAAATTGAAGTGGAGATGAGGTGACACTTAAACCTTAAAACCCCGGCCCTTCTGTCAACCATGTATTTAAATTGATGTGTTTTTGTCTTTACAGATGTGAAAAAAAACTGATAGTTTCTATTTTTTTCTCTGCCTCTTTTTCGATGTCTTATCTCTCATTGAGTTCAAGTGGCCCCTCAGTAGCTGACAGATTATAGCCTGCTGAGCTGTTTGTGCACTAACTAACCCTCAGCATCTGCCTGTCTGATGTTAAAACCATGTAGTGAAAAATTTGCTATTGAAACAAATGTAAAACAGCAAACGCTAACTTAGGTACAATCGACTGTGCACTGCAGACATTTTAATATGTCCTAGCGTGAAAAGTAAAGCCGATGCATCTTACTGCGACACCTAAACGAATCATTGTTTATATCATTTGTGTACATATCACCTTGGCTTTTCTGTGTTTAAGCCAAAGTGCACACTGTAAACACCCTGCTTTGAGCTATTACATTGACCTGGAATCAAAAACCAAAAACAACAAAAACATTGCGATCATTTTAGTCCCTGTTAAGTGGCAGGTGCCTGAGAAAATAACTGCACTATAATGCCATATTACAGTGCAGCACTAGTCACAATCTCATGTTCAGATACAGTAAATTGCTTGAGTAAGGGCTTGCTATTACTGCTCACAGAGCAGCTCACACCTTAAGAAGATTATTGTTTATGTTCCCTCTGGCAGTATAATGTATGTCTCCAACAGGAAGTGTGTAAGTCCATAAGCCTGGAGCCTGGGGCACCAAACATGCGAGTCTGAACCTCCGGTCGAACACAATGAGACTGACAAATGTGAAAAGCAAAGTAGTTATACAATAATATAATTTAATGTTGATTTGGTCTTTGTGATGTTGTAAAACATTATTGTTGTTGTTTTTTTTTTAATTATAGCACCTTAATTAATCAATGTACCACATTCAGTACTTTTACTGTGAAATGCAACAAAAGCTTAAAATGTCTAAACACAATACACACAATTATTGTACTGTATTACATTTCTTCTTTGCAGCGTAGCACTGTGCAAAATTCTACATCAATTCCAATTTTAAATGCTTGACACCTAGTAATAAGGTCTTTGCTGTAAATAATAAATATATGATGATTGAGGCTGTGTAGGCTGGCTCAGCACTCCTTTGATGATGCTCCTCTCTGTTTGCAGCAGCTGCCTGTGTGTCTCTTTCTGTGATGCTGCTCTGCTTTCTCACCTTGCACAGCTGGCACAGCAGCTGGTAGAGGTACAGGTACAGGCCACCTGAGTTTAATGGCACAGGTCTGGCACATCTGGGTGGGGAAGAGGGGAGGAAATGAGGGATGGATGCACAAACTCATGCATTCAAATACATAGAAGCAGAAAGGACAATGGTCACATTGTGTTGAGTCAGGTGGACTCATCTTACTGCAGGTGCTTCTCCTCCAAGTCTTCATGCATCCGTCCTTCTACAATCTCTTAATGCACTCACAGGCTGATTCCCAGGGAGTGGATCAGGCAAGCGAGTCACTGACCTGAAACAAATCTACAGAGCACACAAGGTCAAGGCGTGACCCTCATATGCACTGTTATGGTGCATTAATGCGGGGTACTGGCAGTGCTACTTGAAGAGGATGTACAGAAGAGAGAGTGGAATAATCCCATGTTGGTGTTTCCCGTGTGTGTGTGTGTGTATGTCTGTCTGTCTGACTGTCACTGGCGTGATGGAGGATTGTGGGGTGGAAGGGGATGAGGATAAGTTCTGCCAAGTATAAGGACATGGAGGTAGAGTTGGAGAAAAGACGATAAGGAGATTGGGGCACAGACAGAGAGCTAGGAGCCAGACCACATTAAAGGTAGTTGATAAAGAAGATGATGTACTTCAGACAGGCTGGGGAGGGAGTCTGCCCAGTTCTTGGTTCCATCTGTGGTGTTAAGTAAGAGCTCGAGGAGTGAGAGAAGGCAGCCAAGAGCATGTGTGCAAAGGGAGAGTAAGCCGGGGCATCTGGTTTTGTTAAGGCCTCAGAACATTCCTTCCCTCTGTTTCGACTCTGGCTGGCAGCTTTTAAAGGGACACGTTCGCACTCATATCCTGCTCTGGACATTGCCCTCTCTCTTGAAGTTTGATTTGTGAGTGCTGAGGGTCATAGACAAGATGTCTGTTTGTGTATACATCTGCATTGCATTCAGGGTTGTTACAAAGGATAAAAGTCATATATCTTTCATAACATGGAGGAGTAAATGGAAAAACATGTTGATGACAGCGGATTTCAGCTGTCAGTCCATTTATTTAAGTGTTATTAGTTTGGGCTTTTCTCACTATTCATTACGCACAAAAATACAGATCTCATAAAAAGGAGATGGCGACTATCCACTGTCACCACTAGAAATTAGGATTCTTCTAAATCAGCAATGTATCGACAATATTTGCTTCATCTGTTATTACTGATCAACTGGGCTCTCAGCATCAGTAAGAACTCCTTCAGAGGATTGTGTGTCAACTCGAAGCAGATTGAAATTTCACTGGAAAATTCTGAATTGCTAAGAAATACATTTCAGATGTTTGTTTTCCTTTTAAATTTTAACAAATAGGAAAAAAAGACTTGAATATGACTGCTGATGCTTGACTAAAATGTGTGTTTGGGATGATGCAAGCCAGGTGAAACTTGCAATTGTGCCAACACTGTAAAACATTATATGACACACCATTAAAAACAGACACTAAACTGCACAACTACCATAAAAACTAAACCTAAATGACAGAGATGAGTTGTTTTTCCATTTCTCCACCTTAAAAAGTGAAAATATGAATCCATACAAGAAAAGTTGTTTTGTGTTTCGTCCCAGTCCCACTGTTACGTTATATTTCTGTATCTGTCTTGTTTCATCAATAAAAACCAAATAAATGTACATGAAATTTTAAAATCAAGTACTGTAATAATAATAGTAATAATAATAATAATATTATTAAAATTCACAGCCCAAAAAAAAAAAAAAAAGAAGATGAGTTCCACGATGCAATACTTTTGTTACATGATACAGCAGGTGTCATGGTATAGGAATCTGAACACATGACCATGCTGCATTAAGTGACAGGGTTTCCACGAGGGGAGCGACTGTGCTTATTATTTTCTATGACGGCAGGAGGCTGGATTTGTTTCTGTCATTATCCTTGCGTCGTTCCTCGGGATGGACGGGTCTTTGGTGCAGGAAAGAGCCGACCACAACAGTTCTTCAGCTGGCAGCTTTAGTTGGTACATAAGGACATAAAGCTTGCCAGTGAAGAACTGCTGTAGGTCAGCCAGTGAGCACCTTGCGGCAAATGTGCACTTATACATACTACATAACCATTGAAGACACACGATCAGTGAAGACAACCGTAGTTTCTCCTGAAGCTTCAACTTGCATCTGCTGCTAGCTGCCATCTGTAACTGAGGTGAATAGGATGAGACACGTCAGTCAAGCAAATGCACCTCTAAATACATATCTCCTTTATGAAACAGTAATTTTACAGTGTAATTGAGTCCAAGTTTTTTTTCTTACAGAAAATCACTTTGCATTTCCAGATAAAAGTGTGTGGTTGGAGATTTTTTGGAGCCAGAATTTAGCAACCATTACTTGCGCTCTATCTTTAGGCGTTCCACATTGCCTTCAGCTTTTGGCTATAGTTGCTGCTTGGCACTAAAGCACACACACACCTCTCTCTCTCTGTTAGCTTTAAGGCGAGCTTGTTGTGGGAAAGAGGTGAGGAGGTAAACAGAAAGATACAGGAGAGGAAAACTCCATGACATTCCTTTGTCCTATTTGTGAAAACTGTGGTTTAAAGTCTTTAAATGTGCACACACGCATAAACAAACAAGCTGTGTGTGCGCACCGCCATGGAGCTAGCCTGCATCAGACATGCCAGCCTACTGTTTTAGCATTCTCTCTGCTTTAGCTCTAATTGAATACAGAAGTCTTTTCTTGCTAGATAGCTTGGCCTCTGGTTACAGCTTGGATCTTCTGATAGAAAACAGCTCTTGTCCCGTGGGGCAGTTCAGTTTACAGCAGCCATACGGGCCTGAATGAAGGAATGAAGGAATTTTCCTTCTAGTTTAGATACTTCCACTCCCTTGGGTGTGTGACTGCTTCACTAACATGTCAAGTATTTTGTTATTTCACCTTGAGAAAACCCCACAAATTTCCATCCCAATGAATGTCAGTTTAAGAAATGTTGGTAGAAGGATGAAGCCCTCAAGAGTAACGATACAGGGCCAATTTGGTCCATCAACTTCCTTGCTATGAAGTAATTTTGAAAGTTTAACCATGGCCTAATCAAGTGTTAGAGATTAGAAGTGACAAGAAAACCCTTTATCTGATGTACTACTTTAACATCCCCTTTCAGGCGGCCACTGTGTAATACTTACGAGTAGCCCAGGATTTGTCTTGCCTGGATTCCATTCAGCTGGACTGACTTCAACTATTGCAGTCAGTCAGTCTGAAAAGCCTTTCCCTAGCAGCATTTTCTTTCACAGTTCAAGGACAGGACTTTGGGCAACCTAGCTGTCAGCAGCACAACGAACCCAGCAACCCCTAGAAACTCAACGAACCCCACACTGCTGAGCAACAGTGGAAAGCTCTGGACTGCAGAGATACACACAGACACACACACACAAACACACACGTGGACTAAATGTGACCGGGACTAGTTCTGAATGGGTTGTGGGCCTTGATCTTGTACTAAATCCAGAGGGATCCATTGTGGGAGTGTAATATTGGAGATGAGATCCAGGGCAAAGACTTTACTTTTGTTTTCATTGAGCAAATTTGTAAAGAGGCACCTGATACCTCCACTGGCACTTGTCAACAGCGAGTTTAGTTACTTCTGGTGTCTGCCAGATTGTATTTATTTGTATAGCAGGAAGAGTACATCTTTAAACCAGGAAGGAAAGAGAGGTGAACAGATAACAGGAACAAGAGCAGAGAGAGAAGAATAGCAGAAAGATCAGCAAACACTAACAAGGTTCAGAGATCAACACAACTACAAGAAGGCAAACTGGTGACCATGTAATAGCACAGGACAAAACAACAAGCCTCACTCTGGCAAAACATCACAATCTAACAACTTTAAAGTTCTGCTTGAATCATAATGTGCTATATATTTTGACTAAATTTTGAATAAAATCACTAGCTAACTGTGGCTCTGCTGAGTGAAGTTGTAGAGTTGCCGCCCACCCGGGCACACGCACACACACCTCACACTGCAGTGAGCAGAGAAAAAACAGTTATGACACCTCTTTTATTAACTTATACCTACTTTGTACGAGGATTTTATTACAATTATTTTAGCCTGATGTAATATGCGTGCTTCATCTGCAACATCAAAGGCTTATGCATTAAAATCTGAATCAGAAAATTCAATGTTATGTCTTGTTTTATTTACTGTTAAGACATGCATGGCATGAAGGGGAAACTGAAAGAAGCTCAACTATGTGGAACAACAAACAGGTCCTTATGAAATTAATATGCATCCTCATTATAAATCAACAACGTGCATAAGTTGGGTTTTCACATAGCATTAAAAATTTGGTTTTGCCTCCGGCGAACTACAAAAGCCTGTTGAGACAGAGAGCTGCAGTTTTTTTTCCTCGTAAATGTAATTTTCAACCCCTATTATTCCCTAGCTGTGTTCTTTCTCTGCTCACGATATGTTAAGCATGCACACTACACGCACACAGCGGCCATCCCAGAGTGGAGAACACAGTGTACCAGAGGAGTGATTTATTACACAGAGCTGACGATTCCCAGGACAATTACAGCCAGCCTAAGCAACAGGCTGAAATGGCTGCTCAGAGTTTGTGCGCACAAACACAAACACAAACACACAAGAAGCAGAGCGTGCATGAGTGACAACTTAAGTCAGGGAGAAAACTCATAAGTTAACATATACACAGTGAAACATCCAATATATATTTGCACTACAAATGTTTTCAGCTTTTCCTGACGCAGCTCAGGGGACAGATGGACTAAATACCTGTTAAGCCCCAAAGGCAAGGACAAAAGGTTTGCTTAGTAGTGATGGGGATGAGGTGGTTGTGAACTTGTTGTTGGCGTGAGGGCAAATGATAAAATGAAAATGAGGTTTGACAAAATAACACTTTAACTAAAGTACTCTAAAATGCAAAGTCACCATGACGCTTTTAAAAAATAAATCCCAACCTACTGACACTCTGCAAAACAGTTGGATGTCAACATGCCCTCATACAGATGGTGATTTGACTTCACACAATGGGCACTCCCTCTGGGCCACAGGAAACACCCTTATTTGTTTCCAGTACAACCTAACTCGTTTGGAGGCTTGGTTAGAGTTGTAATGGTCTTTCTCTGTAAACGTAACCAATATCTAATTGCTAAAGTATGACTAAAAAAACCCTCTGAGGATGGAGAATGGATTAAATCTATGAATGCTTGCCAATATTAACATATCCCAGAGGGCGTGCAAGGAATGACTTGGCCAAGACAAAAGAATGGGAAGCCCTATGAATCATTTGAAGAATGCCATTTCTTATCCAAAATTGATTGCAAAAATCCAGTCTGTATTGTGACATTTTTCCAGTTTCAGTGTATCATGTGACATAGTGGCAATAGAAGCTGCATGTTTGTCCTGTAACATGAGACAGCAAAAAGTCAGGGATACTTAAAACCACCACCCAAAGACTCATGTCAGACTGCATGCTGTATGTAGGTGACGGACCAATATTATAGTTAAGTATACCACAGTTTGGCAGGATAATCTTACATGTGTGCTTGTGTTGTGAGGATGAGTGGCTTCGCACCAGACTTCACTAGTTCTAGTTTCCTCCAAAGGGATCAACAATATCTATTTCACACGCAGCATCATCCAGCCCTCATCTTTTATGGTATTTTAGTAATCCAAAATATTTTCCCATGAAAGGTGTGAGCTCTGTGCAACGCAATGCTCCGGAGTAATTAGTTCAATCCCAGCAAATTGAACAAAAAAAAAAAAACAGCTATTAAGATACAAAACAAATTTCTTATATTAATGGGGATCCAGTGCTCTGGCTTTGGATTCTCTCAATCATAACTTTAACGGGAGATGTGATGGTAAAAACTGAGGTCACTGGCATCTTTTGCCTACAACCTACCTAATCAATAATATATATTCCGTGAATCAATAGGTAAGGAAAAGGTCATTGCTCATTCAAGTCGCAATGAGCTCAAACTAGAAAATTGTTTCCTTTAATTTTGCAATCTAGTAAAGTTAGTCAAACTACGCCGAAGAAAGAGAAGACCATCAGTGTGAGTGGAATTTACATAGTACTCGATCAGCTGTGTCCTTTGCACTCAAATAAAAATCCTATATTTGTAACTATATAGCCACATCTGAATGGACAAAACTAACTGGAATAATTATTAAATATTCTGTATGAATGTATACATTCTCAGTGTCTGTGCACATACGTGTGGATAAGGTACACACCCTGACAGTATAGGGTGTCATTGCCCCAACTTTGAATGGCCTGCACTTTATCAGCTGTGCACCCCACAGCCCCCATAATCCTTTTCCCCAAGGCCATGACAAATTGCTTTTGAGTCAAAAGTGGATCAATATATTTGCCAGTGCTTTCCTCTTACATGTATGAATTGGATTAGTGAGTAGAAAGGGGAGTGGATTTCAAGAGAGATGTATAGACACACAAACAGACAATAGGAAACAGAGTGTGTTCATCACATGTACTGCGGGCTTCTCAAACCAAGGTGGTAGTGGTGGGTTGGTCACTGTGAGTGTTTGTGCGTGTGAGAGGAATAATGTGTATGCATGAGGCATGTGAGCGAGCAATTGTATGCATGCGTGGTGGTGGTGGTGGTGGTGGTGGTGGTGGTGG
>CM076657.1:13845797-13885456 GCA_038496675.1 Rachycentron canadum
GGGGGGGGGGGCACACCCTGTTTTATGGAAGTGTGTGTGTCTCTCATGTGTGTCACACACATGCACACCATGTGAATTATGAAATGCCATTGACGCTGATGACACAAAATGAGTATCTGTGTGTATGAGTGAGCCTGTGCATGTGTGTAAGCTCTGTGCATGTACAGTATATTGTATAAGCTCTATTTGTGCCCGCAGCTGCTGTTTACCTGGACATGAATTAATGATTGAAAATGAAACCAGGAACATGCATCAAGCGTTCTTTAAAGTGGACTGAGGCCCCGTAAAAAGCCTAATGTGTTTCTCATAAGAGGTTTTGTCTGGTACAGCTGTTCTCCTGGTAGGAAACATCCAGTAATGTCCCAAAGTGCAGTAATAAGGAAGGTTTCTTCTAATTTGGGTGCTGAGGGTTGGGGGTGAAGGAGAAGGATGCAGAGAAAGACAGCAGTTAGGGTGGGGCCCATGAAACAAGGCATAAACAAGTGACTCAGCCACATACGCACACGCACGCACGCACGCACCACAAGTATGTATCTCGACACAGCATTTTTGGTCCAAAAATACACATCCAACTGCAACAACCTGATAACAATTAAGCTATAGTCATTATCCACACACATGTGAAATTTTGCAACGGTCTTTGATCCACAGAGCACAGCTTGTTAATGCACTGATTTCCTTTAAGTGCATGGTGTTATTTGCTTAAGGAAGAGATGATGTGAAGTGGCAGGAAGTCAGCAGGTGGGAAAAGGGAAAAGGAAATGGCTCTTCCAGTAAAGTCTGATTGTCCAGAAGGATTTTATACTGAGCATCTGGGGCCAGGAATGCATTGGAACAGTATGGAGTCTATGTGTGTGTGTGTGTGTGTGTGTGTGCGTGTACGATGAGAGAGAGTTGAGACAATATCTGCCTCAGTGATGTCATATGGTGAGGAACAGGCAACCTGGTCCCGGTGTTGCCACCAGGCACAGATGTGACAATGATGCAGCATGACTCTGAATCTGTGAACGTGTGTGCGTGTATGTGTGTGTCTGATGCAAGCTTCCAGCGAAGGACACCAAGTGTCACATTTTCTACATGCAGGCACACATACACCAACACACGAAGGATCAAATCATCCTTAGGAAAATATGAACAGAACAGGAGGGAGAGGAAAATGCTCCCGAGACACTGAGATACAGAAACAGAGGGGTGGAAGTAGGGGTGTGAACGCTGGGTAAAGGGGCCCAACATAAAGAAAAGATTTGTGTGCTTCGTCTGGCTGTCATCTCCCTTCCTACCACTGGGAAGAAGTGTGTCAAAGAGTACATTGTTTCTCTCTATGTATCTGTTTGTGTCCATCCCTTGCTTTGGCTAAATGCCGCTGTAGTCCCAATGAATTCATCCTCCCTCTCTCTCTTTCTGTATATATATGCTTTGTCACCCACCCCCTTTAACTAGCAGTTTAGTTAGCAGGCTGAAAGACAGGAAATGCCTGTAGGGCAAATGAATAAGAAGTGGCAGCTGCCCATGCATTGTACAAAACCAGAGAATCTCTTCAGTGTCATACATCCCTTCACCCCACCCATCCTCTCACCAAAGGAGAACAGAGAGCTTAAACACACCATAGATCATCTTTCCAATGTTCAGTGTCACTTTCTTATTTTACTTTTCAAAATTGAAGAGGGAGTCAGCAGCAAAAAAAGAAAAAAAAAACTCTACTAACCCATTGTACACTAATTATTAATAGTTCTCTACTGGGCAGTGTACATTAAATTTTTCTTACACTATGTTGACCCCTGCCTTTTCACATTTGTGTGATTTGCTTCATGTAGTCCAAGCTCGTCTCCAGCTACTGATCAGCACCCATAAAGACATACCACACCAGGGTAGGTAGGTACTCACACAGTGTAGAGATCCTTCTTTGGTTTATTGGTCCCTGATTTTATGAGCTATATTTCCCCATTCGATAGTAGAAGATGAAGTGATAGGCTGATGACAGTTTCAATTAAAAACTGGCCATTCAACCGCAGACATTCACCACTGGCCATGGTGTGTATGTGCCTGTAGGGGGCATGACCGGGGTATGTTGGACTGAAAAAAAAAGAGAGAATGTTTGTATAAGTGCGTGTATCTGTGTGTGAGTGTGTTTCCTGCTGTTCTGGCCCCAGCTGTACCCAGATGGCCTGGGAGCACAGAGTGCTAAGCTAACAGAGACGACAACGCGAAAGAGACATTCACCCTGAGCTAGTGAGCTGAAAGGACACTGTGGTCTGACACCCCTCGAAGAATGACACCGCTTCTACACCATTTACCTCATGAACAAACCTCTGGACACATTTCAGCCACAGAAGACATAGACACCTAATAATTAATTCATTAACTACTCACAAACACATCATTTTAAATTAGCAGTTATCTGTTTTTGGTTCTACAAGTAAACAAAAAACAAGTACCTAACATATTTTTCTTTAATTACAGCAAATGAAACATCAAATTTGAAGATTAACGGCATGTGTTCATGTAAAAAAATAGCAAAGCCAGAGACTTTAAAACCTCTAAAGCTGCAACTAATAATTATTTGCATTATCATTTAATATTAAAAAAATATTCCATTATAAATTGTATTAAAAAAAACAAAGCAGAAAAGCAGCTGAAACCATTAAATATTTGATTAATTTAATATTTATTATCTGAATATCAATTTTCTGTCAATTGTGGCAGTACAACACAGTGATAGTCAAGTGCGGTATCAGAGTATGTAGTATGTACAGATACTGAGAACACAAGTGTAGTTAACACTAAAGGAACCATTTTGTACTCAGCATGAGTGTGTGTCTGTCTGCAGTATCCTGAAGCAAACCACTTGGTCAAGTAAACATCAATCTAATAAACAATTTATAGTTTTTGGAGCATCTACCTGTCTTGGTACTTGGTCTCCTTTTAGCATGTCCATTGCCCCTTTTCCACATCCCATCTTCCCCACACTCGTTTCTCATGCACTTTGTTAAGCCTGCCTTTTTGCTTTCTTCACTTTCATTTTCCTCCATCTCCCTTTCACCTTCTGTGATCTCTTTTGTCCGTCATCGCATCGTCGCCTTGCTCTACCTTCACTTTATCCCCTTCTCTCCTCCTTATCCTCCTCTGCTCTCTCTGTGTCTTTAGGTTGGTCAGTTCAACGAGGCCAAGTTACATTCCTGGGATGCCTGCTACATATGGTCCACATTCCAGTCGGTCTGCCGAGAGGCCCACCACTCCTCACCGCTGGCCCTGCAGAGACCAGCCCACAGCTAAGTGCGCTACAGCATTGCTTGGGCCTGAAATAATCTTAACACAGCTTTAGTTAAACTCAGCCTGTGCCTGCAGGAGGCTAGACCTTATTAAGCCTCACCAATCAAAACTCAGAACTAAAGACCTGACCTGAGCCAACCATGACATTACATTAAGCTCTCTATCTTTGCATACAGGCTGCTGTGGCCTCTTTCTCTGTATATATGTATCCTCAGGCTACTAGCTCTGTCTCTTTGTATGTGTGAGCAAATTGTGCAAGCCACAATAGTCTCTTTTCCTTAAGTAGGCCACCTACACGAAAGTGTGAAAAATGAAACCTTTCAACTCCATATAGAACAAGAAATTAACAAGTCATGCAAGGATTACTCTACCAAACAAGTGCGGGTCACCTCATTACACCTGTATTTACCAGATGAAACAATTCATCTGATGTTAGTCTTGTATTTTTCTGCTAGAAAGAGCTTTTCCAGTGGATGGGCACATTTAGTGCAACATGTGTTGCCCATATGAGCATGGGGGCTGGTCTGGTAAACCACACATAGCCCCGCTGTGGTGACAGTCTTTCTCCATATGGAGAGCTTACAGTATAATGTGGGGCACAGTTGGATTACTGTTAGTGCTGCTTTACCTACTTCCACCTTCTTCTATCTACTACTATGCAATGCAGCACAGACACAGTCATTCTTGTCCTGTGAACGTGTGCACATGCAAGCGTAGACGGAGAGGACGTCTGTCTCTCAACGTGATGATACCATGAATGCACAAATGCACAGCATGACGACACCTGCCGAGGAGCTTTGGTTTTCTTGCTTAGAACCAGGAACGCCCTTTTAGCCCAACTGGTTCTGTTGGAGGTTTGTTCCTGGTAAAATGGAGTTTTTCCTCTCCACTGTTACTAAGTGCTTGGGTTTCCTCTATAACAGTGTAAGCTCTTTACATTAACCTGTAAAGTGCTTTGAGAAAATGTATGTTGAGATTTGGCACGATACAAAAAAAAAAAAAAAAAAAAAGGAAAAAAGAAATTCTAAATTCTATACTTTAACATCTCACAAATCCATATGAATTCCAAAAGCAACATTTAAAATAATCAGTGAACCATGCTGTATGCATCCTAAAGCACATAAAATGTTAGCCTAAGCTAGTCAGAGTTAGCCCTATGAGGCTGTCTGGGTGTGTCCATAAAATGTGCAACCTCACTGCAGCTACCGCATTTCCTCCGCAGATCCTCCCCTCTCTGATTGGCCATCAATAACAGTCAATGTTCAGTCTTGCTCAATTACACCAACTTACTTGAAGGGTTAGTCATTCATAAGCTTAAGTTAACAGAGGAGGAGTGACTCATCAAACGACACTGTTTTATATTTGATGGTTCTGATCAATGTCAGCAACACTGACAGGGGAAAATGTTTCCAGATCCTTCTGTGGGTATTTTGGAAAGTTAAGTAAAAGGCGTGTTTGTCAGGCTAAAGCCATCACATTCGCAGGCCTACAAATATACACATATTGCATAAAATACAGCAATCATCAAACACACTCGTGCAAAGATTCATGCATTCATATGCACTAAAATAGCCACTTTCAGGATGACCTGACATTTGGCTCTAGATAATAAGGCACAAATTGCTGCCACAACCACCAGATTCCAATCTTTCTTCCCTCTTACATGCCCTTTCTGTGTGTGTCTGTGTCTGGGGAGTGGCACAATGGACGTCACTGCTGGACTGCTGTATTAATCACATCTAGCCACGCAGAGATAACGGCAGTGCCGGCTAACCACTACCACACACATACGTAAATCAAACCAATATTGCTAAGCAATCAGAGCCCAGATAAAGCAAGCACTCAAACAAGATGTAAAAGACGAGAAGGAGAGAAGAAGGTGGAAAAGAGCTAATAGGAGTAACTTCTTAATGGCAAAGAGTGGTACATTATTCTGTACAGCATGCAACAGCAGAATGTCTTTAGTGGTGAATAAGGATGTTGGTTTGTTGGTCTGACCAGCAATGCAATTGCGGACTTAGAAAGTATTAAATTCTTCACAAGAATCATTTCAGCTACTGAGGCTGCAGATTCAGTTCCTTTTTTGACACAGTATTGCTGTGCACATCTGTAAAATGCATATAACGTCACTTCTTCTGACACTTCTAACAATAACAACAGTTCCACAACCTTTTTTCATACCAGTCATTTTACACTCATTATGCACCATTGTATCCAAAGTCAATGACAATCATAAATACATCATCGCACTCCACTATAGGTGAAACTAGTTCCAGCACAGCACTTCCTGCATAGAATGTGGGTGGGGCGTGTACTGAGACTCTAATGTTATTATCCCTGATTCTTGCAAAAAAAAAAAAAAAGCCATCAGCCTGGACATTCAAATGGTGGCATCCTCATAATCCAGATGTGTCCAGTGGCCCGGACTCTGAGCGGCCTGCAGCATCATGTATAATTCACTATTCATAGCCAAAGAGGGGATAATTACAGCAGGCCTGGCACTCTTGAGGAAAGGGAAGGCAGTGGGGGAAGCAGAACTGAACCCCATGCAACTAACAAGCACTTTCCAGAGCATCTCGAGCCTGAAAAGTACATTGTCTTTGAAACATCCTGTCAGGACATGGAGGAACGAAGAGAAAGGAGAAAATAAAAAGGAGATTGCTACTTTCTCAATTCAACCAAGTAAGCTTGTCAGGCCCTCAGAAAATAACCAGTAAAGGGAATCTCTAATGAATCCTTTAGAACTACAACTACAACCAGGGGGGAAAAGAGCATCGGCCAACAGTAATGGCCATAATTTACACAAGGTCAAACTATCCATTGGAAGCTTTTATGTCGTGCAAATATCTGAGATGGCACGGACTGAGCTAGCCGACATACATGAGATGCAGGTGGAAAAAGCCACTGGTTGCTGAACAGAATGCAAAGATGGGGAGATACAGCTCAGCACCCATCCTCACTGAATTATAACCAGACTCAATGCAACTTCTTAACAAAGAATTCGATCTTAGGAACCTGAGTGTTGATAACTTGTCGTGTGTTTACTCATAGCCTTCCTTAATGTTTAAATCTTTAAACTGAGATTGCATAAGCAAAGGTTCAAGAGCTCTGAGCACCGCTTTTAAGATTACATAACCCCTGCCACTAGAATTCATAGAAAATTGGATTGGGGGGGGGGGCAGAGTACATAGACTGTCTAAACTTGCAACAGGCTGATGAGCACAGTGCAATAACCAGGGTGCCAGGAAAAAAAAAAGAAAGAAAAAAAAAAGAAAGAAAACAAGCAATGGAAACCTAAAACAGCCAAATCTAAGAACTTTGAAGTTATAAAAACTACATTATACCCCTACATGTCACATGGATACACATCTTAATTTTACTGTTAAGCAGCACTCCACAGGTCCACTCAAATACAACCCTTACCTCCATCAATTAACACCTCTGTGGATTCCTGGAAGTAGATCCTGGTGGTGTGACCTAAAGTTGATTAAAAGACAAGAAGATCAACCGTGGGCACCTGGAGATACCAAGAGGGGGAAAGCAGCATAAGACAAGCTTGAAAGGGGAAATGAATGACGCGGAGAGATAGAGAGGGGGAGAGAGAGATAGAGAGAGGAGGAGGAGGGGGCAACTCTCCACATCCATGTTGCGCTACAAAGGGTGGGGCCTTGAGGAATTCACTCTATCTGCTTTGCTCTCGACTTAAAGCTTATCTTAATTAGACTATACGGGGTCAGTCTGCCTGTGCACTCAATTATGATTGAGTTAAACGCGTCGCAACGCCACGGGATGACTCCTCGGTATTGTCGGACAAGTCGGGCAGACTACTGCTGATGTAGACCCAACTCTTACGTTTCCCCTTTCTTCCCTGCTGGATTTAGACTCATTCAACGCCCAAACGCTCGCCTCGCCGAAGACACACCCTCCCCATCGTTTTCTACTTATATCCTCGCGCTGTATCGTTGGCCAACACGGGGAAACGGAAGATCTCGCACAGGCCTCGGCCGAACCGAACCGACACACCACCATCGGTGCCAGGTCGTTTCCCGTTTATTCAGTTTTTTTTTTTTTTGACTCACACTCTCGTCTTCGCAAAACGGGAAAACATCACAAAAGCCCTTCCGAATAGCAGCGAGCGCGCCCTGTTCTGTGGCCTTTAAATGTCACCTCCGTTTAAAAAAAAAAAAAAAAAAAAAAAAAAAAAAAGTTTGCGAAATGCGTTTGACAGTCGCACTTACTTCGATTCAGGTGAATCCACCGGCTCCAACCGGGCCCTTGTCACTGTGGTCGTACTATGTCAAAAATGCGCAATTTGTGCCGCGCTTTGGTGAGATTTAAGGATTATTAAAATCTGTTAGGACTGTTTCCCCCACGCCCAGTTTGCCTGTGCCATTCAGCGGGGCTGGCTACTGTAAAGTTGCCACGTCCGTTACATTTCAGACTTATGAAACCAACACGACCTGCCACTTACTTCTTACCTGCGTAATAGTCCTAGTCATCTGGGCTACTGCGAAGGATTTAAGATATATAGATATATATAAAGATGCGCACATCAAGGTGACAATACGTTTGTTATGTAATATCTTCCTTAATGAAAATGACTGAGGAGGATCTTTAAAGCCATTGGCAGCTACTAGAGCCTCGGCCCTGTCCGGCCACTCCGGAGGAGACACAGTCGGTTTTGTACCATTTTTCAGCGCAGGAGCCGCACACAGACCCTCAGCCACACCTTAACTCTCAATCAATCTTTTTTTTTTTTCTGACAGTTCCAGAGGTTTCGACGAGACGCGAAGCCCGCAAGTTCAACCTGACACAGCCTGTCGCTTCGTGCATCTCGTGCTCTCCGGCGTTAACCTTCAAACCTGTGGGAAGAGAATTTTTTTTAAAAAAGGGTCCACTCTGAGTATCCGGTTGGCCGGTCCCACCCCGTGTTGCTCGCTGCTCCTCGGGGCTCCCTCCCCGGTCTCTCTCTCCGGTCCAACTCCTCTCTTCAAACCGGCTTCTCACTCCGATCAGCTGGCAGGGCCGTGACGTCAGCGCACACCAGCGGCCAATCACCGCCGACGCCCGCCGTACAGGCTGGATGACGATCAGGTGCCCTGACCAATGGCAGCGCAGATCTCTGTGAGAAATAAGGCGGGAGCTAGAGATGGTGACCAATAGGATTCCATCCGCCCATGGGAGGCGTTTTATCCCCTGACCTATTAGGTGTTGAGAAGTATTATGTGCTGGGAACTTTTTCAACACCAGTGGGCTACAGATGAAATTGAAATTACAGATAGCAAGAAGAAATTAAATGTCTTAACTTGGTGTAGGTAATGACAGGTCACCAGTCAACACCTCATAAAGTCAACTAGTACTTACTGTTATTTTCAGCTTGTGTCACAACATGTCAAAGTCAAATGTTGCCAATTGTATTGTTCTAAAGTCAAGACAATTTTATTTATACAGTCTTAAATCTCAAATTTGCTCCAGAAGGCTTTATAGTCTGTGCAAACTATCCTTAAACACTCATTTGTATTTAAAGAGAAACTCCTTAAATACAAGCTCAAGAGCCAGGTCCACGCTGGTGCTGAAGTATAAAGCCAAACTTCAATCGTTCAGTGTTATACGCCCCAAAATCTGCCAGTTTCCCAAGTCCAGGTGAAAAGCTCAGGGCAAAAAGAGCTGTCTAAATAATCTCTATATAATACCACCTGTTAAAAAGATTTTAGGATCATTTTAAAGATTCATTGTGCATTGTACTGGCTTATACAACTGAAATCAAATTCAAACTCTGACTGTGCAATAAAAATGTTAATAGATTTTGGGTGTTATTGTACAGTATTGCACTTTATTCATTCCTAAAGGACCACTGGTTGGACTTATTGGGCTGTAAATCTGACAGTTATTGCAACGCTGATACAATGTCCTGGAGTAAATGAGGCAGTGAAATGGTATTTCTTCCCAAAAAGTTTATGGCTGAGGTTCAGATGCTTTGCTGATAAGAGACTCACACAACAGGCTGTAACATATCCCTCTACCCACCTCTCCTTCATTGTATACATTCCCCATCCATAGTCTCAGAAGAAGTTGACCATGTTGGGCGCAAAATGTGAAACATTGAAGTCTAAACAACCAAATCTCCTTTGCATTTCAAATTGTTTTTCAGCATCCATTTTGGCATCTTTTTTAAGCAAACACAGCATTCCTGTGGTTTGGAGTGGAGTAGGAATCGGGTTCTACTACCAAATAAGTGATTGCACTTCTCATGGACGGAAACCTCAATTGGAGGCTTGCTTGTTGAAGTCACTACAATCCCACATTTGGAAAAGAGAATAGAGTGTGTTACATTTTCCCACTGAGTCAAAGAAAAAAAAGAAACATTTGTGTGCCAGCTGTGAAAGTAACTCTCTCTTGAGTATTCAAGGTGAAATGAAAATGCACTTGATGTAATTTACATGATAAGATCTTTGTTGAGAAGATTAGCCATGCTACTGTTCAGATAGAGCAGCAACAGGGTTTGAGGATTTGAGTGTGGCATGGAAACATGAACAGCAGGTTTATTCCTGAAATACAGTGGAGTATAGAGTCTCTGATACTGACAAGAAGTGCCCAGTGCTGCATAATTGAAGATACCTGAAGCCACCGCAGTGCATGCATGAGAAGAACCAAATCTTGAGTGAATTTTCTCATGACTTTTTTATGTAGCAGGTTTGTGTGTGTGTGTGTGTTGCACAGGAATACTGTCAAATATTAGCATGGATTTTGACAGTCATTAACATTTATGGTTCTACTTGCCCATGCACATGCAGTATGAACACAAAGGTACTGCATGCAAGTTTGGTTGTATGAGCTTACACGTATCCTTGTATAAACTGTAAATGCATATGTATATAATGTATATTCACCTAAGACATATGCAAAAGAACACACTCTACGTGGTGCCATATCAGCCCACCCTTGGCTGCTGCACAGAACATTGAAGTGACACAGATCAAAGGCTACAACCTGTCAACCCTTTTGTTGTGGCATATTTGAAACAGGCAGTAACACAATGCCACCTCAGCACAGTGACACAGCTTTTATTCTGTGCCTCAATTTATGTTGATGCATTCACAAAGCTGTGCAGGAATGTGCCACAGGCACACATCATTCAGGAAACCAAACCTTCCTCCCCTCAGCGTTCTTGCATGGTCTCAACCCACATTGTGAGGTGGTTGTTTCCTCCAGCAGCAGACTGTAACTGTATTTTCCTCTTATCTTTGGGTCTGTTGACTTAAGCCCATCAGGGCAGGATGCACCATTAGGTTAATATTTCAGGGATGGTGCACTCTCTCACATACATGTTCGCTGCAAAACTAATAAAACAGCTCCTAAAACACACACATTTATGGAAGTGAAAGCTAGTTTAGTTTGCTATGAATAGGCAAAGTGTCCAGAAGTAAGGTGCATGGATGTTTAAATACATTTACCAGGCTGGGATGAATATGTCTTTGCTTAGTCATGGAGCACTTAAAAATTTTGGGGCATTTTACAGATGGTATCTTCACTCATGGATGCTTTTCTAATGTCTTTAAGAGAAGTCTGAACACTAGTGGGATTTGCTTATCTCCACATAATGACATTTGTAGAAATTTTTAATTGTGAAACTGATACCTTGATTTTGGCTCATGTGAGTTGTAACATTCATAGAAGTGTATAATAGTAGTATAGAAGTAGCAGTATAATATCAAGATTGAAATACCCAGTAAATTATTAAAGCCTCATCACTGAGGAAGTTGTATTAGAAACAAATTAAGCTATTCTCCAAGTTATGTCATAAAATTATTAAGGTGAAACAATCTTTGGCATCATCCCTTGTGTTTCAGGACCCAGTGTTGTTTGGTTGTTTAACAGCATAGATGCACTGGTTGGTAGTAATTTTCTCATCTTAAACTGCAATGCAACATCAAGCAACATATCTTAAGTTTGTGTCTACTGACCTCTATTTTTTTCTATACCCTTGGCTACACAGAGCAGAAAACCATACTCTGTAATCCAACAGTACAGTTATGCCATACGTTTTCCGCAACATATAATGTTAATTTTTTAATCATGTCAAAGAGTGTTTGTCTCAGAGCTTATTGCATTTTTCTTCTTTTGGATTGCATTTAATTGAAAGATGGTTTGTGGACATTTTGATGAAGTTTCGCTTGAATCCACTGATTAATTGGAAACGTGTCTCTATCTATGTGTTGAATACACGCTGGTGTTTTGTGTGCATATGAATAGTTTAGCTATTTAAATCCCGTTCAATAGCTAAAATCTATTTGTGATTAGATGAAAAATGTACTTTTCTTCTTTTTCTCTCACCTTTGACAGAATGGCTGCAAGGTAAAATAGTTGATTAAGGAATAAGAGGGAAAATGCACAAAATGTACTTTTACTGATTCATAATTTTACCTGCAAATGAATCAAAACTTAATTAAGACTTAAGACTACACTGCACTGCTTAGTAATATGAATTGCTAACCAGCAGCTCTTGCGTTGCATCACATTCAGTGGCTCAGTGAGGCTTGAATTTAATTCAATAGCTGTAGTGTGGTTTTGGTTCGTAAGGTTAAAGGTACAATTATTATTTACATTTATGAACATTTGGGATACCATTGGTCTCACATTAAGAGAGTGAAAAAAATACCATCCCATCACTATAGCAACATGAACATGCTAACAGTTTGAACTCATACTGTAGCATCCTAACTCAGTAACATGCAGGATACAGCATGTTTACTGGTTTTTCTATTCACCTCTTATACATGAACAGTTTCCTTAAGCCTGAATGCAAATTTACTACTTACAGTGCTTACATATTTCCCTTCTTCTCAAGATCACTAAACAACCTGGTATCAGTGAATGACAAATTTAGTTCATGCAAACTACACTGTGCTTCTACCACCAGATCAATTCACCCAAGTGTGACAACCAAACTTTTTACTCCAAATTTCCATGCAGTTTGTAAAACACACCCTTAAAACATTCCTTAACTTGCATGTATTAGCATCTTTATGGTAGCAAATATGCAATAGAATGCATGTAAATGTGAGGATTGGTGAAAATAGCCATTACTGTAGGGGAACGGTACATGAAAGTATCACTCAATCATAGAGATTTTAGTACAAGTAATATGATTTTCCACCTTTTTGCTGACTGAAGTAAACTGGAGAACAGAGGGCAACTGTAACAAGATAGTATGTATTATTATTTGGCTAATTTGTTTTTACACTTAAAGAATATATTGCATTTGTTCAGTTGAAAAGTTTAAATGGCATGAGCAATGTTCAAATATTTTGTGCAAGTCATGCTAGCACATAAACTTAAAGCTAAAAGCTGTTTTAGCTTGTTAGCATTCTGTATTTGTACATATGAAAATGTTAAATTGAGGGTGTCAGATGAACTCAGGTCAATGCTGAAACTCATCTTCTAATGAAGACAAAGGACGAATTTTCTCATTTACTCTTTTGTTCTTTGATATAAATATGCAAAACTTCTATGAATTATTTTTGCACCTTCGATCAGGCGTTACCTTCCTTTTTCAGGTTCCAGGTATTTAGGTATGTAAAACATTGCTTTGAATTGCTGATTTTCAATGACCTTATGTTGAACCGTTAAATGTCAAAACTCTCACATTGCCAACATCTATATTTCTGTCACTGGTTTCACTGAGGAAGAATGCTGACTCTTCCTCAGTCTCTGATTTTGCCACCCCAAGTGTCCATCTCCTCCACCCCTCCACAACCCATCCTCTCTTTCTTTTTGCAGCCCCTCTCTTTTCTAAGATCACCACAACTAAACTCCTAGGGACTTCTTGTGTCTGGTCTTCTCAGGCTGTCAGTTAGACATCAGTCACAAGGGAGTAAGGGGAGCACCTCTGTCACTTTAAGAAATGCCTCTGGTGAAAAGAAACTGATTAGTAGTGCTGGCAGCCAACCACGTGGAGCGCAGAGTGGAGACTGAAGCCAATGAGAAGCCCTGCTGGGTGGAGGTTACAAAAGCAGTCTGAACCCAATGACTCAGCAAAGTTGGGTGCGTGTGAGATGACACTTTGCAGCAATTTAAAGGGCCAGTGTGCCAGCTTGCAGCTTTGCGAAGGAAGCTGAAAAATGCACTTCCAAAATCAGGCCAAGTGTTCACTCCCTCCCTCCTGTGCAGATCACGAAAGTATGTGGCCCAGGTTGCTCTGCAGGGCTGTCGGTGAAGGCCGGACAGAGTCCATTACCGGGCTACACCCATCTTTTTCCAGTCAGGGGACACTAACCAAGTGTTAGTTACTGAAATGTAGGTATGTTTGTGGCAAACTCACTAATGTGATGTGGTGAACATCTTAGAGTTATCAACTATAATGCTTTAATAAGAGTTTTCCCAACAAACTTTCTTACAACTTGTAGGCTTACAATTTTTGGGAGGAAATTGCTGACTGAGAAGTCCTAGCATTTTAGGGTGAGAGTCATAAAGTGTCCAAGATCTCAATACCCTGAGTATTTCTTATGTAGGAATATTGAATGAGGCTTCAGCTTCAGGGGCTCAAGCTTGAGCTAACTTCGGTGCACTTGCAGTAATGATTACTATGAATGGACTCTATGTCATGAAAATAATTTAGTTTTGACCTGATTTGTATTTTAATTAATTCTCTGGAGAAAATCACTCTAAAGATGGATGTAATTTCTCACAGTAAGAATCTATTCCATCCTCCCTTTCCTTCAATCTGTTAATTCAAATTTGACCAGTTGACACTGGTACGCAGATTCGTAGTTGATAATGAGTTGGCTCTTTCCACTCTATTATAGATTGAGTGACCCACATTATGATCTGGTCAGGCATTGTTGCCTCTTCCTCTTTAAACTGTAACACTGAGCCATATTGTGAAGAAGTCAGGTCTGAGAGCAGCAGTGGAAACTTCCATTAGGCCACAGGAGAAGTATACTCCTGAGTATTGTTCTAGTCAGGCCTGCAACAGTCAGCATAGCACAGCGCACCTCTGTGACAAGACAAGTGCTATATATATACTGTGGCTAGCAGTAATTTAGCAACTGCAGCCATCTCTAACATCCCAGCTAACACGGCAAGAGGAGAAGGGGCCTCTTATGATCACAACTTCAGGCCATTAAAAATAGGCATTTAGGGAAATACACCTCTGGCCGAGGGTTAAATGAGGAGCTCAATTAGCTGTTTAGCTTCCTTTGAAGACTACCAGCAACTCTGAAGCTCACATAGTAACACGTTATACAGTATCTCTTTTGTTTATTATAAAAAGTGTAAAAATGACAAGCTGCAGTTTTATACTTAATGTTTGTTTGTTTTTTTTTTTTTGTTTTTTTGCCGTCAGCTGTGTTAGCTGTCGATCTGTCTATATAATCATGGTATTCCCCGACATTCATTTCATGTCCTATTCACATTATTGTGGAAACGAGTTTCAGTTTTGCAGTGTTCAGACAAATTGAACTTTGACACCCCTAACCCCCCCGGCTGCACTGATCTTTGTGGACACATCCAACCACTTGTGACTTCTCCTTCAGCAGAGAACTAATTATCCCTCTGTTTCTGAATGTGACAAATTGTACAACAACAAATTACCCTCATACCCACCAGACAAAGACAGACAGCCCATTCACTTGGCAAAATATTAGCTAGCAGACGCAGCTATGTTTGAGTTTCTGAAATGAAGTGATCTACTGTTAGCAGCAACATTAGTATTAGTAGCTAAAATGGTTCAATTTGGTACAATGTCCCCAGGAGTTTCAGAGGAGGTATTTATAACTCTGTGGACTTGCACATGAGTTCTGTACATTCTGTTCAATTTGTTATGCAAATTCACCATCAAGTATTTCGCCAGCTGGGGTAAAGATGAGCTTAACATACTTGAGTTTTTTCTGATAGGAAAAAGAAAAAGTTAGTTGCATTGTGCAGGTGTGCTGTGCAACTAAAGAAAGGCTGAAAGGGCTATGAATGTTAAAATTAGTATTTACATATCAATATTTCTTTTCTATTCATGCTACAAGGTTAATGTTTGCATAATAGTCATGACAGAAATTCTGTTCCCAATAGATTAGACATTGGTCCAAAGTACTGTCCTCCTGGTGTTCTCCTTTCTGTGCTCATTGTACTCTTTTGCAGTCAGTGAACTGTAACTGCTGCCTTTGGTCTCCGTTGAGTTTGTTCCAGGAAATACTCTCACTTGAACCCTGAACCCTCTAAGAAATCACCTACTTTATTCACAGCTCAAACCAGAGAAAGGACTCTGCTGTTTCCTCATTGATTCATGTGATCCACATCCAGCTGTTTCATAAGCTTGTTGTGGCTGTGATGTCAACCACACTCATTCATGTAACTGTAGAGTCACAGTTGACATTAACTTGTGGACTGCAGGTGTAGCAGATTTTTAAGGTGTAAATGGTTTCTTTGCTTCATGTCTCCTGTTATATCATTGTCTTACTTATTACCCTCTATTCTTCACAGCAGACCGGGAACTCTGATCCCTTTGCATGTGAGGGTGTGGAGGCAATGCGCAGTCGTGCCCGAATTCCCAGAGAACAGCATTTCCACAAGGTTTATCTTGGTTGCCACATGCAGGGCCAAGGCCTACTTACTGATATGATTAGCCTTGCTGGTGGAAAAGGAACGCATTATCCTCAGACAGTCTGCTCCAACCTCCATTCTTTCCAAACAACCTTATTTGCCTGATGTTTGGAATGACTAATGATAATAGTGTGAAATGCACCTCCCTCTTATAAAAAAGAGAAAGGAAGGGTTGTTGGTTGCAGGGATTTTTGAGGCTAATAGATGGAGACAGGCTGGCAGAATGATGGCTGCTGAAAGTGATGACATCACTCCGATAGGGAGACTTTGAGAGAAGACGTGTTAGTGACAAGTGGTAGCTATTAGAGCTGACAGGCCACTCTGAGGCATTTTCTTTTTCCTTGTATCAAAGTGCCAGGGCTAGCTTTTTCACACTAGCAGGTTAAATATTGATACCATCAATATCTCTTGTTTCATTTTAAGTCAAAATCTCATACTCATTGGATCAGTTTGTGCCAGTCAGTTAGCACCTCCAGCAATACTCTACTTGCATGCTGTGTCACCATGTGACAGTATTGCAGCAGACAGACCACAGAGCCACCTCAGCCCTGACTGGAACTCCGTTTTCCGACATGCACTCTCACGGATCAATAACCTCTTACATAACATTCTGGTTTGGACTGGAGGCCAGATTCCAGCTGACTGGAACATGTGACAAGGCTTTGACTGTGTTGACCCACATTTTCCCTTCCTCCCGAGATCCCTCCCTCCCTCCCTCTTTTCCTCCTGCCGTCCGTCCCCTCATCCCACCGTGCCCCTCCATTAGCCCAAACCCCTCTCTACATCATAACCCTAGTCAGAAAAGCAGTCATGTAGGCAGTCAGATTCAGACTTGGGCGGGCCAGGCCTTCCTGCGACATGCCCAGACATGCACACAGACAGAACGGAATACACACATTGGGAATAGCTGCTGGCTGAACACTAGCTTTTACTCAGACAAATGACATAAGCGTAAAAGGGTGCTCATGGAAAATGTCTGACTTTGTATGGTATTCCTGACAGATACAGTGTTATGGCTTGATGTTATGGCTGAAACTGTGTTTTTCCTCTGACTACAGTAATGTCCTTTTTTTGTCAGTATAATGATTTAGTAATTAAATCACAGTCACCAATCCCAGTGATACTACTTTACTTTGATAATTTGTTGGCCAACTTGCTTTATGGGAATTTGATGGAGGGTTGATATCCATTTCTTCTTCTGTGTATTCAGAGGCTGCTGCAGGATGCATTAGTCTCAAGGATGGGCTGGAGAGGCAGTTATGCTGCATTTACACCATGTGAGTTCATGAAGAGTAAAAAAACCCTCATACTTTTCCAAATAGGGAGTGTTTATGCACTTTCCAGTTATATAGCCCAGATTAATATTTTGTTAAATGTTTGGAGAGTTTGTTAACAAGTGAGCTCCAAACTGTGTAAAGCTCCTTTTAAATAGAGTTGACTGACTTATTGTCAGAAAACCCTGATAGCTTCAACTTGAAATTATTGAGGCTGATGTGAAGAGATTTTCCGACTGAGCTGTTCCAATTATGATCAGAATGATACGTGATATTAGCTTCCACTAAAACAGGAAACACTAAAACATGCCTATCTGGAACTCAAAATTTAAGTAACTCAAAAATTACATCCTGTCACTGTGACTAAGCTAACATCAGCTGTTTATGGTCAGTAAGTAGACCTATTATAGCCAGGCTGTGAGCTTGTTAAACCATGTCTTGTTATCTATTTCTGAACATGTAGATAATATAAGGAGTTGTTGATATGCCTTTGGAGTAGTTGGAAGGAGGATTTAGGGGGATTTGTTGGCAGAAATTGAATACAATATTCATAACTTTGTTTTATGGTTGGTACTAAGAATAATGTCTCATGCCTTGTTAGTTTAGTAGGGCCCCTTATATCTGCATAGGGAGCAGGTCCTCATCCATGGAGTCCACCATGTTGCATACTCATGTTACATCTACAGTAGCCCATAACCGACAAACCAAACAATGGCTCTAAAGAGAGACTTTTGTATTTTTATATTACCCAAAGGCCATTTAGCTTCTCCTACATGTTTGGAAAAGGAGGAATGAGGGGAGGGGTATTGTGATCCTGAACTTTACTGCCACTTTATCCCACACATTTTAAGTTGGGGTGTGTATAATAATAAATAATCAGTAATGTAGATAATTGCTTTAGTTAATTCATTTATTTGTTATTACAGTAATGCAATTACTGGTTTATGTGTAATGAATAATTTGATACATTTTTAACACACAAACAAAACAATAATTTTGGCAAGTTTGGCTGCTGTTTGTCCAGTTTTCTGAGGTTGTTTTCAATGTGTTGGTGTTGGGTGTGACTAACTATTATTTCCATACACAACATAACCTTGTTGTGCCTTCAGCAGAGAGGTTAGCTCATACTGTATGTTTGGGCAACACACACACAATAGATGCAGCAGGTTTCACACTGCATTGTCTGTGCAAAGCTCTACAATGTCCCTGAAACGAACAATCAGACAGTATTACAGTATGAGACTGAACTTGAGTGAGGTGAACCCCATCCTGGTTTCCTGCCACATTAACCTGTCTGACTTCGTATTACAGTAAGCTGATTATGTCACCACAGGTGTCCTATTTAAGTGTTTGTTTCACTAAAACTTCCTCTGCAGAAGTGTCTCTGAATCTTGTGAATATTTCTGCCAATCAGTTTGCCCTCAGCAACGGCTGAGAAATGTCTGTCCTGTAACTTTTTCTCAGCAGAGTGCCAGTCGAAGCTTTTCTCCTGCCTAATCATGATAAATCCAGATGGTAAAATTTACTTGAACAGTTTCCATAACTTGACATTAAAAGACATACTGCAACTCTAGTTCCATTCTCGAAAGACGATTGTATATTTATTTTTCTCCCAGCCATCTACTTGAGTGCAGCATGTGGGTAATTAGAAGATTGTGAATTGCACCGGGCCGGCAGTTAGTTCTTTAGGAAGTAGCAGTGACTCATCAGAAGCTTGCTTCCTACTTCTATAAATAACCAATTATTCACTAGCCTGAACACGAGGTACCAATAAGACTAAAAAAACATCTCTTTTATTGTTGTTTTCTGCAAATTAAAGTATCAGTCAATAGCTTGTTTGAACTAAAGAAAACATAGTAGTTTGTAAATCCAATATTGGAATAAAATCTGATCCTTTCACCAGCAAAGTGGACTATTAATGCAAAGATTGAGAAATTTTCTGGAGCCTGAATCAAGGAAATATATGCAATTTCTTTTAAAAAAATATTTTTGCATTGTATATATAGGCCAAAGTGTCACAATTTTGTCTTGAAAAAAAAAAAAAAAATTTAAAATTCTCAAAAGTTCAAATCAAATGTAACTTTGAATAAATCTCAGGCACAGACTTTTGGATTTATAACAAGATGCACATGAATGCAAATTAAGAACAGTGACATCTTGAGGCCATGCTACTTTCTTACAAGAACAAGGTACCCAAGGAATGAAAGACTGGGGGCAGAGCAGAAGGGCACTATGCGGCCACTATCACCACCATCACCACCATCACCACCAGGTTGAGTGGGTGGTAGTGGTGGGTGTGTGGGTGTGCAGCCAGACAGCCAAATGGGCTGTGATGAGATACATCAGTGAAGCAAGTGAAAAAGAAGTCTGGTATTTTTCCAGAGAGGTTTACTTTCACACAAAACACCGCTACACCTCTCATCTCTCCTCTCTGTCTTCACCACATGCAACATCTTGATCTTACTTAGTCTACTATCTTTCCACCCAAGGGTTTTTCACTGTCTCCCTTGCCTATGCATATCTCCATTCCTTTTTCCTCTCACTCCTTCCCTGCCTCCTCACTATTTCCACTTTCATTTCCCTTGTTGTCTCCCTTTTTCTTTTCTCTCTCAGTCCTTCCTCACTCTCTACCTCCCCTTCAGTCCCCATCTGTGACCCTCATCAGAGCCGTCTAGCCCAGGCAGGCACCAAGGGCAATGAAATATCCTCTGGTAACGTCTCTATATCACATTGATATGAAAATGTTAGACTAAAAAATTGTCTCAAGAAGAAACTTTCTGAGTGCCAGTAGGTAAGTGTGTTTGTGTGTGACTGTATGTGGGAAAGAATGCATCTTTGAGTCCATTTTGAAAGCAGCTGCTCATGGGCTGTTTGCTTATGTAAGCCTGTACTGTAAAACACAGCAGAACAGGATCAAACTCACTTCCCAAGACAAAGGCCCTGCCCTCACGGCTGCACTGTCAGACGTGTGTTTTTCTGTCTGTCTGCATCTAGGAGACACAAAATGAGAGAGACAGAAAATGAAAGTTAGAGATGGAGTCCTTTGGAGATTAAGGCACTGTATGGTCCTACTGTAAAGGACTGGTGTGCTGCAGATGAGCAGAAAGACGAGCCCTGCTGGGCCCTGGTAGCCCACCTGTGGCTCTCTGGCCCTCATCTACTGCTGCTCTGTCATACAGCACACTCCCTTGCACAAGACTCCACGGGTTGCACAAGTAGAGAGAAAGAGACAAAGAAAGAGAGAAAACAAGATAGCATTACCAGCAGAGAGAATGAGAGGGAGAATACAAATAAGAAAAAATCATGACAGAAGTTTGACAATCTCCAAACTGAGTCCTTTAAACTCTGATATGATTGAAGCTGCTTCTTGGAAAACTTGTTTTTTTCTTGCAGTCCCAATCTCTTTCCACTGCTCAATTGTCTTGTTCTATCTCAATTGTTTCCCAATTACACAGTAAAATTGTCCTATGTATTTAAAGTGGATGGGCTGATTAAAACTAGCTCATTCTAGTCACAGCAATGACATTGCTTGGTTTTGTTCTTTTAAGTGTAAATACTCGTAATGGAGAAGCAGAAATAACTTACCACAGATCAGTGAAATTGATCAGTCATTTCAGAGATACCACATTTTATTTCTCTAAACTGGTGTGGTTGACCCAGTCTACAGGTAACTTTTGTCCTACGCTCTTATCTTAAAAGATGCTTTGGTTTTAGTTGAGAGGGCTGTTTGGACTGTGTGCAGAGACAGTTGGGCAGACCAGGCTAACTGTCATGCTGCATTAGATCTTCCAGTGTTAGCTGACTCCAATTTAGCCTGAAGGAGAGGTGGTTACCTACCAGCAAGCTCAACTCGTACAGAGAAAAGGACATGCATACACATGCAACATGTGTAGACCCAAATACGCACACTCAAAGAGCAGTATGTGCTAACAAGCAACATGACGGTCTTCACCTCCCTCTTTTTCACCCTCATTTCCCTCTCACGTCTCCAATGTCCCCTCTCTTGTCTATTTCAGACCAGACAGGAATGAAACAGTTACACATTATCTGGTGGATATGCTGAGTTAAACTGCTCCTGGACAGCAGAGAGCAGCCACACCCGGCATAACCCCTGTAATGTGACAGTTAAGGAATTTGCTGCAGGTTAGCCACAAGTACTTGCAGCCTCAGTCTGAGATGCTTGTACGTCACTAGTGGTGTAAATGACAGGAAAATTGTGGAGTGGCAGTCAGACTTGCCGAAAACAGTTTTCAGCATGTTGGCCCTTTTTTTTTTTTGCATTTGCATTTGCATTTGCATTTGCAGGTGCTTAAATAAATGCCTGGCATTTTTGAAATATTTCCATGTGTAAGTGGAGGTAAACATGAAAACTGCATACAAGTTTTACGAGTATTTAATTTACCAATGGTTGAAAACCAGAAACTCCTCAAAATGCAAATGAACAGTACTAAACAGAACTTAAAGGTAAGGTATTGTATGCCACTTTGGAAAGTCACATGACCAGTAAAGTCTGTGAACATCATTAAACACAAATATGCTGTCAGGTTCAAGAGTTTGGAAAGCGTTTCACTTCGGTCTCAAATTCAGAAACATGAGCATTTCAATCTGAGACACACTGTACCAGCAGTCAAGAGAAAACAGATGATATTACATTTTCAAATACATTCAGCATGAAATGCTCAGTCACTGTATCCACAGTCTTTTATTTTTAATATTCCTATAGTTATCAAACCAACTGGTACATTTGCTTTGTGTTATCCCAACATTGGTGGAGAGCATGTTTCCTCATACTTTCTGATGACCTTGGAATTAACCAGTTGATCAGCTCAGATTTACACTAACATTTAATCTACTAAATCAACTAAAGCTGAAAGCTTACCAACATGCCCTTGTTGAGGCCTGGCACACACAGAACAGAAAAGAGATTTCTGAATGCACTCATTTAAACTGCACAGTATGTATTTTTTACTGAAATGCATCTTAATAATGAAGGTGCAGTACAATCATTGTTCAACTACCATTTCAGAATAGGTTATCCTTAATTGTTCTGGAGCAAAATTGTAAAGTTTTAAAAATGTGTATTCTTTTCTCTGTTTGTATCATTTTGCTGTTTAGTTCTTTAGTTATTAGTTCCAGATACAACGTTTCTGACCATGGGAACATTGGAGTTTTGTTTTTGTTTTTTGTTGGAGCTTTTTAGGGGCTTATTGACCCAGTTTTTGTTGTGCATTTTCAGATTTTGCAGAAAGTCAGGCCTGCATGCACTGACACGCCACATGGGGCTCATTGTCAGTGGTCAGACTATCAATTATCTATTGATTTGTGGAGCAAAAACATTTTTTTTTCAGATAACATTTGATGTGGTTTATTTCTATGATTAATAACTTACAAACATAATTTAATATAAGATGCTGTTTCTGGGTTATCAATTGCTAATATGTGACAGCATTAAATAAAGAATAATCACAAATCACAATTAGATGGGCCACAATCCAAGGTGAGCACATACACACAGGCTCAGAGTCCAACCACATGGGACACTAACATACAAATGTACACATACAATATACAAGGTACACTGTTCACATGATGCACACATGTTTGACTCCAGACTCTACTAACAACAGCTTATGATATTCATAAACCAGCACATCATATCTGAAAATAGATTAAATACTGAATATAAAAAGATAATTTAAGTAGAAAGAAAAAAAAGAAAGATCTTATCCTTATCCACAAGATTGGAAGTCAATTAAAGGCTTTAGAGCTCAGACAGCAGAACTCCTTGATAAAATGTTCTTCTTCTGTTTGCATTCTCATTATAAACAGGTGCTGCTGTCCAATCTGTTTAGTTTTTGGCTTTGGCCAATTAGGTCCTTATGTCCCTTCTGTAGAATGAAAAGAATTAAACTGGAGTCAAGTTTCAGCAGCAGGCAAGTAAAGTCAAGTATATCTGTCAATAACCACTTTCATGATGTGTCTTGTATCAGTTGCAATCAGTTGAAATCTAATCAGATCACCAAGCACAGCAGAGTTTGTTCTCATTTTTTCACTGTGGAGTCATGCAACATTAAATAACCTTGTAATATATGAATTTATATGGAAGATGACTCATTCTTTCCTCAAGAGCATGGCTGGGGATCAGTGTTGAATATGCAACAAGAGTTTGGTCACAAAGTTTACACTTCTTCCTTTACATCTGCCCTGTCTTTATGGACATGTGTGTGCTGAGTCCAATTTGTATGACTCGGCAGATATCTATTTAAACTGCCAGCTAAATTTATTCCCCATGTGCTGAGCTCTAATTTTAAATGAGGTGCTAAATATACAGACAGTTTCCAAGCCAAAAGCAGAGAGCGCTGCGTCATTGTGTCTGTCAGAGCAGAGTCAACCCCCAGAGAAGTCAGAGCGTGGAACATTCCAGGCAGAAACCTTGTTGATGCTGCCATCTGCTGGCCCCTGCAGAGGGGAGGAGGAAGAGGAGGAGGAGGAGGAGGAGGTCTCCATGGCGACATCAGATGACATGGTTGGATAATTTGGATGGGCAAGTAGGCCGAGTGATCTTGATAAAGGCATCGTTGTGAAACCAGGTCACAGGGAAGCAGACAGACCTATTTAAAGGCTTGTGGATGTGAAGCTACATGAAATAATGATGTGTGTCAGGACTGTGTTGTGTGTTCTTTCATTACTATTAGACTTTGTTTACTTCCTGTTGTTTGCTTTACCTTTTGCTCCCCAAACCATTTTATAATGTGAGAAGCCAATTGCTGTTCTGACTCAAACTTTTTACCTGTGTTATTCATTTTGAATCAACATTTACTGTCAAAAAGTTGGCTAAATAAAATAATTATCAATGCCCTTTAAAAAGATACTGTAATCCTGGTAAATATAAAAGCTTCTTGGATCCTAATATGCTTATGCTTATACCTCTAACTAATACTAGTGCTCAAAACATAAAATAATACAATAAAACAAGAATGAATTGAATTATAGCAACACTTTACTGTAAGGTGCCCTATTTCCTATTTAAAAACTATAAAAATAGAAAAAATGGTTTGTAACACACTATAATGTAGTTGTTATCAGACACCAGTGAACTATATCTTCTCCTTCAGGTACCAGTGAGTGGAGGCTGCTGTGTAAACAGATAATAATAGGAGGAGGAATGGAGTAGTTGTATTTCTATTGTACATTAATTAAAGCATAAAATGTCTTTGTAGCTTCTTACAATATTGTGTATGTTTGTACACTGCTCTAGATGCTAAATTGGACTTAAAGTATTGTGAAGTTTATTGTGAATTGAAGGCTCAAACACACATTGTTCTAGTAGTTACCTGAACAATACACACCCTTTCCCCAAACATCCACAAGATGGGGCCCATGATCACAGTAATTTCCTGCTGGATATCCCCTGTTGCATTGGCTGATGATTAAACTTTAAATACTTCTTTTAAGAGGAAGAAAATGGACATTATGAGGGTGGTAACAGATATCAAGGACATATACATTGAATGCCAAAACCCAAATGTGAATCATGGATGAAACAAGATGAAAGTTTATTATCATTTTATTATGTTTGCAGGAAATAACGGACTTTTAATCATATAATAAGTAGTAAAGGTGACCTTTTTCTGATACAGCTAAATGGGCCATTTCAGTCAACTGTATATTTTATAGCCTAAAGAATTTCATTATTTATTAGTCAGTGAGAAAATATCCCTTGAATCTGAAAAGACAAGGTTTCAAGGCAATTACTAAAATGCTGCGTGGTTTATTTATTTGTGTTTTTTTTAACGCCCCTGTGGTTTAGCTCTGATGCTAAGAGCCAAGATGTCACATTAACAGCAAACGATATGTATATACCACACTACATCAAACCGGTAAACGGAAAACTGGGAGTCGAAAAACAAATTCAGTCAAAGTTATCAGTAACAAAATGGCAAAAGGACTTTTGTTGTGTTACGCTATCTCATGTTTTATTTAAGTTGTATCCACATGTAAACACAAGATATTCTAGAGGCTGTCCACTATAAACACTGGCCCTGTACAGTATAACTCTCTTTTGGATACTTACAGAGCACAAGCGCCAACAAAGACACCAAAACACTCATATTCCTCACTTGCTGATTATCATCCAAACCAAGCACAATTAGAGTGCCAGTGACCCAAAGCTAAACATCTGTTTCATATTTTTGTTGGCCTTGTGGTTGCTAGGATTGCTCTGATCACATTTAGTTGTCTTGGCACTGAAGCTCTGATAACGTAATACTTTTTAGCTAAAATATAACTAAAGCAACTGTACAAAATCTCATGCATTCCTGCTATTTTCTGTGATTCAGACAAGGGATAGGAAACATTTGACCTTGTCAGTGAAAAAAATTCAAAAGATCTTTAGTAGTGAAGGAAACATGTTAACAACAGAATCCAGAAAGGTTTGTGGAGATGGCTCCTGTTTACAAAGTGGACATTCTCATGATCCATTTTCTAGGCTGAGGGTTTTTTTTTTGTTCCTTCTTGACCCTAAACTGATTTCACCCATGAGGGTCAGTGCTGAAAACAAAATGAACTCTCCAAACCTCAGTGAGTCACATAGACAGTATAAACACATTCAGTGGACACACTGGTCCTCAGAGATAAGAAAAAATGTATCAAAGGAAAAATATGACACGTTTGACATGGGAAACCTGCTCTTTTGCCGAGAAGATTGACACTACTCTGATGTGTGTGTGCTAAATAGTTAAGTCTATTTGTTCAGATTACAGTAAACTTTGGGAAACAACTGGCCTGGCCCTGCGTCCACCAGCAACATCTATAGCTCACTGAATACAACATATACAAGATATATAATTTGTTTGATCATTTGTAGGTTAGAAACCAAGAGAGACTCCAGAAAGATACTGCTCCAGGCTTTAAGTACAATTGAGCACAGCGTACTTAAACTTCCTGCAAATGTTGACAAGAAAGTTAACCTATGTAAGAACAGTAGCAGCTATGGGAAATGCCAAAAAAAATTATACAAGCACATAAAGAGGACACCAATAGAGTCAACAAACTGACGCAGCAATGGCGGTAACGCAGAAATATTTATTTTAATTTTGCTAATACACGTTAACATTAGCCATTTTAAGCTATTGGTCATAAAAGACCAATAGATAAGCAACGGCAAAACCCTTGAGTATCAGATTGAAAAAAGGCGCATTTCATTGCCCCTAAAATCAGTGTTTTGTTTGAAATATTAAGATTCTGTTATTTATGTCTTTAAAAAATAACATAGTATATATTATTCACATCATTCATCTAAACATTAATAAACAGCAAAATATGTTATTTTTGTTCAACTCTAAATCAAATAGGTTTGTTGAACTGAATTCATAATTTTATGTTGTATATTTATTGAATAAATGTTTATCTCATTGTCCATTTTCACTTTGACATAGTGATGCAGCAGTCACTGTGTATATATAGGATGACACATGCATATTTTTTGTAGTTCTCCCACTTCAACAAATGCCTAACAAAGTGTACGCCTCTATTTAGAGAACTTATGATTTAGTCTAATCAAAGCAATGGGAATGTCAGGTTCTTAAATATCAATCATTTTAATTAAATCAGTCTCTGATCACTGAGGCAGACTATTGGCTCTAAATTGAAAAAGCAAAGTGGGAAAGGGCAATTCAATCTTAATGGCTTAATTTGCTAGAGGCCAATGAAAGCTAGCGTTTATTGCGAGGCAACAGTGTCTACTTTTGGTCATAAATTATGAGGTTTAATGTCAACAACAAAACAGAACAGGACAGCTTGTATCAAGCCCTTTTTTTTTTGCCATGGTCCCCCTGCTCACACCTTTTTTTTTGTTTTTAACATTTTCTGCCCAGATATAGATTTATTTCCAGAAAAAAGGACTTACCTTCCTTTTCACAGGTTTACTGTGTGGTCTGATAATTTCAACATCAAGTCTTAAACGAATGTTCTTCAGAGGAGTACTAAAAAGTGAATTAACTGAAAAAAAAAAAACAAAAAAACAAAAACAAAACTGATGTTAGAAGTTCATAAATGACCTCGATTGCTTCATTCCTTTAAATCATCAAAACGTACTGTAGAATTTATGTACAAACTAATGTGCTGAACATATTTCATACTTAAAGATATTTGCGTGACCAGTATTAAGAGGAAGCACCAATGTTAAGATATGCAATGATTAGCAAATGTTTTACTTGCCAACAGTACAGCAGCAATAAGAGTAAGAGTAGAGTGAAAGCCCTCTGACTTATCATGGCTTATGGGATCCTGTCCGTTGGGGAACAATCGAAAATATTTTGTGTTTCTTTCCAAACTTTTTGGAAAACTAATATTTTAATTAATTGATTAATGGCAAGCTGAATTCATAAAGAGACAGATTTGATCTAGTATCGCTTTAGGTTTTATCTATGGAAGCTGTCTGTATTAATAGTGGTGTGGGTTATGTGTGACTGTCACAGTGTGTGACAGTATGTATGTGTATGTTTTCTTTGAGACTGTGTATCTTTCAATGATTAATGAGCATGTATAAGAATACCCTGTATATTCTGACAGTTGGTATGCATTTGTGTGTATGTGTGTGCATGATGGCATTGACAATGTGTCTGTGTGTGTTTGGTGTGTGTCTTTGTGTACACTACTGTGTTCCAGCTGTCTGAGTGCATAAGGCTCAGTGGGTGGACAAACACTACAGTGTCTGTCACACACACAAACACACATAGCATGCAATGGCTGTGGGGCCTGTTCTATAATAGGCAATGTCTCTAAGCATTGACTCAGCAGGGGTTTGACAAGACCACAGATAGCAACTTCAGTAAGTACATTAAAAAAGAGCAGACTATCAACACAAATAATAAGACACACATTTCTATTAATGAGGAGTTTACTTACCTGAAGTGAAAGATGACCTTTCAGTGTTATTTTTCAGAGCATGTTGTCCATACAGCTGTGGTGTGCCAGCAGTGCTTTGCCAGCTAAAGCTAAAAATAGACGTCAATTAGTATGATAGTGTGTCAGTGTAGTGACATCTCATCTGATCTCAGAACAGCAGTCTCATAAAGGATCTGCTGCCTGTTTGGATTCATTGTGTAACTTACTGCCCACTTGTGGCGGGAGCAGGAAATTGCCTCTGCAAGCTATCTTGGCAGAGCTTGGCAGGCGGAGAAGAAAGCAGTTTAATTTGGAGGTTTGTGCATTGAGGATAGTAGTGGGATCGTTGACTGGTGGGTACAGCCATAGTGTGCTAATCTTACTGTTCTGTGATCAGCTATGATTCTGCAGCTTGGTAGTTAAAAGTTAGTCAGGAACGCAGAGTGCAATGTACTGCATGTGCATAGGCTGCTTGTCAGTAAATAAATGCTACAACTCCTCAAGACTGAAGTTCCCTCTTTTCCCCTGAGCTTCAGGTACAGTCCAGATAATGAGTCAGGAGAGATTCACAACACTGAGGCAGGAAAATACAGGATTCTACATCATTATTGTGTCATTGTCAGTTAATGGTAAATACGTTGCACGTAACTGTAGAAGTGAGAAGATATATTTCCTCTCTACTTTACAATCGATGCGTTCAGTGTCAGTTCACAATAACAATCCTAAAACTTCTTCAGCCAGGAAGGAGAAAGGTGAAAATGTCCAGGCAGAGGGCAGCAAGATGGAGGAGAGAAACTTTCAGCACAGGAAAGACAGAAAGCACAATTCATAATGCAGGACAAGCTGTGAATTTAAAAGAGAGAGGTTTTCTGCTACTTCTCTCTGAAAAGGTATGTTTTAGTCTGGTCCATATTTTTGTGGTTAGTATAGTACAGAGCTGAATCACTGAGTTGGTATCTATAAAAGTCACCACACACCACAGCCATACAGAGTGGACCTCCCTCTCCTTCTCCCTCTCCCTCTCTCTCCCTCTCCCTCTCTCTAGATTGTAACCCATTCAACATGTGTATAGTGTGTTTATAAACAACTAAAGAAAAACTTTCTCTTCTTATGTGAAACCTGTTGAAAGTGAATATTTATTATTTTGTCTAATTTATTAGCTTAATGCTCAAGAATGAATCTCCAGCAAAATTTTCAGAAATGTTTCAATGTGCTGCTTAGTCTCGATCTCCAGCCACCGTCACAGCTTCACCTCCTTCAGATCCTGGGAAGCTGGGCCAGGGAAAGCTTTGAGCACAGAGTTTAAATGATGAGACAGGAAAACTCACAAAATGCTTCCAGCCACCCAGCTCATTAAAATATCATAACCTCATGACATAGACTTTCCTCTAAAAGCTAACTGGGTGGCAATCACACATAAGTTCCTCTATTCTGGGAACCAACAGCCATTTCTCAATAAAGAAGAGAACATTTGATGATAATATACACAGTAAACTCTCTTTAATGTGTACAATAACGCCACATGAGGTCATTAAAATCAGTTGACATTCATTGGGAATTTTCACTACTCTAGGCACAACACTTTCAACGCTTTTATTTCCCAGTAAATATCCTTTCAGTGACAAAAAGAATAACTGTAAGACGCTACACTAAGTGTTAAGGTTTAAAATTTCCCAAATGACGACGCACTTGTGGTTGCAAACTGTGTAAAATGTGAAGCAAAGGAGCTGATGAATCAATAAATGAATGCATGTTCAACGAAACAGACAGAATTTTTTAGTTTTAACAGCTGGCAGTGAAGAGACTTGAATTAGTCCATAGAAAAATATATAGCCACCCATCTCGAGTGTCAACTGTTCGGCAGCTCAACAAAACCACTGCAGTCAAGCTTATGGCCTGTCATGGTCTTTTTTTCAGTCCTAGTGTTTTATGGCTCACATCAAGCGTGTGAGAACAACACACACTTTTTACAACCTCTGTTCTGTTCTAGTTTTGGTTATCATGAGACTTTGCAGCTGAGTGTTACATAGGCAGAGAATAACCTGAGAGCTTCACATCTCAAATCCAAACAATATCAGAAAGCATCAGTGCAGTCCATTAACTTCCATTAAGCTGCCTCATCTTGTGTAGGACCTCTGCCAATTGTAAATGGCATGGATATTATGGGAACACGCTGGCACTCGTTTACATGTACTGACGCTACGGTGGCGGAAAACCCTCCCTCCTGCGCCTCCCCCCAGCCCCCTCCTCCTTGCGGCAAGCTGCTTTGCTCTCTCCTCGGCGGCAAAGAAGTCTGTGGTCGCCCTGAAGAATTCCAGCAGAGCTCTGTGGCTCCAGTTGGTCCCATGGCTCTCCGTCCCACTGTTTGGTGTAGCCGCAGAGCCGACTGCGCCTAATGCACCAGTAGCACTCCCCTCGGACTGGGTGGAGAAGCCACAGTGACCTCCACGGTCAGTTAGGAGCAGAAAAAAATGTGGGTTGGTCTCAAAGAGTTCCATGGGTACGGTGGATTGGGTGTCACCGCGGATTGGGTCATCCTTAGCACACACACTTAGAACAGGAATAGCCACTTCGTCCACATCTCTCAAGGGCTCATTGCGCTCCCAGTAAGCTTCCCAGGCACCTGAAGGATTGTTGCTACTGCTGGTTCCTGTTGCTGATACTGGTGCAGAGCCCACGTGTGCAGCCTGACAGAACAGCGCCTCCTCCAGGCCACGCAAGGAGCAGCTAGAAAACAGGGAATCTGTCTGAATGGTCTCACGCAGCACCGTCCGGTACCTGTGCAAATCACCCGAGTACACACACACACACATTTACACAAAATAGAGCAACCGAACACACACAACAGGAAGAAAAAACAGTAAATCAATTCTGAGGAGCTGCATGGGTCTTATATTCCACATTGGCATTGATTAGAGAAAGTCTACCTGGGTCACGATGTCTCTCAGAATCAATGACTTGACACTGAGCAGGCCATGTGTTGCTACAGTAACTTGACTCTTTCCTTAATTGTCTGTGCCCGTCCAATAAATGCTGAGTGAATACTTGTGTCTGTTTTTATCACATTCCCCTCTAACCATTCTTCTCTTTTGGCTGAATGAGAATTCAGTGCTTTCATTGTTTCAGTTTATCCTGCCTGAGATTTTCATATTGCACTTTTCATACTTCATACAGCAGCTTTATGAAGCTTGGATTTTTTGGATCATCTTCTAGACACGTAGTCCCCTGAATAAGGTGAAAGAAGAAAAGGAACTGTTTCCCTATTTCTGTCTTCCTTTCTGTACCACTGGAGGTTACCAATTAAAAACACTGATCCATTTTCGTACCACTGGCAATTGTTCCTATACGCAAGTGCCATAGTGTGTATATAAAAATGGATGTAGACACTGGAGCTGAGAAGTGAAGCCAGAGGTGAGGTGCCTTAAATTTGTTTTCTATCTAATGTGCATCAGGGGCGACTCCTCTGGGTGTAAAAAGGACTGTTTGTATCTATGAGAAAATGGCCCTATATCTCATTTGATTTATTAGCTCAGTAAATGTTTTCCTAATGAGTTTATGGTCTCAATCACTAGTTTTAAGTCTTATATACAACATTATGTTCATTTTTCAAATTATGGATGACGTCATGGTGGGTTGTCACTTGGTAAGTGCTCAAGTTAACTGCTACTTACTTACTGCTAATGTGCACATACAGTTTTCTTGTGTGAAAAGGGGTTGTAGATGATACTTTAGGTTTTATTTTAAAAGTTGACTTATACCTGTTTGCAGTTGTTTCTGCTTTGTCAGAGTTTGATATTGTGCTCCCTGATCTTACAAATGTCTTGAATGACAGAAAAGTTACCACAGCTAATACAAATGTTGGCAAAACTATGGAAACAAAATAAGACTCACAAAGCAATAATCTAGAAATACTCCTTATAAGTCTTTTTGTTTTTAACACCAGTGATATTTTATTCCCAGTGATCAAGTGATTCATGCCAGCTTGTTTCCCACTGACTCCATACCTGCTGAGACATATTTTCTGGTACAGCACTAGCGCCCACTGCAGGGGCCAGCACAGCCCATTCTCAAACCAGCTCTGGCAGCGGAAGACAGGCGACAGGCAGACAGCTGCCGTCACATAGCTGGATGATCCACACTCCCCCAGGTAGGACAGGAGCAGGCCCGACCCGCTGCTCTCGCTCACAGCGTAGAGTCTTCCTGCAGGCTGTCTGTAGCGAATGTAGCGTACAGCCTCGCGCAGATCCGCAGGGTCTCCAAACTGCTGCAGTTTGAGAGTGGTGAGTGGGGTGTTGTTGTGGCTGCGGCGGTTGAAAACTGCTGGCAGGTAGCCATGGGACAGCGCTGCTTCACACAACTGTAGAAAGAATGGGAAGAAAAAGGTAAATTAACATCCATATGTCCTCAGAAATGTGTAAATGATGGGAATTGGGGATTATGGAAGACTTGATGGGTAATTCTATATTCAGTTTGTTAAATCTTTCAAATAAAATACATAATTTACCTAACTATAGAAGAAGGACATGAAAGGGTTGATGGTTAATATCCACGTAGTCATATTTTCAGCTTACGTTCCTTGAAGAGGATATATGGTCAAATTTTGGTCTCACACATTTGGATGTAATACCACAGAGGGAAACTGCTTCCTTTTAGTTTGGAGTCAGTTTCCATTTTGTTCCCCTAAATGCTTTTGCAGTTGTATCACTTGAACACACAAGGTACTACTTTTTATTGTATGGAAAGACAGGGAGATGAGCACACAGTTAAACCACAGGATTAAGTGTTGATCCCCTTTTGCTGTGCAGTTTAACCATGTTTCATTGGTAATGCTAGAGAACAGGCTTAGCCATGATCACCTCACTGAAAAAGACCAATGAACAGGTAAACATGTCGTCAAAGCACTTAACTGCATGCTCTGTTTTTTCTTAACCAGGTGGGGAACCATATACTGTGAGACAGATACATTATATCTAGCTACTTGGTACAGCTAGGCAATTGACTGAAAAGACATCAAAACTAATATTTTGACTTCAAATCTTGCTCATTCTTGCAAATTGGAGAATTTTGGTTTACGCCCAATGTCCACACTACACTAGAGTTTTTCAGCTCCTAATGCAGACACTTCTGGAAAGACTGATTGGCAGTGAATGCAACATAGCTAGCGACCATAAGTAACACCACCAATTTGTTTAATCACCTTGAACACAATCAAGTTGCCAAATATGAAGAGTGCATGACTCCATATAAGAGTAAGACTGATAAGCGCCGTTCATTAATCATAATCAGCTTTAACAGCTCATCCAACCGTCCATATTTGGACATGAAAAAACAGATGATGAGGTTACAATCAGATAATCTACTACATATTACTACACATACATTAGAAGTATCAGTAGATGACAATTCTAGCTTAAGGTTGTCATGAGCCAGGATGGTGCCACCTGGCCTGCAAGTACAGGATATGCAGGCATTTCTCAAACACTGTGTGGCAAACATTATGCACAATAACATTAGATGAGATTTTGTCCATGCATCTCAAGCCAGTTGCTAAGCCCAGAAGAGCTTGAACCTGTTTTCCTTGAAATAGACGAGGAGCAGAATTGGCAGAGGAGAGCAGAAAGGACTAGAGTGTGGAAACCTGTGATCTCATGTCTCTGGCGGGAAGGCTTCCCTTTCAGTCGGCTGCACAGTGGAGATAAATACCACGACTCATTGTTTCTTCCAGTGAGCTGTCATTATTATTATGTTCATTTTAACACAAATGTGACAACAACGTATTTGGGCCGTAGTGTTATAGGTGCTGAACAAGGTTAGTCAAGTTAATTCTTTATTTTTCCAGGTATGTATTTTCATCAGCAGTAGATATACGCACACACGTGCACACATTGGAACAAGGGGCAGTCGTGGTGGATCAGTTAGGTTCAAGGGGACTTCAGTCAAGGATGTTAAGGAAGGAGAGGTGGTAAGAAAATTCTGTACAACTGCATCAATTCAGACTGTATAAACCAACTTTGTAGAAGCTGGAACTTAAAAATATTTTTACTCCAGTTTAACTTCTGTAGAGAATGTTAGAGAAGGAAATGTCCTCAAAGAAAACAGCATTTGTTTTGTGGCCCCATGGAGTTTTATATAAAAAAAGAACATAAATAGCCTTTTTATCTTTAAAACACAGGCTTTCAGGCTCTCCAAGTCTAATGGATCTGCTGGTACTTCCCTGGTCTTACCTCCCTGCATGTTTACAGTAAACTGTTGTTTATTCACCTTGTGCCTGTAATGGTGGCAACCTTATTGTAGCCTTGGCTTGTAGTTTAGCTTACTGTAAACACCCTTCCATTCACAAGGTCGAAATATCACAAATTCTGTCCCGTCCAAATATCTGTGCAGACAAACAAAATCAAAATAAAAAAACCTTAAGAGGCCTACGTTTAAAGAGCGAAGCAGAAATGACAATCGCATATTAAAAAGCTCTCCATGCAGAGGCAGAATAAAAATGAGAGATTATACCAGTCTAGGCTCTGAATATTACCTTTCAAATAAATTATCCACTACAGAGTCTCGAAACACTGGGAGAGAGTTTACTTCCCTGTAAATTTGCACATTTGTCACTTGTCACTCTGCTTCTTCTCAACACAAAGTGCAGAGGTTGAGTTGACTTTTTCTCATGCAAAAGTTTGTGGTCAGAAAGAGTGGTGGGTGTGCAAAAACCTGACACATTTGAAATGAGTTACATTTTGCTTGAAATCGACAGAAATCCCAGGGGAACGGAGGAAGAGCTGCAGAGTCACTGCATTAAATATTTAACAGCTGAGAAAGACTGCAGTAGTATTTCTGCCACTTCCTGGTTATCTTTATACAGTGACAAGAGGATTTACTCAACTAGACACATGACTAGACAGTGTCTGGAAAGCTCTGAGCAGAGTTAATACACTGGAACATCATTTATTCACTCTTTATTCATCAGCTTCTCATTGCAATGATCAGGTTTTAAATCACTGAGATTGAAGAGGAACGAAAAAGAGTAATTTCCAATGAGTATAGTCTAGTTTAATTCCCAAAGATATTGAGCTAGATAATTAAATATTTCCCTATTTGAACTGCACATGAGAGCTGGAGCTGAGTGATGAATGTTGTGACTGAGATTAAATTAGGTGAACTGCCAGCCCAGGTATTAAAGCAGCCGCATTATACAAACTAATACCACACAATGTGGTGATGCACTGTGTGAATGACACACAGTAACACAGACTCAATAAGTGATATGTAAAAACTGCACTGCAAAAGTTTTTGCTAACAGTGTTTCCTGAGATGAAACCTCTATCGTTTGTTCAGCAGTGAAGCAATGACTCATCACCAAGGAAGAACATTTTCTTGAACAATCTGATGAATTACTGATGTAAACTGATGCTACACAACCTGCATCTGCTCCACATGGGCACATACAGCTAACTGGTCCTGACCACTTCCAGAATTAAATTTTATTATTTTGTTTTATATAGATCAGAGAAATTCAAGTAACTTGACCTTTATTCTAGATCATACATGCGCTGAGTTTCTGGCCATATGTTATGGTGTGCATTTGGTTTCGTTATATAAACTGTAAAAACAGAAGAATGGCAGCTTCTCCAGCAGTTTTCTGTCAGAGCTGATAAACTGACAGTGCAGTGACAAATTCCTTCAACAGGGACTCCAGACACTGGACAACATGCCAGTTCTCTCTCTCTCACACACACACAAACACACACACACACAAAGACAGCATTTTCTATACAGACCTACTGACAAATACAATAACATCCCCTGCAAATGATGATCTATTTCTGTGACACCACCACTAATGTCTAACAAACCTCAGCAGCTTCACTGGGACATGTTGCCACAAATCAAGTTAAATTAAGGACATTATTTGATTAAAAGCCTTTAGGAGGCAACAACAGAGCATCTCACCACAGAGGACATTCACTGTCCTCTTTTAGGTCAATAGCTTGCCTACATACTGTTTAACAGGCCTGGCCAGGCTCCTGGTTACAGTAGATATATTCAGGGATGGAGTATCTGTAGAAATAAGAGTGGATTTTTTTTTTTTTTTTTCTTACTGCAAAAGATTTTTGTATAATAATGGTCTCACAACATGATACTATTGTGTAATACTACTGGCATTTTTCCATCTGACTAACTCTTTACAGGAGCCTTGCAGGAGACAAAGAGGTTTCTGGTTTTTGTTCTCTCATCCAATATGGCAACAGAGAAAAAAAACCCTGATAGCCCAGATATAGAGTGATGTGCAGTCTTAGAAAGGCTAACTCTGTAGAAAAATATTTTAAAGTTGCAAGAGGGTTTATTCCTCTGGTTGAATTTCAAAGTGTGAAGCATCACAGACACAGGGTACATTCGAAATGGGGAGTACCTATGAATAATTGAAGATAGCGCCACAGCAAAAATGTCAAGAACTGAAGCCTCAACTTTTTTTTCAGGGTAGATCCTGTTCCACCAGCCTCCAGAAAAAATGGATTTTGTCCTTGGGGATTTGCTGTGTTGGTGTTTTTGTACATATTTTAAAATAGATGATAATCTTGTTAGCAACATTTTATTACCTTGTCATATTAACAAATGAGTCACAGACGGGAATGCTGCCAAATCCAATAGCAGATTTCAAGCACATTTCTTGTGTATCCACTGTGTCCACTCCACACACCCCTCCTCCCAGTTTGAGTGGTGCAGTAGACCCTGTGGGCTATAATTCCTACAATGTTCATCCACATAGTTACAGTTAACACTAATATATGAAGAGTTTCGCTACAGCGCATCAACACCCAGTCATAAAATTCACAAAGAGATGGGAGGGACAGGAAACACAAATCTACCACCCCATTTCCTTGATGGCCACTGAAAACTCTGACATGGTAACAAGTGTTTGATGAACAATGTGTTTGAGAGCTTGAGACATCAACATCATTTATGGCTTGTCTGTAATGGGTCGTGTGTCTTTTACTGTAGTTAATATTTCTATGAAAAAGAAATCTTCCAAACTGGGAATGATGATGTTTCTCTGCTACTATTACCTCCCTCCCTGATCTGTCTGTTAATGGTAAAAGTTTACCACTTTTACTGTGTGAGTCTATAAACTGTTTTCAAGCACAAAGTGAAAGAAATGGTCTGAAAAACAATTGCGTAAGTGTTGAAGAATAAATTGCACATAATGACCAGATTAAATCATACTCCATATCCATAAAGAATGATACATGCATACATGAGCGCCAAACACATACTGAATAAAACACACACTTACTGTAACTAAGTCACAAAATTATAATAAAACTGCTCACAAATCTATCTGCTCTGTCAGGAAAATGTGACGGACGTTAATCATATGAGGCAAGACATCTGGAACAGCTGGATCTGCTTACCATGAACATTTACAGACTTTCAGTTCATTGCTCTGAACAGAGATTAAAAAAAAAAAAATGGGACTAATGAACTAAATGACTGAAAGAGTGAAGAATGAAGTAATGAATGAATGTAGTATTCTCAACACATTTCAATCTCTGACCTAAATATCCATATGTGACACCTGTTTGTGACCATCGCAGCGATTTATTTGAATCATGCCAGACTAAACCAAACAAAGGAGCAAAAGATGAAAGACAAACCTGGTGTAAAAACATGAATGATTTAAGAGGAGATGGCTCATTTATAAATTCATGAATTCTTGAAACGTGCTGTGTAAAAGAGACGAGGGACGAGGCTCAAGCCCACACACTCCAAGAAAAGATTCTCCATTTCCTTCTGTTTCTTCTCTGTGTCACAGATATAGACCCATGTGTGTGCGTGTGTATGGGTCTATGTGGGTCTGTGTGTGTGTATGCCCATGCAAACATGAGCTCTTTTTTATCTCCTGTCTTTCTTGCATGCACGGTGACTCTCACCAGTGACAGAAGCAATCTTAATTGGTGTATATCCCTTGTGGTGCCTCAGCTTCCAGCCCTCCCAAGCGTGACTGGCTGACAGCTTCACAAATACTCTCTACTCTGATGAAGCCCCCCCAAAAAAAAGAGAGCCCCAGGCACAAATCTGTGTGCATATGACAGTTACTTTTTTATCTCTTCATCATTTGCCCCCCCCCCACAACCAGTAAAGCTTTAGGTAACCGCATATTTATAATGCAATGCTCTTATTTCTGTCTCCACCACTTTTCCTCCTTTTCCTGTCACAGTCTATCAGCATAAGGAGTGATTCACTCTAGCTCAATATCAAACACATTTGTGCATTCAGTTGTTGCAGAGTTATTATTTCTGATGTGTGGCTGATGGTTAGCCTGTGACAAATCTGTGCACAGAGCTAATATTTTGAGATGAAATGAGCTATAGCAAGATGCCAGGTGCCCAGGGTGACGCCGGAGCCAACAGGCATTCATGTGGAGCAGAGCTGCACTTCCCTAAGGCCCTGAAGTCAAACGATGCTTTGTAATCCCTCAGTCAATTACCTCAGTCAGTGTATTGAAAGAGCAGTTGAAAGAGTGGTGCTGCCTTCGCATCTGCTCTTTTTTTTTTCTCACGGCTCAGCTTTTTTTTTTTCTTCTGCCTGAGCTTGCCTGAACTCCAGTGCTTGCCTTTGCTCAAATGGTCATTGTTGATTTACATTGGAATCTTTCCATGTCTTCTTTAAATTACTGAATGCCTGACTTCCCCTTTGACTCTTTTCCCCTCAAAAATTTTGTGCAAATGTAAAAAAAAAAAATAAGAATTTCATTTTTTATCCTCTTCACCACTTTTGCAACAGACATGAGCATGAGACAACTTCAGATCTAGTGGAGGCTCCCTGACCTTTGATATATATGACTTTTGACACAGATATATTCAAGCATTTTGAATATTTGAAGTATCCTTTTCTCTTGTTAAGGATGGTGTACCCATTCTGTTCTGCAGCTTTGGGGAAATTAGAATTTTCTATCATATTTTACTATAAACCTGCTAATTTTCTCTTCGGTTTATGCATGAAAATGACCCGGAGCGTGGTTATAGACTAATTTTATGCAGTGAAGTCTATGAAGGAAGCCAAGGACGCACCTTTAACACATTTCTAGTGATTTTCCCAAAAGAGTTTGGGATAATGAGAAGAACCGGACTCGTGGAGTGACTGGAAGTCCTGCGTCGTTTCTGGTAGGATGGCACTGCCCAGTCCAAGGCCACCAGCCCATCGTCGCTCAGCTGCAGGTTGTCCCGCACGAACTGGACCGGGCTGTCGTATGGCCAACACGCTTCGGACACACTCTGGAGAAAGGCGCTCGCTCGCCACGTCCAGCCGACACACGGCGAGTAATTGCTGAAAGTCCTGCAGTGTTTCAGGAGGTAGTTGGCCAGCGCGGACGGTTTGCAGATCAGTGCCACGGTGCGTGCCTTCTCGTCGGCGCAGGCCGCCTGGGCACCGTCGCTCCCCCCTCGGTCGGAGACGCACCCACCGCTCTTGTCCTTCGCTGGTTGATGTGAAATCCCCAGTCCTTGGAGCAACGAGTCCGGTGGGCTCTCGGTGCCAAAATATTTGGCGCCTGGCCAGATTAGGACCACCAGGATCACAATGCACAGAGCCACAAGCCATTCCAGCATTGGCGCGGTTAGGGGGTGGGGGTGGGGGGGGGGG
>CM076657.1:13885844-13915914 GCA_038496675.1 Rachycentron canadum
GGGGGGGGGGGCACGATGAGGACAACGCAGAGGCTTTGCACACTTCAAAGTATAATGTACTTATACATTTACATCACAGAAGAAGTCCCCGGAAACACGCTCGGTCTTGGAAAGTGCTTTTTCTTGTCTAAATTGATGCTCAGAAGTTTGGTGCCTCCCTCCAGTGCCAAGGCGCACCGGTCCCTCGTCGTTGTCGCGTTGGCGGCGTTTCAGTTCCGCCGCGCTTCTTTGGTTTCAGCTCACTCCAAACCCGGCATCATGTGTCCATCTCTGCCGGTAGTTTTTAAACAAAGGAGGCGACTCTGTCACTGTTCTTGACTGCGCTCGGCCGGTGTTTCAGCCCGGGAGATGTCTGAGGGCGACGCGCCGCTGAGGCTGGAAACGCCTCCTCTCATGTCCAGCCCTCCCTCCCCCCCAGAGAGAGAGCAGGTAGTACTCCGTCCACAAAATCATCTCTGCCGTTTAATAACCTCCCCCCTCATTCATTCCCAGCACACACAGGTCAAGGAGGGACACTGTTTTTTTTTTTTTTTAACGCATTGTAACCCCCCTTCTCTAGCTGTTTCTGTCACATACACACGCACATGCGCGCGTCAGAGAAAAAGAGAGCTGCTACTTATTGCCCAGTCTAATGCGCATGAGCCTTCAGATCAGATCTGAGTGAATTCCTACTGAATGAATCTGGCAACGTGCACACTATTACCTTATAGACAGAGAGAGGGAGGGAGAGAGTGTGAGAGAGAGAGGGAGAGAGAGGACAACGAGTAATAGTCTACAGCCTGGGCTTTTTTTCGTGGGGATTATGTAAAATAATATAACCTATTAAGTAGGTTTCTGTTATGTAACAAATACAGCTTTTGCTCAGGGTTTCGGTTTGTATGTTGTGAGTTGGAGGACAGGGTGAAAGTGGGCCAGTGTGATCCACGGACATGCAGATTGTGATGCACAGTGAGCACTGCAGACATGCAGTTCGATCCAGGCTTATCACATTTATGAAATGTGATAACCTTCTCTGTGCCGTTTTCCTCACCTCTTCCTCTTTGCACTATCTCAAAGGGGATGAATATAGCCTTTTTAAATTGATGGTCCATTCATGAGAAAAACAAAGAAAAAGAATGCACAAGCGTTTTAAGCATAAATCAAACAAGTTGGGGGATTTGGAGCAAATAGAGATCATTATCTACAAAAGGAGTCTTCATCTGTTTAAAGGACAGAGCATTTGTGCACCAGGCTAAAATAGCTTCTTTTTTCTCATTTTAAAACACATTATTGTCAGCTTCACATTCTAGTTCAACCTTTATTATTGTACCTTATTCAAAAACCCATGGAATATTTAATGGACATCTTAATCATTCACAAACAGACCTTAATGCTACCCCTCATGTAAGGTTGATAGATTTCATGGAAAGCTGTGAGCTTTGCCATCTGTTTTTGAGGAACATGTTGTTTTGGACACTCATTTAACTGATGGCAAGATAACAAAGAGCTGCGGCTTTCTGAGCATGAGCTGACGGTGGTGTGGACCCAGTGGTGTGTGCAAGGGAGAGAAAACAAACCATCATGGAAAGAGAGCAGATCATTGTGTGTTTGTTCCAATTTTCAGTTCCACATCATTCCTGTGGATTAGTCAATGGAAAATGAAAAACAAGTGGCAAAATGGGAGATGCCAGGCCAACAAGCAGAGGATAAGGATGGATGAGTAGCTCTCTGTATCACCTCAGAGACACTTTGAATGCCAGAGTGGAAAAGCTTCCGGCTTGTGCACTGGAGAGCCGAGTGGGGGAATTGCGTTATGTTAATTTACTCGAGTGTGCAGTTCCAAACACTGATCATGAGGCACTTTATCAGTTGTTTATCTCAGTTGTTGCAAGCTAAAGGGAAAGATAATTGCTCAGTGGTGGTCTATAAAATTGTTTAATTATTAATTTTAATGGTCCACTTAATTCCTGGAAATGTTATTTTGCCAACACTGATTCAGTGCCATTCAAGCCTCTGGAAAATTTGCATCAAAATACTTTTTTTTTTTTTTCATTTCCTGAGAGATATTTGCCAAATACACAGAGAAATAACGATGCTGTATGTCATTACCTGCCAACATGTAGTGACAATGTGATCATCAAAGGGAGTGAAAAATTAGAAGAGCAGCCTTCCCAGATAGCAAGATACACCTGAACTATACTTGGGCCACATACTTGTGTTACTTCTGGCCAGGCATACACCCCAGTCCCACAGCCCATAATCTGGCCCATATACAGAATGGTGGTCAGATACTTCTTGCACATCTGGACCAATTCTGGCACACACAGAAAATCTTCCCAGATGTGGAAGTATATGGGCCAGACTTGGGCTGTGGAACCGGGGTGGTTCCAGTTTCATTTTGCTATCTGGATTGGGTTCATTAAGGTTAATGATAATTCCTGCTGTTCTTCTTTGATATATGTTTTCAGAGGCAGCAGCTAGTCTGAGAATTTATTGGAGCTGGATTTTCTTCTCTAGTTCATTTTTATATGGGCCTTGACATGATCAGATTTTAGCCAAAGCCAGAGGTAAATAAATGAAACCAACTGGAGGGGGGGGGCATTTGTCGGACATGTTGGTGTAAAACTTAATCTTTTGGAAATAAGTCAAACCACACTCACTGTGACTGTCTATGTTTGAATGTAGTTGATAAATTAAAAACAAAACTTGTAGGTTTGCAAATACGAGCTCACTTTTCACATGTGTGTAAATATGAATGCAAAATTGTTTCATTTATCTCAAGCACATGTTTTACTGTCATTTTATTAAATAAAAGGTTTAAAACGTGTCTGATGAATGTTGGTTGCAGTTAAATAAATATAAATCCAGCCTTTTTGACTTAATTTGTAATATCTTTGTTTTCATTCACTCGTAGAAATTATTTTTTGTAAATTTTCCTGGAAATAAAAAATAAAAAGTTATCCAGATGTAGTGTGTTTCAAAAAGGTCACTGGAGTTGGAGAAATGTGGAAAACAATAATACATTTTGTATTGATGAGAAGAGATGAAGAGGAAAAACGTCAACAAATCAACTTGAACTTTGGGGCCAGATAGCAGAGGCAACCAGATTAAATAAGGTTTGGGATGACTGGGTAGAGTAAATTGGGTGGATGTTATATTTTAGGGAGGGGACACAATCAAAGTCCTATGTCATTGTGAACAGTCATAGCTTTATTTATATTAAAATTAAAACACAAACCATTAGGTAATAGAGGAAACAGATGGGGGACACAATAGAGGTGATGTTGGTCTAACAGATACTTTTAGGGAGGTTAATCCATATTTAGCTAAGATGTAAAATAAAATCTGTAGAGTTTTACTTAAGCAGATGCATCAATGCATGTAAAACTTTGCTTTGTGGAAGAAAGCCGGGACATATGGGCTAACCATAGTTAAGCTAGTTGACTCCAGATGACAAATGCACAAACTCGGATGCACACAAACACACATGCCTAATCTGCAATCAAACATTATGCTTTTGACATCCAGAATCTGGAGTGTTCCCCCAGGAGTGCTGACAGAATAGGAAAAAGTACTGGGCCAAAATGAAGACGTAGCCTTGAGGTTGCACTCTCTCTTTTTGGATGCTCAGTTAATGAAGTCTCCTGGCTGAGATTCTGCTGAAATTGAAATCGGTACAAGAAAGTGAATAGAAAAAAAACAAAAAAAAAAACAGAATTTGTTTTCTTGCTGAAAGTTTTTAAAAGTTGATACCAATCTCATGTCTGCATGATAAATATGAGGAATAAATTAGCTTAGCTTAGCATAAAGACTGCACACAGATAGCCTGGCTCTATCCAAAAGCGCAAAAATTCATCCCTGAAATCTTTTCTCCTGGTAAGTGAAACACGAATGACTTCAATAAGAGTGTAACATAAATCCCACATTTGTGCAGCTTGTCTGTCCGTCACATACTCATATGAGAATGAGTTTCTCTGAAGCATTTTCTAGGACAGCTTAGAAGATTCAGCCCCGGTCCTTTTCTGCAGCAAAGACGGCAGCTGACACTTTTGACTTACTTATCGGGAATTTGTTTCCTCCATATGTCAGCAAAACACGTTCAACTATACATGCAGTTAGAAAGTCCTGGGTCAACCACGGCGTGGAATCTCTCAAAAATCTCTCTCAAAATTTTTGATTATTTCTTGATGTCTCCCAAAATGTTGGAAATGGATTTGTTTTTCTGCAGGACTCAACTTCTAACCTTGTAACCTCTGTAAATTGAATGTTTGGCATCAGTAAACAACTATTTAATGCGTCCATCATGACATTCAACAGTTAAATACTGAGACCAAAGGCTTTATTCAAATTAGTAAGGAATGACAAGGAGGGTGACATTGAGAGGAGGACAGGGTGCATTTGGTGCAGCCTTATGACTCATGGTTTATATGTTCAGATCTAATTTGTGTGCCCAACCAAATCTTCCTCCTTCACAATTTCAATCTTATTCGTGCTGCCTCCTCGGTGTGGATGCAAACCAGCTGTGGTCATTTGAGAGGATTTAATATTGTGATTCAAATGTCTGACCCCATAAGTGTCAGTGAGACTGGAGACTTCTCTGTTGCTATCACAGTGTCCCTCCCTGCTCTCCAGGCTTAGACTTCTCATGCCCTGACTCTGTGGCACAGCCACAATCTTAATAAAAAAACCTCATAATATAAAATCCAAATAAACAGTGGGCTCCACCTTCACACAGAAACTGGAGGGAAAGCTTGGCTAAGAACTGATTTTGCTTTGCTCAAGACTGTTGTTTGATTGTTTTAAGGCTAAAATTACTTTAAGCAAACACTTCAACATCCCACCTAAGCTATTCCAGCAGGAGAAATGTCACCTCTCTCCCAGCCTCTGTAGCTGCAACTATATGCAGAACCCATGTTTAAGTTGGCTTTAACTTTTTCAAACATAAGCATCTATTTATGTGGTGTTGCAGTACATGTCCTCCCCTTGAACCCTGGCTATGACGTAGGTCTAGTCATACTCATGATCCAACAGATGTGTCCACTTCTGTGGGTGAATATTTGATGTGCCACAGTCTTCTAGGACTGCTGGGCAAACAGACGAACGAGCCATTTTCACACGCTTTCTATTTCAGTAGCATCACTAACTCGTGTGAATTTAGAGCATAAACATTGTCCTTCACAAGTGTTCTAGTGAATAAATATATCAAGTGAACTGTAGTTTTCTAAAAGCACAGGCAGCATCCAGCCACAATGTTGCAATACCACCCTTGTGCACATGTAGATACATGACCACTTCCTCAGAAGCAGCTTCCCTGCCCCATTTAAACTTCCTGTGAGAGACGATTTCAGCAGAGGCATGAAAAAAACCTACCAGTGAAACTTGTAAGGTAATTAGCCTTCCTTGTAGACATGTGAGGTATAGAGCAAATTTTTTTTAAACACTTGATGCTTTAATTTGATATACATCACATTTGGAAACATTGAGTGCAGCAGAAGAAAACCCAGTCAACTGCTATATGCCAGACCCCAAAGCTCTGTTCTAATTTTAAAGTTGACCAAGAGGAAACTTGATCTGAGACTTTTTCTCAGACGTATTTGTTTTCTAATTGTGGGATAACAAATTAGAGGTAAGATGAAAGAAGCTGTTGATTATTGGCACACAGTCAAAGAAGGAGAGGATGGGGTAGATCGTAAAATAAAACATGAAGAGGCAAAAGAGAGTGGGTAAGGAGTTAGAAGGAAGAGAGAAGTTAGACAGTGATACACATGTACAAATACGGTAAGGAGTGGGCACAAACGATAGGGACCGGAAATATGCTAAATATGTTGATGTGCCCTGGCTGCTTTTTTTTGCCTCATTCAGCTTCACTGAGAAGAGGGTCACTCTTCTCAGTGAAGCTGAATGAATTGCCCCTTTGAAAATACATTAGGTGGAGATTAGCAGGTCTTAGATGCCAGTACTTTTCTCCTGTTATTCCTGTGGTCTTTTTCTCTCATCTAAACCAATACACAGACACTGCAAGGCCTGACCAGTGTGGTCATGACAAAATACAGCAGTGCTACTAAGCATTAAATGTATCTGCACAAGCAGAACAACTGGGAAAACACAGCAGGAGCCTATGATATCATGAAATATTAAAAGGCCACTTATGTGGGGTTCTTGACTCAGCTTCATCTTAGTAAAAAGAGAAAATATCAAAGCCCAACTTGACAGCAGAATTGGATTATTGGACAAATGCTGATTGCTTTTTCCAAAAAAAAAAAAAAAAAAAAAAAAAGAGAAAAAAAAAGAAAAATGAAAATATGGTATTTTAGCAAACATCCCAAACTGATTAAATTAATCTAAATTGCAAGGCTGCGTGAGTAGTAACACTAAACTATATGTTCTCTGAGATCAACTGATCACTGGAGCAGTAAAGCTATGACTTCTATTCAGCTGCACTGATTTGTATTTATTTGACATTTAGTTCATCATTTTCTTCTGGATCTGCATTGTGATGATTTGTGCATGTGACTATCAGGGAAATGAAATTAGAAAACACATTAAAAAGTCTGCCTGGGATGTTGTCCCCCACCAGATTACACTGCAGAGGATAGCAGTATTTCTACTGTAGCTCAATGACTCACTCAGGTGTTGTGTTTTCACAGTGAACTTGGGGTGCCATCAGTTAATAATACTACTGAACACCTGCAAAAGAGCCTTCAGCCAAGCAGATGATTTTAAGTCTCATGTCGGTTCAGGTTTGATGTATTGAGGCAGCCAGATTGCTCAGGCCTACACTGTGAGGGCTAATGTCAACAGATATTTGGATTACAGCACCTCTCATGCATCAAATCTTCATAGAAAAACAATCAAATTTGCCTTGGATTAATGTAGGAAGGTGATTCCACTGTTTCTGAACTGTTTCATGTATCTGAGTTTGCCCATGAGTGTCTGTTGCCTGGATCAGCGAGGACAGCCTCATCAGGAACTAAATTGAACTAATTCACCCAGAGTAATAAAAAGTAGTAAAAGTAATAAAAGTTAGTCAGCTGATTAACAAGTCATCACAAATGGATGCTGTTGCACCTGTCGTCCAGAGTTTAGCAAAACTTAACTTTATTCTTATTATTAGTTGTATTAATATATGAGCAATTCTAAAAAATAAAAAGATATAAAACAAGACCGTTTCTGTTTATTAATGAGATTAAGTAAATGGGCTCATGGTGCAGAGTGTAAATGTTTACTGACATTTATAGTCCTTATAGATGTTTTATTGATATGATAGTGTCATGACACTGACACTGTATAAATATTCATATTTCTGACTAACATCTGTCAGGTAACTTCTGTAACTTCCCCTATGCACTTCTTTTTTGTTTTTCTCACACCTTTATTAGTTTGTCTAATTTCTTCATGACATGAGTTTCACTCAAGGTTATTTTAATCAAGCCCATGTGACCTCCTGCGAATGACTGTACTGTTTTTTTCCCAATGGTACTGATTGTTGAGGGCGCATTTGGATCCAACACTGAACTCAATGTGCAGGTTACCATGGTGATACAATTCATTTTAAGGGGGAGCCACCTTCCTGACACTGACTGGAAAGTCAGATTAAAAATGTACTTTGTGTAACAGATTTTGAAATAATAAGTGACCGTATGAGACCTTTGGAAAATAGCAATGTCAAGATTAAAGCTGACCTTTTCCCTAGTTATGACTATGGATGACAGTTGCAATAATAAACATAGGCGGCACATTGCTCATTAAATGTCCCATGGCTTTTGTCATTACAGCATATGTAATTAACAAGATGAAAGCCAATCTCATATGTTTATACTGAGTCTCATCAAATTACAGCTGAGAGGCTTTTGGTTAATCCAAGCTGCTTTGTTTATCCTTTTCATGGATGGTCACTCTCTTTGAGCTACAAAGCTGGGCAGGTTCTCTTTGAGGACACATTGTGCTGCTTATATGTCTTTGTGTATGTTGTACACGAGTTCATGTGTGTCTTTGTGTATGTGTGAGCCCTTTGTGCCAGCACTGAATGTATAGTAAACACAATATGACCCCTCAGCAACAGTTAAGGCTGAAGAAGCCTGACAATGAAGAAAAGTTTGCAGGATCAGTAACTTGGTTAAAGGTTGCCTGGAAATAGTGATATATAATGTGCAGATGATAATAAATCAGAGTTTCATATCATGGATTTCACCGATATCTTGTCATCTTGTCAACCACCATCACTGGGGCTTTGGGCCCTGCCACTTGAATTACTTTTGTAATAAATGCAACAAGGTGCAAATAACCAGTGTTCAAATCCACTCTTACTCTTTAACAATCTGATAATCTTGACAAAAGTTTCTTGAATTACATAAAGAGATCTGTTTTTTTTTCTTTTTTTATACCTCGCATTGAGGTTTGTGCACAGATACTTAAACATCTGTCCCCCAGCCTTTTGAATACATTAGAGAAAACTACAAAATGAATTAAATGACCTCCTTTGAGACTCAGATTGATTTACCAGTGGTGGAAGATGTGGCTGCTTTCTGTAGAAAGATTCATATCAGGCCTTCCCTTTAACAAAGAAAGGAATCAGAGATGATCTAACAAAATGCTCTTTGAACTTGTGCTTGTGTCCCTGTGAGTTGTTTTCCTTTTCATTTTTTCTACACTGTATTCAGTTTTGTTCTGTCTGTTTGTAATAAATATATAGTTAATGTTCCACTTTCAGACTCATAATTATGCCAGAGCTTCCATTGAAAGCCTTGACCTGCTTAAAAATCCCAAACATAAATTGATCATTTGTCCTGTGTCTCCAGTAAATCCTGGGCACTTGATTTGCAGTATTTTTAAGGTTTGATCATAGCTGCCTGTGAATACACAGTGCCCAGATAACAGTATGTTGGCAGACCCAGAAGGTGAATAAAGGGCATGATAAGAGCATGTGTAGCTTTTCAGCAACCGGACATGAGATTTTACTTAATCCAACATTTATTTATTATTTAGGGCATCGAGCTGTGAACAAAGAAGCATAGAGATTTTATTTGCGCTCCAATATCTTTCGACTCTCTTTCAATTTATCAGAATTTTCCAAAATCTGAGAAATGGGTCATGTTTTTATTTCACATTGTTTTGACAACTGTATCTGTTGTACCTTGTTGATCCTGACTCATGTTCTCCTTCTTTTCTCTCTACTTAACCAGATCAGACAAATGAATCGAGTATGAGCCGCTCCCATGCACATCACCAAACATTTGTTTTGTGACAGTTCATGATGTACCCTTGAAATAGCCCCAATGACATCAGCGGTGAATGTGAGGAAGGAAGTCCCAGCATGAAGGGGTGAATGCACATTGAAAATTGCCTTTAACAGAGTCTCAGACAACAATAGAGCCACACGAGCCCACCCCATCCCGACAATGATGTGATACAGAAAAACAACAATAAAAGCCCACAGCCACTTTGCAGCCAGTAGAGCAACATTCAAAAACCTCTAGCGTTGACCTGATTCACAGCTGAGATTTGAAGATCAAGGAAAAAAATTTCTTCTTTCTGTTGTAAAAAAACTTTTAAAAAGGACTAAGATGTAAGAGTTTCACTTTATCTCTAGCAACAAGTCTCAGTGGAGCAGCACTGCATTAGTACCAACAAAAACAACCCTTTGAGATGTTACCTAATAATCCGGGTGGACAAACAGTGAATGCCCCTTAAGGTTGTGGGAACATATGAGCGCTGAGATTAATATTATTTTATACTTTTTTTTTTTTTTTTTAAAGATAAAACCTTCAAGCTCCTATCTTATTTCATTTTTTTTTTCACATTGTTTCACGGCAGCAAAGGTTATTTAGATTTTGTTAAAGGCTCAAAGGTGTAATTCCTCCATGTAAGAATACTTCTTCATTTAATTTCAATTGCGTAGAAGCACAAAGGTGGAACAGGTATTGAAAGTAAAAGCAGCTGTAAGTAACAGCAGAACTCTCTCTTTCATTGTCACATTATATCACTGGATTATTATTCTTATTATGGATGCTAGCACATCAATGTGTTAGCAGTATTTCTTTGTGGTTGTTGGTTGAGGTGAAACTAATGGACTCATTACTGTTGCATTGTTGGCTTTAACAATGTGTGTTTTACAGACTGTTTATAACTATAACTTACTAGTTCCTGAAAACTAGATTTTCCTCTTGAGTTCCTGAGTGAATATACTTTAGTACTTACTATACATGCATAGTATTGGTATCTATGGAATTCTCTGAAATTTCTATTTAATACTTTAAAATAACACGCTATATATTTGAAATGCTTGTCTGCATATTACATTGACAATAATTAACCTATTACTGTAGGAGGGTTGGGGTGATAACTGACAGCAACAGCAATTCAAACTTCCTAAAGAGATTTAGCTTCATGATTCTGGACACAATGTTTCTTTGAGCCAACCCTTCTTTCTGTTTTTGCACATTTCATATTCATGCCACCAAATAGCATCTGCAGTATTTGTTTTTCCCCATTTGGATTTGCATGTAACTACGGCTCGAAACTTCATTCATTGTGTGGATACGAACACACAAGCACAAACATACACTAACTCCAGGGCAACAGTCATGAGGGTTGACATTGCCCTTGTTGGCATCCTGCCTTAGTAAACAATATTTCCTGGTATCTCCACAATGCACATTCTGTCTCCCCTGCTCTGTTCTTTTACACACACACACACTCACACACATATCCTGCTTATGGATGCAATGTTTATATCACTTAGCACCCATTAAAACTTTAGCCTGCTGTAAGCTGTGCATAAACACACGCAGATCTCCATGGGTCAGACTGGGGATTAAATACTTGTTGTGATAATGAGATGGGTTATTTTACCCCAGAGGGATAAATGCTGTTGGATTTCCGAGAAGTAGAGATATGAGCACAATTCGCCACAGTCCTCACATGTAAACAGACCACATCCACTGTCATGCACCAAAAACACTGAGATGATAACCATACTATGTGTGTATAATATGAGATAAGTGTTTTTACTCAGTAACTCAAAGCACCATTGCATGTGGACAAACAAGAACCATTCCTGCAAAGTGGGTATTTACAATATGACCTTACCCTCCACTTTGATGTAATTCAGTAAATGCTGTCATGGTGTGTGACAGATGGACAAATGGACACAGTGTCTTCCTGTGACCGATAAAGATGACAATATAGGAAGTTAAGTGCATCCCAGACACATAGGAAAGAAATAATTTGGCTGAGGCAAATTCTCACTCTTGATTTAGTTGACCTTGTGCCATAATTTAGGAGCATACTAGGTTTATTATTTTATTATTAATGACATAAGCCTGAGATTAAGATAAACCAGTCAATATGAAGGACCTGGTCTATACTCATCGGAGCTCAATATTTGATGTAAATTTCTTAATATCAGAGAAAGCAGACACATTGCCACCCACATCCAGGGTGAGCTTGCGTAATAAGTTCTTTTACAAGGAACAATTTTAAATGTATAATATGAAAACAGAAGACTATAACAGAAAGTTGGGATTGACATCTTAGTTTGTTGTTAAACAATAATATCTCATGAAGAGTAACGGAAAACTGTTCAAAACAAGAAGCAACCTTGAGTTAGTTAACAATAGCAGACATTAGCTTCCATAAACTTCTGGTCATATCAGAACAGACAAGGCAACAAAATCTAGCACAGCAAAGCATGTTTTCTGTTAATTCCTCTTTTTATTTGTAAAAACATAATGGGTTATTTTTTCTTACAAAATTACATCTTTCTGTTTTAATCTTTTAATACTATAGCCATCTTTTGAAATGCCTCTACGGCCCTTAATGAATGATATTAAAGGACTTCTATATCAGACTGATGCACTTTCTAATGTCTGAGTGAGAGTGAATGCTGGCTGACAAGATCAACTTTCCCAAAATAGAAAGTGAAGTCAGCAGCAGTGCATGAGAGAGAGCGAGAACGTGAAGAGAAACATTGAGTTCATAAGAGGACAGACAGAACATCCAAATTTCCTAAAAGTGTGTCATGTATCACCCTTTATTGTTAAAAATGGTCAAGACAAAACCAGATTGAAAAAATGGCCATTGACACCTACAACCATCAGCCCATATATAACACAGACATTTTCGCATGTGTAGATGACCTGTGTTGCTGCGGCAACGCCTCTGTTTGATAGAGAAACATCATCATCATAACTCAACACACAACTGTGTGAAGAAGAGTCTGGGGCCGAGGGGGGTTTCAGGACTTAGAGATGTGTCCTGGCCTTCCCCAGTAAGTGAGGCCGTGCCACCCACAGCTTGGAGATGGGCCAAGTGACCAAGAACATCCGAGAAACTTGAGTGGAGAGTCAGAGTCTGGTGAAGGCATGGGGAGACAGCAAAAACAAGACTTCCTCACTGTGTCTGCTGGACGTCCCAGACACCTGGGATGTCTCCCTTGTGGAGCTGAAGGTAATTATTGCACTACTGTATGTGAGGGGGGCATACTGCTGGAAAAACACAGTGATAGAAAGTTTCTGGTCCAAACAATGGGGCAATGCTTTCTTCATCTAAACGCTGTTGAGAAACCAGTTTAGAGACATCATGTGCAGACTGCATTTTGACCAGACGGAGACCCTCCATTCAAAGTTGAACACCAGCAAATTAAGTTTGTGAAGAACCCCATGGCAATGCTACAGGCCAGGTCCAAGCAGGACAAAGTTGTGATTCAGTTTTGGCTAGCAGCCAAAGACAACAGTACGTCTTGGAGAGAACGTGATACTGAAGCTGTTGTAGCCCTCGAAGTTTTATGATCCCTGTGCTGTTTGGATTTGGTTCCTTATCTGTTGTTCTTTATCTATGTTGCTGTTTTATCTGCTGTACGTAATCTCAGAAATGCTTTGATACTTCGTTGAGAACATTTTAATAAAAGTGTCATGAAAGTCACTTCATTAAAAAAAGCTATACAAATAAAGTTTATTATTTATCAGCTGTACATAAATGGTCTGAAACAATAAAACCAGAGCTCCAACACAGACCCAAATGCTTAACTTTAACCCTAACCCGAGCTGTAACCCTAACGTTCAAAATAGCAAGGTTGACATGTTGATCAATAATTATGATATCAGTTGCGTATTAGGTTCTGAAGCAATAAAAACAAATCCTGCACACTGACCCAATGCTTAACGGGCCCTGGACCCTGGAAACTTCATACATATTACCAGCACAATGACACCTGCTGGAAAAAAAAGAAACTCATATTCATGCTCTTGTTCCAAATAGTTTGATGTAATGCAGAAGCAGGTGTTCATGAATAGACTGTAGCTTACTGTGAGCTGACACACCACATACGCATTTATTAGTTTGCAAATTGTAAGCTTACAACTCCTGAAAGCATGTTTTTCCTCCAAGGTAAAATGTGAGAAATAAAGGTCACCTAGTCTAAAAACATGAGGTCAGTGTGTGACCTCGATGGAGAATGTGTTTGTTTATAGGACCAGGACACTCTATATTCACATTTATTCAGTCTGTAACACACACACACTATCACATGAACCTACACACCTTTACACACCTTTCTTAAATGAACGTGCCAAAATCTTTTGACAACAATCCCAAAAACCCATTTGGATGAAGTTGTTCTTGGCATGATGGGAAAAAAAATATAAAATCCTTTCACAATGCCTTATAGAAAATCCACATGCTCAAAACAAAAAGGGTACAGTGCATATTTAGTTTATATCAACTCTATTATGACTTTATGACTCTATTATGACTCTATTATGACTCCGTTACCCATTCGATGGAGCTCTCATCGAGAACAAGATGATCTTTGTGCAAGAATAAGAATAGATCAGGCTCTTCTGACAGTGGTTGTCATACAATCTTGATCTTCAATTTCCTGTTTATTTCCATCTCAATTATATAATAATAATATTTAAAAACAAAAAAAGTCTTTCTTCAGTCCTCGGAATGATTCTGTCACAAAAGTGGACCTTCCTCTCTGGACTGACGCTGCTAAATCAAACCTCCTGTTAGTTAGAGCCACAGAGGTCAAGGTAATGAGCTGGAAAGGGGCGATAGTTCACTAAGAGCTCTATTCGCCCTGGGCAATGGCCCAGACATCCTCTCTTCTGCAGCGTCTCTGAACAGCATGATAAAGGCTCCATAATTAGGAAGACAGATAGGTATAGTATAGGCCATAGATTGTAAAAACTAATGGACTCACAAAACCGACATGCATTAACAGGCTCTCTGTGGGCTGCTGCGATAGTATGGCAAAAACATCCTCTCCACCTTTTACGTCATCGTGTTTACAGGAGCCACCCTTAAATGGTTCTGAATTTTAAACATACTTTTGTGACAACAATGTTTGCAATTTAGTCTAACACGTTTATATAATTACTGTGATGTGTAGCTGTTATGAACAGTTATAGTGGCCTGACTGTTTCATCAAATATCACAGAGCTGTGTATTGTGTGCTTAAAGCATAAATCAACCTGAAGTCTGAGTATTTATCTGTCTTTTCATACTTTACTTCTCTTGGGGAGTAGATATAGTCAGTATTTCCAAAGAAGAGATATCCTGGAGAGAAAATGTCTTACACCAGGAGCTACTGCTGTATTAATTATGTTTTATCTTGCTCCTTGAAATAATTCACACAACCTCTTTTTTAGAAGCTCATTTCCACATTGAATATAGAGTGGAATTTATTTAACAGGCTGCAGTGCATTAACATCATCCCAGCAGTTGAAGAATTTATTAAAGTGCTCTCTTACATTAAAGTGTGGTTTAAAACTGCTATTTTAGGGCTGAATTTGATACGTCTGTGACATATTCAAGTCGATGAGTTGTGATGTGTTATATGGTTTCAAAAGAAATGCTAAAGCAGAAGAACAGAAGCAGAGGCAACTATGAAAACAAAACACATAAAACAATACAGCAGAAGTGAACTGACCTTGAATTAGACCGCAAATAACTTTTTCCCCCACACCCAAATTGTGGCTCAGCAGTGGCAAAACACTGAACCAACTGTCCTCAAGTGTAAAGCACAGTAATGCAAATAGAACAAAAGTCTCATATACTGTACAACTGACATGAGCATTTCGACAGAGGTGAGGAAATCAAGTTGCCCTGACTCAGATCTCCCAGTAGTGCAGGGCATCAAGTATGCAGTGATATACACGGCCTGGCAGAACCGAATCGAATAAAACAGAATTGAAACTAAACTTGGAAAGAAGAAAGGAAGAGAGGCGCGGTTGGAAGAGATAGTGACAGATCCATGAAAAAAGTATTAAGACAAAAGACACGGACAGCCAGAGAGGTTTGTCCATGAGCAGTAGACAGACTTGAGGCACAGTAACAGTAGCAGAGTGTGGTGGCTGATGTGAGATGACAGGCTGTTTACTGAGGCAAGAGAGGGCAAAGGGAAAGCAATGGGGAGCACTTTGGCCTGCCATCAGGGTGGCTGCTGGGGCTTTTAAGGGTTTGAATGAGGGTTGGCGTAACTTCATTAGTGTCCCTAGGCAGCAGTGAGAGCAGGTGGGGAGCACTGAGGGACCCGAGGGAGGAGGACAGATCCCCATCTGCAGCCAAATAAGCAATTAGACACACAAAGTCTCTGTCACCTGCTTCAGCTGTGACGACTAAAAGGTGGATGAAGATTGCTGTGTAATTACGATGGCTATTTCGGTCATCTATCATGTATCTAGGTGTGTGTGGTGTTGTTCATGTTTGCTTTTCTTGAGTCTGTGTGTGTGTGTATGTGTGTGTGTGGTCCAGGTATTACTCATGTTGTGGGGACCTAAGTTTGTTAGTGTCACAGTCACATTATGGGGACCTGGCTTCCTGATGGGAGCAAAAAGCAAAATGGAAATCATTACACTTTATTGTGAAGACATGTTTTACTATTAGAGTAAGGTTAGGTTTAAGTTTAGGTTCAGGTTAAGTTCTGGGTGAAGGTTACAGGTAGGCAAAAATACAGTTATGATTAAAGTTAGAATAAATCCCAATTTATTGTCAATGTAATGACCTCTAATGTTATGGAAATGGAAAATGGAAATAATCGCGTGTGTGTATGTGTGTGTGTTTATGTACCTAAGATGGGCGTGTATTACAGTGGGACATCAATCTGCTGTCTGCAATTGGAGACAAATAAGGACAATCATTGATCTGGACACTGACCACACACACACACACAGATAGTTAGCTATGTGAAATGGAAAAATTGAGAGGTTGCCTATTGTTGGCTATAGCACATTTGATTAAGGCCATGGTGCTAACCTAAAATCCAGAGTTGAAGTCATAGTCTTTGAAAGTCATAACAAAGTCATAACAAATCACACATTTCTAACAAACCTGTAAGATCTTTCTCTAAATATTAGCTTGGTCATTAAAGCAAAGAACCATCAGGCCTTTTAGTCTCAAAATATTTAAGTAAGTCAAATGGTTACAATGTAAAAAACTGTTTTTCTCAAGGTAAATACAGAGCTACCATTAAAGACCAGAAAAATAACATTCATTAACTGTGCATCTCTAATTAAACTGTTCAGAAGACATTATTAGATATAGTTATATTTGTATTTAGTGCAGTTTCACTCCAACTAAACGGAGGAGACGGGTTGAATGGCAGGGCTGATGATTTTTACATTGTGGGCTGGAATTACAAAAGGCCTGTTTTTTTATGGTTGCCATCATGCAAAGCCTGAGTTGAACCACACAAACAAGCTGTTGCATTTAATGAAGGAAGCTTGGGAACGTTTAATTCTTCTGGATTTGGTGTTGTATAACTACATATCATGTTTGTGTCATATTGTGTGGTTCTGCAATTCATATTTTAGACAAATACAGAAGAAAATTGATCTCAGAATGGCAGCATTTAGAAAAAGGGAACTATTAGTGAAAGTGTAACATGCTTTGTTTTCTGGAGTTAGATCTGACATCTGTGTGTGTGCTAGGTCTTGTAGCATCATCTAGTGGAGATGAGTTGTCAAAGCAGCTCAATCACCCTGTGCAGATTCCTGGAACAAATTGTAAATTATATGTGAACAACTTGCATTTAAACATTTAGAATTTATTAGTGCCAAGAAACATTTAGGGGAATTAGATATGTGATTTGACGTTAATCTTCTATTTATCTGTCAAGAGTAATTATCTTGTTGTGCCAAGTACAAATAGCTAATTTGCCAGTACATTTTAAAGGTCCAATTGTCTACTCAGAAATTATTATTATTGTGTTTACAACACTATCCGTAGTCATTATATGCATTAGTGCTACATTGTGTATGGCACGAGAGATAAAGAAAGAAAGATTAATGCAGTGACATTTTCTGAGGTTAAATGTACCCTGACCCAAGCAAATGCCACTGCATGCTTGAATGAATTTTTAAGCGCAAGCAACACAGAAATAAAAGTGTAGACATGAAAAGAGAGATTAAAAAGATCACAATTACTCAACACCTAACGCCTCAACACATTGTTTACATTAGAATGAACATATATTTACTTTTTGTTTCAGTTTACCATCAAGGGGAAGCATAATCTTTTTCCTTTGCAGCTGTGTGCAGCCTTGGGGCAGCTCATTACTGTTACTGTGGCTGAGGCAGCAACTAGATGTTGGACGTCTGAAAACAAACAAAAGAAAAGAACAAATAGATGTGAAGAGGGTTACCTCTGCATGATGGGGATTTATTGTAGCACACTGTGTTATTCATTTTATCATGTGCATCACACCTTAAAAAATATGAATGTGCTCTATATTGTGAAGAAATCACAGCACAAAGGTATTTGGCAGTGACACCAGTAGTGCCATCATGTGGCCAATTATAAAGCACTTTCTGTTTCCTGAGAGACTCTGAAGACACTCCAGTGAGGGCATTCTCCACTAGCTTTGTGGAGTTATGTTCACCTTAGCACTGAAGACTATTATAAAAGGTTGACTGTGATGAAATATAAACAGAAGTTACCAGGATGAAACTCCTACATAAATTGCAGGCAGCTGCCCAGCTCTTTCCTGGTTCACCGAGTTTAAAAGCAGCAGGCTTGCCAGTCATCTGCAGAGTGTTCTACCAGCTGATTGGCTCAACCAGTAGCGATGTTTGCTGAAGCACTATTTACATACGTCACATGCCAGCATTACATGCAGGTAACTTCTATTCACATTTCTCCACATGGAAGAAAAAGTAGTTGTATATCATCAATCTAAAAATTAGTATGAGATTGAGTTATGAGATTACTTGATTTTTTTAAAATCTCCTTCTCTAATTTGCATATAGACTACAATTTGCAGCCTCGTGCTCTCTCATGCATGTCCTCATCTTGTGCCATGCAAACATTTACTCACATATGCATGACTGCTAAAACAGACCAACATGCAATGCACCTCACGTGTGTGTTTCGACATTCACATACACACAAATACACCACTGCCTCAATATCAGTGGTAAACCATGTGCATCGAAGCTAAATAATGTGGTCTTCCTCATATGACACTGAATCAGATGATGTGATGTGAATTCACATCCCGGGATAATATGGACCACTGAAATTAGAGCCTTGGTGCAACCAATAGATGAAACTCAAAACTCTTAAAGATACTCAAATCTTAAGCAACAATATGGCAGTGCATTTGACTGGACTGTGGTATTCAAGCATGACTCTCCTTTTATCAAGGGGCCCAGTGTTTTTTGAAAACACAACTTGTGCTGTCACACACAATCTGAAAGACAAGATCAATATGTTTTTGCCCAGAGGCCTGCTGTTAGCTGGTTGACGACTGAATGATTGACCACTCTTGAGACACAAGGCAAAACTGAACTATCGCTCCTGATGTCCCGTTCAAAGGCACCAAATTCTTTGTATTGCCCTTTTTTTTTTAACTGAACATGACTGTACTCCACGTCTTAACAATCCTGTTTATATACATGTCCTCTCATAACCTGTCTTTACTTCTTCTGCACTAACTGAAATAGATCAAACTGTCAATAGGAGAATCACTTGTAGCCGTTTAATACAATTATTAAACTGAAGAATAGAGTGATGGTGACTCCCATGGAGAGACTGACATTTGGCTGTAAATGTGTCAATGGAGCACATGACAGAGCTATCGCATGGTCATGTGGTCAGTTTATCCCCACTGTATAGTAATTTGGTTTCTAAATATCTGATTATTTTATAATATTTGTTTTTGCAGTTTATTATTTTATGACCCATTTTGCTTCTGCTTTATTGAAGGTACCCTTGGCTGCTCACAGAGTAAAAAATATTACAAGCAATGAACTATAGATTAATATAATGACGCACTCAACCTTGGCACTAAGTCAAGTTTTCAATAGAGATTGATAAGTTGGATGGAGAAACATAAATGCACGAGTGAATCTAGGATGTATCACCCAAGAAGGCACACACCGCACACTTACACTCAGATTATCATCACTGGTGCTCATGAGAACTGTGATATAAACTAACTCTGAATACACACACACATACACACACACACACACACACACACAGGTTTGGCTGTATTGAGGTCTATTCCTGTTTCTGACAGCTACATGCATCACTGGTTTGTTTCTTATGAGCCAATCAGCAAATGGCTCACCGGGTGTCTTTTTTTACTGCAGTAGTAGGGAAGAAGAAGAGGACAGAAACAAATGGCTGGAAAGAAAAAAAGAAATGCGGAAAGGTGTGTGTGAGAGAGAGAGGGAGGGAGGGAGAGAGATCAGACCACTTACTACAGTGACGTGAATTTGTTAACTGTACGTCAAACAGGAGAGCTGTGTCACGCTGGATGGACCAATAGGAGGCTTGAAAATGGGGCCACCTATGACATCAGTGCTGGCATGGGATGAGAGTAGCCTGCATGAGGGAGCTTTCCAATGAGTAGACAGACGGCGTGAGCATACAGTGATGCTACAGTCGTCAGCAGCACAAAAACATAACCCACATGCTTTCTGCTTTATAATCCTTGTTTGGCTCTATTTGAACCAGTCCTTTTCATTTTTCATTCACATTTATGTTTATATGCAGAACTGCACAAAGCTTGAAAAATACCCACAGATGGTGATTCCTGTAGAAAATTTGACACTGTGGATATATGACGTCTGCTCAGTAAACATGTCAATGCTACCATTCTTGGTAAAAATCTCCCCTTGCATATAAAAATGAATAAAACACAGAATTATTTTGCATATTAATGAATGAGGGGTTAAGAATGTGCAATGGGACGTGTTTTTTCTAAATAACACAGAACGTTTATATTGTGCAAAACTATTCTTTGTTTCAATTTGATATTCTATTTTGAACTATTGAACTATTGTATGATTAAGAAATAGTCAAGCAGCTAAAGAACCATTGATGGGAAGGTTAAGAAATAAGTAATGTGGCAGAGTCTGCCATTACTACATTGGACTCAAGCTGGTGTCATATTTTTTTTAGAAAGTTTTTTTTGTAAAAATAAATAATATTCCTGGAGATAATTAAGAATGACTTGAAACTAGAATTATTCATTTATTTTTAGATACATATTCTAAAATTCCTAATGCATATTATTATACTCTTCTATTGAAGTCCAATAGTCAAAATAACGTCATAAACTCCTCCGAAAGGTTAATAAATCTAGAATTACAGCCTCTTCTTTGAATGTTGTCAACCAGTCAAGTTGCAGGAAATATGTTCACAATCTTTCCTTCCTAAGAACATTATGATGTCAGTGAAATTGACCTTTGACCATTTGGATATAAAATGTTATCATTTAGTTTTATGCATAGAGAAATTTGCGTTAAATTGCATGATAGCTAATGACTTTGTGAGTTATGGCCAAAAATGTGTTCTGTGAAGTCACTGTGACCTTTGACCTTCTACCACCAAACACAAAGTGAAGGTTTATTGAGATATGGCATTCACAAGAATGGGATGGACAGACAACCTGAAAACTCCTGTGTCTCTTTGTCTCTCTCACTCACACACACTCTCACTCACTCACTCACTCACTCACTCACTCACTCACTCACTCACTCACTCACTCACTCACTCACTCACTCACTCACTCACACACACACACACACACACACACACACACACACACACACACACACAGTTTTGCTCATGCCATACATATTACATAGTCTCCATCAATAGAGCTTGTGAGATGTTAAGTTGTAAGTGGTGATACTGCTACAACAACCATCATTTTGCTTTGGAGACCGTGGTCCCTAAAATGTTTTAGATGGATTAGATTAGAAGTTTGTTGACACGCAGTCAGATTTGCTAATTTACTCTGACATTCATAAATCTTGTGTCATTGGAAGGGCAAGAATTTTGTTTGGGAAGGGTTCAGCCTTTCCTTTATGACCCCTGAGCCCAAGGTATATGTACAAGTCTGTATGTAGCACAAATGTGCAAGCATGACTGTGTGCACATACATCATTCATGACTATCGATAGACATGTGCACACACAGTGTGTGTATAGTATGTACTCTGTGGTAGGTAAATCAATAGTTGCAACACTGGTGATGGTAAAACTTTATTGATCCCAGACAGAGGGGTCTTCTGATTGAGCTGAGACCTTCGCTTTTAAGTAGAAGGAAATCACTGACAACTAGTAATGATTTTTTAAACCCTACCTATTATGCAGGGACCAGTAATGTGTTAATCCCTGCAGCACTGACAGTGAACACACGCAAACACAAATGCTCTGCTAGATATCTACACACATAATACAAAAACACACATACACACGCACACACACACACACACACACACACACACACAAACACACACACACACGCTTTTATGTCTTGACTAACTCCCAGGAGGGATTAAGCACTGGCCTTAAGAAAAACGTGTTGAATCGACTATCTGCAAAATAAGGAGAGTTGTGCTTGACATTTCAGTATCAAATGCATCTTTTCTTGTTCATTTGGTCATTCCAACCACATCAAGCCAAAAAGACATATAGTGGCCCAATCTCCAGAGTGAATACAGCTGAGTCATTAAAAAGCTCCACATTCAAAGTGCACTGATGCCCCCTAACAGTATACAAACATTACACTTCTACAAACAATAAAATCCATTGCGTATGCTGATTTTAAATATCAAATGAATCAAGATGAATCATACTAGATGAGGTTATGGATTATTTTTATTATTGTTACTGTTTGTGTTCAAGGTTACAACCTTATTCATTATTGTGAACAAGGCACGTACTCATAGGAAGGTATCATGATACTATAGGCTCTGCGTGACTCAGGAAACAGCAAGGAGAGAAATTCACAAACTTAGTATAGCACCACCTCTGGGAATTGTGGGAAATGTATGACATCATGCTTGACCAGCAATGTGCCCTTGTTTTGAAAGGGGCAGTTGCAGAGTGAGAGTGAGGCCGGGGATGTGGCTAATCGAGGTGTTTGCCAACTTGTCCACATTGTTATGTCCCCACATTGTCGATGTGATGCACAAACATTTGGGCTTTTGTTTGTTAAAATATTTAATGAAAAGACAACCAAAAATTGTGTCACATATGAAACTACTTATCACAACCATCGCTCTCTGGGTACACCGCAAATGACATAAACTCAAGATGAAAAAATTAAAAAACATGTTTTAATAAGTACGCAACATAAATTTAAGTGTTGTGAACCAAGTGTACATTGGCCATCTGTCTGCACTTATACTGGTTAAAAACAATGCACAATGCACAAATACACTTCAATATGTTGAATAATGATGTGAATTTTCCATTTCCATTATTTGCTGATGTGAAATACCCCACTATAAAGGAGACCCCCGGGATTTAACTGTACATTAATCTGTATTTCCATCTAGTTTCTCTCTTTCTCACCCTCCCACTCTCTATTGCTGTGAACCCACAGCTCCTATGGGAAGGTGTTGGGACGATAAGAAACAGACAGTCTGGAAAGCAGGGAGAGGCAGGAAGGGAGTGGAGGAGTGGAGTGGTGGGGCCTTTACAGCTGTATTTGGTGCTTTGGTTGCTTTCTATTTATGATTCCCAGATGTTTGTGAGGCAAATCTTTGTTTGGTGTACACACGCGTACACATCCACATGATGCACGTATCACCAAATTGTTAAATACACAGTAAGGGCATTTTAGCATTGAGTCAAATCACCAGGTGGTGCATTTTTCAGAAAGAATGAAGGTGATAAAAAAGACATTAAAGAGAACCAGGAAGAAACCCATGAGATCCTGACACCACCATTGGCTTTGCAATATCTTCGTTCACCAAGGTCAAAAAGTGTACAGTCACACATGACCTGTACACTCCTTAGCAAAGACACATTTTTTTTTTTTTACCTTTTAATCAGCATCATCATGACGGTGGCAGAGAGTACTACTTGCTGATTTTCTCCTCTCTAGCTTTTTGCTGCTGTTCTGAGGATTCAAGGCAACTTTCTGGACACAAGCCCAGCACTTAACCTTGAGTCTATGCCTCCTCCTCCTACTTTCCAAATTGTAGTGTCTGTGTCTGTCTCTCTCTGTGTGTTTGTGTGTGTGTGTGTGTGTGTGTGTGTGTGTGTGTGTGTGTGTGTGTGTGTGTGTGTGTGTGTGTGTGTGTGAGTGAGTGTGTGTGTGTGAGTGGCTGGGTGTTACAATATTCTTACTTTTCATTCTCAGATTTATTTTCTTTCTTCATTGAAAAAAAGAAACATGTTAGACGAGAGGATTGGGTTAGCCCCTGATTGTTGTTTTGCTCCAGAGACTGTACACCACCTGCTCAGCACCAAACAGCAGGCAAAGTTAGCAACTAGCTGGTGAATGTAGTGGACAATTTAGCAGCTAATGAGCCATCCATTTCCTTTCAAGAGTGATTATTAGAGTTGCATTCATGACATGACCCCAAAGGAATCCTAATATTGCCCTGTATCTGCTGGACGGCTACATAACAGTTTGCTAACATGTTAATAAAAATGATAATATGTAAATGATTGATAACAGCTTGTTACTCTGATTCTAAGCAGAAAAAAAAAACAACATTTACTTCAAGTGTAATATGTTAGAAAAGACTCTAGATTTTTCAGTGTGTTTGTTTTTTCCTCTGAGGAGGGAGAGAGACAAAAATGCTGCTAGCTCGAAAAGACAGTCCAGATGTTTTCATTTACATAATTTGTACACATCTACAGCAAAGGCAACTGACTAACAACTTCAGTTTGTGTATTATTGTACTGTGTATGTGTATCTGTTCTCTCTTTCCATTACATCTTGTTGTAACATCCCTACTCCAAATGACTTTCAAGGGTCTTTCTCCTCACCTCTCTCTGAGTACCCACTGCTGGGTTTATAGCTTTACAAATAAGGCCAATTACATGTGCTTCCGGGTACACCTGCTCACTGTGAGGCAGTGTGACACCGGTACAATGGGCCAATAATGGCTCGCTTTCTGGGCAGTTAGCCCATAAGGATGATGACTAAATGGACCAGGCTTTTCCTTATGCCTCTCCTCCACTTGCTTCCTTTATCTGTCTCCTCTTTAGTGTTTCTATTCATCTGTTTAGGCATTGTGCAAATGTATTATTGACTTAGAAAGGACTACCTGTCTGTTACAGACAGGACAAGTTAGTCCAACTAACATGTTACGGGAAATCTGCAGTTTCAAGTACTATCAAGCAGCTGCACAGCTTGTAGCATGTAGTTCATCGATGTTGTCCCTTGTTCCTCCCAAATAATTGTCCCCTCCATATTTCCAGTGACCTCAAATGGGAACAGATGCTGACCAGCCAGCCTGCAGGGAAAGCTCAGCTGGGCAGCTTGACTCCACCAGCTCATTGTTTTGGTTCCTACCATCTACATTGTAGCCCGTGCACTTTGTTGGTAAGTCAGTACTATTTGCAACTCCTGTCACTCACTGCTCTAAAAGAAGTAGCTTGTAAGTGTTGTCTCACCATGTTGGATGACAAAAGCATTGATAGTTGTTCCAAACTCGCACATTTTAAGACATGTTAAAAAGCCAGCATTTGACGGGCTCAAGAGTAAAAATTCTACAGAAAAACAAAAACAAATATGTGATATTCTGTATATGTTCTGTAGAGTAGTTCCATATTATGACTAATGAAAGATAAATGTGGTTTAGCAGAATGATGATTCCTCCTTTCTGTCAGGGTAAAACAAATGACTGCAATAAAGGACTGAATGTATGATAGAACTCCATGCATGTGCATTTCCATGATGTTATGAGGCACATTGCCCCGCAATGTGCCTCATCAATCAATAGAGAAGAAGAGCAATGCACCAAAAGAAAACCAGGCTAATCTTTCCTGCAGCCAAGCTGATCTACCAGATCATCCCAGAAAGTCACTTGTTAGAAGTACAGTCTTCACTCAACAGACATGGCCAGTGTTGATCATCAAAGTGACAAGTATTTGTTTCCAGAGAGGTTTTTTGTTTTTTTGTTTACTGCTAATGACATCATCTATCATGACTAATGACTTGCAAGTATGGGTCTGGTCTGTTGTGGCAGCATTTCACACTTTCTGTTGGAAATCAACTACACTAAAACATCCGTAGTGCAGGCACACAGCAGTGTTATTGGTAGGCGTCCAGAAAAGAAAGTGCTGCAGAGGCTAAACCTCTGCACTGTCCATCAGTAACGGTTTCTATTTCAGTGTAAGCACGCCGTCTGCCAGTGGATATGGAAGAGGTGATTGGAGGAGGTTTGTAGAGGAAAGACACAGGAATATTATATCCCAGACAGAACCTGCTTGGCAAGTCCGTCTGGCTATTAAAGGGAAACTATTATGCTCATTTCCAGCTCTATGTTTTTACTCTGGAACTGCACTAGAGCAGCTTTTTATGATTCACAGTTCATAAAAAGTTCTTATTTATCTCAAACTGCTTATTATGCAGCTCCTCAGTTAGCCTGATTAGACTTTCAAAGGCTCCTTAAAAGTCTGATTGGCCAAATGTTCAAAAGCCTTTTGTTTCTCAAAGTGCATCCAGTTCTTGTACGCATCACCTTATTTTCTTAACAGTATAGAGGTTCTGAGAGCAAAGTGTAAAACTACGAAATTCAGTCACTAAAACTCAGTAGCATAACACCATTGATTGGAAACAGCTGCAAGTCTGTTTGGAATATATATTACGTCCATTTGCTGCTAAGTGTGTGACACAATATTAGATTTAGTCTTTCAATCATAAGGCATAAACTTTTTTTCTACACCACTGTTAATAGTGGTATATATGCTATAATATGAAGAAGAGAAAAATGTCTAGTGTCAAGAAATACAAAAGCTATTGTTGCAGGTAAAATGTTATTCTGCTGTCCCCAAACAACAGTATAATAAACTTGCACTGTTGGCTATTTGTGTGCTGCAGTACAAGAAATGCCTATAATAGTAGACAAGTAGATTGTTTTGGGAGACTGAGCTGTGCTTGCAATGGATGACGCATGATCCTTTAAAAGTAACTACAACCTATCGATAAGAGACAGAAAGACAAGACTCATACAAATTTATATCTTAGTCACAGGCAGAAAGGAGTGGATGAAATGAGCTTCTTTTGCATTTTGTTTTGTCTTTTCTGAAAAGCTTGATCTCTGGAACAGTTGCCTACAAAATTACAAAGAAACAAGAAGCTTGGCAGTTATTATAATGTGATTCTCTGATTATTGTGAAACCACATCGTCAATTATTCAATCAGCTGCCTGCATAGAGACAACAGATGCTGTAGTGGGACAAACAACGAACAAAACATTATTGTGACTAGTACAGGTATAAATAGACTATTAGCATAAGGTTCAAAAGCAAAGAACAACTCACACTGAATGGGACACTTGTCTGAAGGACAAGAGGTCCTTGAAGTTGCACACATAAATAAACACAAACATAAGGCCTGTGAATAACACAATGCACGTGAATACACTTCCAAGCCCCTCCTCTCTTGAGCTCTTATCCTTACTTGCTTTTTTTTTTTTTTTCCCCAAATCAACCACATTTCAGAGATTTTTTTGTCAGGCTACTGATGACAAATGCAAAAAATTTATATTTACATATTAATGGAAGAGTATGTGCAAGTACTCAAGTTTGATGTTTTATTAATGAATTCATGCATATGCAGCATACAACATTTGTAGTAACTAAGCCAGAATTGACTTTTGTGTTGAAAATACTAAGATGAAAGATGTGTGTGTGTGTGTGTGTGTGTGTGTGTGTGTGTGTGTGTGTGTGTGGTGTACACTTACATGCCTCTGTAGCCATATTTTTATAGTATATGATGTATGTGTGGACATGAACACATGTCACTTAGCTTCAGAGACTTTAGAATAACAAGCCTCTGCTCGCTGGATCTGTGATGTTCTGTCTAATCACATGGAAGAATAGGAAACTGTCCATTTCCATCACTCTGTTCAGTGTGAGGAAAACTTGCAAACAGATGTCTACAAGACACAAAAACATGCACATGTACTGAACCCTTACAGATTCCTACACCATGCAGCTTCTCTGTTCTTTCATTAAGTCAAACTTCTGTGTAACAAACCAAGGTTTTTCCGAAAAATGAGTTTCAAATCAGGAATATCTGGAACTCTGTAAATATGCTGGACAGACATGAGAGTATAACCAACATCAACTGCATTGTCTTTTCCACTTTAAAGTCTGCATAGCATTTAAAATTCAAGAAACACACTGTCCTTTTTATAGTTGTTAATTAGCTGAAAATATCAACACATTTAGAGTAACAACCACTGAGAGCATTAGTTATCTGGTCTTGTAGCTAACATGTAAGGTGATTAATCAAATATATCAAATATTCATAACATCAGGTATTTTTGCATAATCTATAGGTATTTTGTGGAGGTATTTTCTTCATCTCTAATGCAGTAACATCTGGTTACGCTTTATATTTGTTCTGTTTAAGTAGAATTTGTAAAGTGCACAAGGATGAGTAACCCTTCTTTGTGTACATGTGCAGTGTCTAGATAGCTGCACAAACACACAGTAAGTGAGTCAGTCAGAGGTGGCAGATGTGAGAGGGAGACACACAAGAGACCATGCGCAAATAAACTGGATTGAGACCAGCAGTGAAGCACAGGTATGAGTACTGATAACACACCTCCCTCTCTTGCTGTCTCTTTATAGAGTGAGGCTTCACAGCCACACATACAAATTAAGGAGTGGGTGATCACTCATAGCAACCACATCTCGTTTTCACCTGTAATCCCATGGATACACATATACAAAGGAAACACTACCAAATATATACTACATTCCTACATGTATGCAAGCACACTGTGTTTGTACACCGCAGACATGAGGGTGCTCTGAATCTTTCCGGCTCTTTCCAAATCCCAGGCTTTTGACTACCTGAGTTAAACTGACACACCAAACACACACACACACACACACACACACACACACTGGGGCCGCTATCACAGCCCCGATAAGCAGGTTTTTTTATCCATGGATTCCTGAAGGGTTAGCAGACACGGCTTATCACGCTGCTGACGCAAGGCCATCCTGCTGCCCAGTAAAGAGACTCTTTCTAGTTTGACCAACAGGGACTGACTGGTTTGGTTGCGTTTCCTGATCTGGTCTGATGAGATCAAGGACCCAGCACAAGCCTGTTTTAGACTGGACGTCTGTTTCAGTTTGAAAGAGAAAGGTTGAGCTGTGGCTTTTCTGCTAGTGCCAGATATTTATTGCTAAGTTTTTGTCTCCTTGTAAGACACAAAACATTTAAAAGCCTGTTTCATGATCACAATATAATTTTTTTTCCAATCACAGCTACCATTACTACTACTACATGCACACACACACTTATGAAGAGTACTGAAGCTACAGGTCATTACTGGTGTGGCACATTTTCTGCTGAACCACCTCATAAACAACTCATCATCCATCATATGGTAACAATTAAGAAGAGACAGAGCTATGGCTGAAGAAGGTGTGTTTGTGTGGGGTGTCTGTTGGCATATCGCACGTGTGCACATCAGTGTTATTATATTTTCCTGTTTCCTGGCAAAGCAGTTCTATACGATGAAGCTGAACTACATGAAGTCCATAGTTTGACACTGAGCTCATGCAAAGTTAGATTATTTGACATTTGTAAGAGACACCCACGTAATTATTTAATAAATTCAAATAGCTGTCATTTTAGATTACAGGGCATGACCTTTGAAGGACATAACAATTAAATTTTTTCCTTCTAATTATAATTTAAGGTAGTACTGCATACAAAGCGCTAATAACGGAAAATGCATTTTCTATTATGCATCCTGTCCATCTTACTTTCTCTGTGCAGAAGATAAACAATGCCACATTTCTGTTTCTTGCTCATGCATAAAACACAATTTATTTCATGTAACACTAATGAAACACTAACTCTTCTGTAGCTCCTCCTTTAAAGGTCTCAGTGCAGACAATGTTTTAAAACTCTCTTAAGGGATTTTTCACAAGTGTATTTTTGTAATTTTGTGAAATTTCTTTTACATGCGATTGGGATGGCGAGATTGCACTTTGTCATTTCATCACCGTAGCTGATTGTAAAACTTAACAATACAATCACTAGACTTTTACCTATGTCCTCTGATATGATATGAAAATTAATACCGTGATGATCTGAATGGCTCTAAAAACAGCTTTGCATTCTGTGCATTTTCACCTGTTAAGAGATGGCAGATTGTGCTAAAAGGAAGTGACCAGCATAACAACACATTCTAGTGTTGCGCCAAAAGGTCATGATATATTACTGCACTTCTTGCCAACATGGATCAGTTCAGACACTCTGTGCGGAAATTTGAACTTTTATGGTCTTTTTCTATCACCAAAAATGTTTTTTTTTCTATCTTTCTTGGTTTATTAAAGAATGATAGTGATGAGCTAGTCTCTGTTTGTTTGAAAAACATGTCTGTTTGTCTTATGGCTGATGTTCAAACCTTATTTTTATTGGCTATGTATGTTTAACTAATGAGGCAGCCTTTTAAGGTCTTTTAAAATGACCTTTCCCTATATTGTGAAATGGGCATATACATCTGAAAGTGATGGCTCAAGAATTTGTCACAAAAGATGCACGTTTCCCTTAACATTTTAGAGAAGCGCTTACAGATACATTCAGTATATAGTCTATTAAGGTGTATATATATATATATATATACTGTCTCTTATACACA
>CM076657.1:13916295-13977189 GCA_038496675.1 Rachycentron canadum
ATATATATATATATATATATTTTATTTTCCAAATGCCACGTACAAAAGAAAACACCAAATATCAAATATAACTGTACTTTTTTTTCTCTGAAGTTAAAAGCTTTGTGCTTTTTTCTGAACCTCTTCTGTAATCAAACTCAGTTTTTTCTGTGAGAGTCGCAGGCCCTCACTAATTTGGTGTGCATTGTTTAGAGCAATGAGTCATGTGTCCTTGGAATACAAGCTCTGCTCAGTTACTGTTGGAGTGTGCCACTGCACCCACGGACCACAGACCACGGGCCATGGGCCATAGGCCACGCGCCATAGGCTACGGGCCACATGTAAAGAGTTACCTCCTCGGAGCAGGAGAGGGCCAGAGCAGCACCTTCATATAAAATTTCTGGTGTTTAGCAAACGCGGAGAAGCAAGAGGGAAGATGTGAGAGAGCACACACACAGTCATGTCGTAGCTGCACAGCCCTCAGAGACACAGTCCCTCCTCTCTCCTTGTGTTCACACATGTGGACACACATGCACAGCATAGCATAGCCTGTGTTCTCCTTTAACAGGCACAAGCACAGACAGGCTGTTGTCTCTGGCAGCCAAACAACTACACAATGACGTCTCTCCGTATCAGATCATGATGGATAGCTCCATGTTCCATTATCCAAAAAGGTTATGACAACAGAAACACGTCCTGTGATGTCTAAAAAGCAGAAGTTTATTCATGAAAACTTATCCTTGCGCAAAGCTGTAAACTGCCCACATGTGTAACTTGGTGATAAACCAAAGGCAGTGACATGCTCACTTTTGGTTTACAAAATGAGTGAAAGGCAGCTCATTAACAACAGGTTATTCTTTGAACTGAACTACTCTGTACTTTTTTTCTATTCTTCAGATTTTAAGCAAAAATGTGCAGGATTTCTTGCTCCTCTCAGTGCACGTCCAAATCTTTAGGGCCCAAACATTTAAGTTGGCTTTGACAAAGTTAATCGATCAACCCTAACAACGATTAAAAACTGTTACCATTATGAGTCAACACAGAATTTGGAAACTTGTAGTGTAACATTTTGGCTATTTGTGTTTTTGATTGTACCTGCTGTTTTAATGCAGGTACACTCTTACATTTAAAGGGAGACATGTATCCAGAAAATGTTCTGTACTTTTTTAGGGGGTTGGAAGTCTATATCTATATCTATAGCTATAACATCATTGACTATGTCGTGGTTAATAATGTGAAAACTGTGATCATGACAACTGAAACTCAAATACTAAATTATGCAGTGTGAAGAAACATTGAGCTTTTTCTTGTTATTGTTGTGTGTGTAAAACCATGTGGTGAACACTTTCACTGTAATGTAGATTCTCAGAGATAAAGCTTCAGGTGTCAGGTCAAACACTAAGTTGGCTGAACAGTAAGCTAAGAAGTAATGTTTCACCAACCTCTGTACTTGGAAGTTTCAGGTCTGTTGCACATCTGTTTGGAAGGAAAGGTGCACCCTGTTGTACCTGTAAACACACCTGGTGCACTGACACACCCTGGAGTACACTTATCCATCAGTGCAGGTGAGGAGTTGAAAAGAGTTTCAGTTTCTGACAAGTTGCTCTTTAACTGCTCACATGTCCTTCCTCTCTTTAGTTCAAACAAGCCCTGCTGCCTCTAATTGATAACACATAATTTCTTTCAGGTTACTGATTACTGATCATTCATTCATTTTTAACATTTCCTGAAACGGATGAATTTAACTCAGTTTAACTCAGATGTGATTTCATTGTTTGCCCCAGAAGTGCGCATGGTTTAGTGAGTACAGCCTCATCCAGAGCTTTAGAGGACTGCGGTGGAGAAAAATGAGGGATAAATGAATAAATTAGACCTCAGTCAAATTCTTTGGAAATGTAAACCAAGCTTTTGATTTGCAATGATTAAGCAGTGCCAGTAACAGCTGTGGCCAGAGGCTGTTACTGGCACTGTACTGTGTTTTTGGGTTGACCCAGGAACCTTGAGGGAATTTCTTCAAATTTTAAAGAACCCTTCCTTGGACCAAAGGAAGATTACAATTTGGTGGTTAAAGGTCAAAGGTCAAGGTCACTTTAAACTCACAAAAAACATTTTTTGTCTGTAATGCAATAATTCATATGACACAATTTAGTACAAGTGTCTAGTGGGTAAAATGATAAAGTGATGACTTCATAAAGTGATCACAGTGGTCACAGGTTAACTTCACTGTGAGGTCACAATGTTCTGCAGAAATGCTTCTGGCCATTTCTCAACACTGTAACGAGGGAGATTGTGAATGTAACAGGGGCGTTTGTGACCTGCCACTTGACAGGTGGGTGGAGGATTACAACTGTGAGGCGGTAATTCTACATGAGCAATTAACTTAAGTTCTCTGTAATTTGATATTGGTTGAACAGATACTGCGTCATCAGCAACAGAGAGAATCCAAACAGACATTGATTGATAAGAATGTGTGAATGAATGACAACACAGAAACAGACGGAACAACGACAGCGCACATTATAACCTGTTATAGAGATTATACAAGTTTACAGGAACGTTTGGTGAAGCGCTCCTGTCATCCACTGCAACATCAAGCAGAATGTTTAGACAGAAACACAGTATGAATGTATACTTTCAGGATGTTTGGTCTATGCGAGGTTGTGTAACCAGCCACAGAGACAACGTGACACACAATGACACACACATCCAGCTCTCTTCAAGCACTTCACAATGATAGATGATACTGTTACAACACTTCCTCAGCGCAACTACAAGAGTGTGTCTGGACAACATCTCTCAGGGCAAAGGGCAAGCAATGTTATTATCATGGCTACCTTTGCTGAAACTTGATTTATTGGGTGTTAGTGCTGATGTACAGCAAAGACTGTACTGAGCCCTGCTGGAGCCAGGCCAGACTCAGCCTGTTCCTTTAGAGCACCTGTGGGTGGACCACATCACATGTTCATTTTTTTTAAAATTTGTGTTTAAAATGGCTGCACACTTGTCAACAGGCTTGTAAGAACAAAAAAATGGGTAAAGGCATAAAAATAAAAGCAAAACCTATTTTGTGTCTTCTGCATTAAACTGTCCCCTCTCTGATATCCAGATGTTTCAACAGAGCTTAAATTAGAAAAAACAATTCATACTGGCAGACATCCACTGTCCATTGTGAATGACTGAAACATGAGATTTATGCCCTGATTGCTCTTGACAGATTGCATAGACCCATGTTGTATAACACCACTGTAATAAAACACTGCTCCTATGTTACATCATCACTCAAACTACTAATGGGTGAAAGAAGACACCCCCAAAATCGAATAGCTATAGCTTATGAATTCATAACTTAGGTGAATTAAGGATGAAAGACTTGAAATAGATCCGTGTGACTGCCTCACATCCTTTAAAATCCTCTCATAAAATGTAGGGCAAAACAGGTGAAGGCTGCTAACTTGCTCTAGGCCACACAGGAAGCAGATTTAGGATTTTAATCCAGGAAAAAAAAATCATGGGGAGCAAGATGATTATAACCAGAGCTAAATTCTGCTTCTTTATTTTATGGTGTGTTTTTTGGAGATACATACTGAGTAAATCATGAAAATTACTTGTGTTGTAAGTCTTTGTCACCAGGCTGAAGGAAAGTGGATTAAGCAACTCCCCCCTGACATTGAAGATACTATGTAAATACTATATTCAGACGGTTTCCCTTTATGCTATGGTGTCATGGACGTGGGGTTTTGAGCGACCTTAGGCTGATGAATGATGTTGTTTAAAGATGCTGTTCTGGGATGATATCCCTTTTTGATCTCATGTCACACTCACGCAGTGTAGAGTATCTCCAAAATGTATTACAGGATTACTGCAGTTAATTCTTATACCGTGCTGCTCCATCTTCTCCAACAAGCCAGGAAATCTTCATGTAAACATGGCATCCATCCACAGGCAACTGAGTCACATCCAGGGCAGGCTCAACATAAAACACTGAGAGGGGCTAAAACGTGACAGAGGAATCACCGGAGCTGCACAAAAAAGGGATAGTGTCTATAGTGGGAGGGGAGAGAAAGGGAGAGAGGGAGAGAGAGAGAGGGACTGTGTGGAGGAGTGGAGTCAGTGGCCTGGATGTGTAAAACGCCAGGGGTTGCCTTTTTGGTTCACTGGTTGACTACCAGGGGCAAATAGTAGAGCAAATGTAATTGGGAAGTTCTTAACACGAAAACTAACAGAAAAGTTTTCCACTCCATGGTTTCTCAGTTTTTTAAATGAAAAGCACACTTCTTGAACTTTTCTTTTAGGGGCAAGCACACCTGACTAATATGTTGGTGTCAGCTGCGCACAGACTGGCTTTATAAAACATATGTGGACTATGCAGACTAGCCTGAGACACTCACACAGACACTAAATCTGTTATTTTCCCCCGGACGGTCAGCGCAGTTTTCCGCCTGACTGATAGCAATGGCCTTGGAGGCAGACGGCGACAGAGGTTCATCAAGAAGCGCTCATGAAAAATATCCCCGGGCAGCGTTGGAGCGCAACGGCTACGTGAAGACATGTGTCACCCCGTTGCACCAGGACGCAGGGAGCCAGTCGTGGCTGAGACTCGCCGTGACATGGACTTGCCGAGGAGTGTCGTCTGCGGTCTGCGTTGCCTCCGTCTCCGTTATTCTCGCTCTGCTGCTCAGATTGGTCGACTGGGATGCAGGCAGCAGCAGCAGCAGCAGCGGAAATAGAAGCGGCTCCGACTCTCCTCTTCATTTCGCGGAGGTCCGAGCTGTGGAGCTGCTCTTGACTGCGTGTTACTGCGTCTCCCCTGTTTTTACGCTCGTATGTGCCTTCTTCTGGGTCGGGCTGTATCTGATCCGCTGCGGGGTGCTCATCCGTACCGCGTTCTTTCTGTTAGCGGTGTGCCACTTGGGCGAAGCCGCGGCGCAGTCCCTCCTGCGCGGCGCCGAGGAGCAGCTGCTGTCCCTCCCCGCAACCCTGGTGGTCCTCGGCTGCCTGGGCAGCGGGGCTCTGTTGGTCGTCCGGGTGGGTCAGGGAGTGTCGATCCTCGTCTTCATCAGCGTCATTAGGGCCGTCTCCCTTGTCTCTCTGAGCAAAGTCCGGGCCAGCTGGAGACCCTACCTGGCCTACCTGCTGGGGCTGCTGGGGGTTTTGCTTGCGAGGTATGCTGACCGGCTCCTGCCGGCCTCAGGGACCAGCGGGACGGGGTGCTGTGGCTCTGTGACCGGGGCGAAGGAGGAGGACATCCCTGTCTTCAAAAGGAGACGGAGGTCCAGCTCCATAGCGGCCTCGGAAATGATGGCTCATTGTCAGAGCAACAGCAAGTCCCACCGCAGGACTTCGCTGCCCTGCATTCCGCGGGACCAGGTAAGACATGTCCAACTCGGGGCGTCTGAACCAGAGCAGTTAGTGAATGTTTTGTCGGGTGCTTTGCTCGTGACCTTTCAACTATACTGCAGGGCTGTGGCGCTCGGCTCTGTGATGGCATGTGTGACAGCTTTACGCGCCTTCCCTTCATGACATGGAGCCGACCGGGATGATAGAGGCTGTGGTATCAAGCTTTATCACCGTGATAGGCTCGTGGTGACCGGTTTGCTCCATAGGCCCGCATCACTCTCTGAGACCCATCACCGGCCGATCGTTGTTGTGATTTACCGCCGGCCTGTTGTGTTGAACTGTAACATCGTCCACACTCCTGTTTACCTTCCCTCTGACACCGCTGCTCACTTGGGCATCACCAGTGCGCTGGGCGCTGTGTTTGTGCTGCAGATAAGCAAACGGACGGTGCACTTAGCGGGCCAAGTTGCTGTGTGCCGGTGAGGTGTGAGGACATGGCTAAATATTTTGAAAAGCCTTTGTTTATCCTCCAGCGGTGTGGTGCACGTGTTCGCAAACTTTGCACATCATGGAGCCAAATTTGATCCAAACCGTGTCCTTGTAATCTGGTGTTGCATGTTAAGACGTTGCTGCAGTGTCAGTTTATGGGGGGGTGATTAGTCAAAACTGAGTTGTATACTATTCTATTCTTGGTGATGTGATGTGTCATTTAAAGGGAAACCAAAGTAACCCCGTTGTATAACTCACTGTTCCTGGAGGTCCATGGATATTTGTGGAAATGCTCAGTGGAGAGGATGGGTAAGGGAGCTGCTTAATGTCAGCCATGATGATTAGCTGGATATGAACAAAAATCCATGAATGAAGTGGATGTGCTCTGCCCTGAATATTGGTTCAGTGAGCTAACTTGGGGATTGAAGCAGAAGTCACTCATGTCCCAGAACAGCAACGATTTCAGCCTCTGAACACACTTTCTAAAATTGCATTCTTTATTTTTCATTTGGAAAAAAATCTGTGCTGTTTAGGAATATCTTCTACAAACCAACATGCCAAGATCTTTCTCATGTTCTGATTCAGATGCGCAGGTGTATGTTACAGAGGAACCTCCTATCAGATAAAGAGAATTACACTGAACAATTTACACAATTTACACAACATCTGACAATAGGATGATAAACTCACGTGAACTTCATGCTGATGAACTCTTGTGCTACGGGCAATGGATATTACAGACAATTAACATGTCTGGATAAAGTTAAAGTTATGTAAGGACAGGGTGTTGACCTCACACTGAAACAGATCAGCCACTCACACCCATGGATGTATCCTCAAACTTAAGGTTATTCTTTTGCCCCCAATGCTGCTCATGCCCTCTAGTGACAGACTGAGATAAAACCAAGACATGTCATGAGAGACAGAAATGGGATCTATAGGCAGAGCTAGTTTCACATGTAAATTTGTATGGCATAGCTAGAAAACTAAAAGAAGGGAAAGATTAATAGCAGTAATTACGTGGCTCGACAGTTCTCTTCTTTTGATTTGCGGTGTAACTGTAGTTGACAGGTCAAATGCTCAGAGGTATAGATACCTTACACAGTAGTTCACAGTAGTGATGGTCTATTAATTGTTAGAGGTTGGTACTTTGTACTTACACACACTTAGTCTTCAAACTTTGGTGGTTCTTTATAGCATTGCCATTTTTGGTTTATACAAACTTTTACCGAAGATTTCCTGGATCTGATTTTTTTTTTTTGGAAAGAAGCAGATCAGTTCAAATAACTCAGTTTAACTTTGTATTATATATTTGTTACGCCTCCCAAATGGGACACTGGTCAGCACAGTTTACGGTTACCAAGCTCACTGGGAATGGGGGCAGTTAAGAAAAATCCATGGTTGGTGTTTTTAAAATTCAGAAAAAATAAGACGCATTTTATATAATTTCTTCCATCTAAATGTCTCTATTATTGATTTTTAGCAATATTTAGCAAAATTAATATTTCAGATTGAAAAATGATTCCTACCACACTTATCTCTGTAGAGAAAGCAACTTTAGGGGTGTTCTATGAAGGTGCCTGACAAATCACTCTTTTTCATTTTTGCATCGCCAATTTCTAAAGTATCCAGATCTGAAATCACACATTTTGTCCCATGTCTAAAATTTCATTCCATTATCCGGAAAGTTAAGCCGATCCCACATCAGCTGTCCAACTCGCGGTGCTTGGTTGTTCATTGCTAACTGGTTTCCAGGGAACGTTGAGTTAGTGGACTATCTGATCTATTAGAACAGCTCCATTAGCCATTTTATCCCGTCTAGCCTGGAACAGTGGTGATGACAAATTGAACTTTAAAACTTAAAAAAAAAAAGTCACAATTGACCAGATGCTGAGGACAGCATGTCCTCATGTAACACCGCTATGTAATCTTTGGGACCAGGGACAGGAACATAGAGATTGATGTAGGGCTCAGGAGGGGAGAAACACAAACAAATAGCTTGTAGTGTGGATGCCACCAAAATGGTGCCAAAATATATTGTTTTCTAGATTGTTGATTGATAAATATCATGGCTATTACAGTATATAAACACAGTACTATATAAGACGTTGTGCTCATATCCATTAATAATAATAATAATAATAATGTATGTTTCCAGTTTTTGGTCATTTGCTCAGTGTAAACCCTCTCCTTTCAGTTCTGTTATGGCCTTCACATTCCCTGAGATTCAACTTTCTTCACCAATTAGCTGCTAACTCTGTCTTTTGTTTGGTGCTGAATAATACACAGTACTTTGTCAGGGCTCGTGTTCTAAAAGCAGTTGCTTGCTGCAGCTGTGAACAGTTTTGATGAGAGTAGTGAGCCTGAACTGAAACAATAACATGTGCAGTGTGTAAGGCCACAAGAATTAGCAAATACTAAAAGATGCTAAAAAACTGCAGTTTGGTGATAAATCTCTATGTTGGCCAGCTCATTGTTGTTTAACTGTGAATATAAAAATGTAACTTAAAATACATGTTGTTGGCTGTTTTACCAGCTTAGTTTTACCTGTGTGTGTCACTGTTGTAATGATAACCTGAAGTTTAATACAAACTGCTTTAGTTACGTGGTTAAACTGTTAATACTCCTCTGGGTGTCCACATCTAATTTACAAAAACACTTGATACTATGAGATTCTAGGTGTCAAGATAACAGCACTATCATATAGTTAATTGTTAATTGCACTAGATCAACTTTCCATCAACTCATTCGTGTGTCCAAATTGTGTGTAAAGTATATTCAATATTGTTCTCAGAAGTTTACACAATGGAGTAAAAAATGAAGACTATGCACATTACTTTCTTCTAAATATATGAATATGTAATTATTCATCTCCTGGATTAAACTGCCTCTCTGACTGACAATACAAAATCATAAGTGTGAGAAATGTACAACTCACAATAGAGCAACGCCTTATGGGATCATGATCCCAAAGAATGTATTTGACATTTCCTTATGAATACTTGTGTTACAACATGTTGTAAATCTGACTGACACTACCTTTGCATGAACACACTGAAATTTTAAAGCATAAGTCAAATTAGTCAAATCAGTTTTTCACATTTTCTTTCTCTTCCCCTGTTCTTTCCTCTCTCTCAAAGCTCTCTCTCCCTGACACTAACACACACAGTTTGTAGGTACAGTTTATCCATATACTGTACATAACGAAGCTCTCCAGAGTGCAGTTGTACCTGAGAGAAGTGGGGGTTTTCATCAAACGTTGGATGTGCAGTATTTATGAAGCAGGCTGGTGCAGCCTGCCAAGCCAGAGGCAAGACAGGCACTCTGCTAAACTGGAAGATAGAAAATAGCATGGGTTCAGCTCTGTGACTTTATTTATGTGTTTTGTTTTGTTTTTTCTTTTTAAGGTGAGTCGGATTTATTGTTTGCTGCTGTACTGTTATGTAGAACATATTATCTTCATCTGTTAAAATAATGAGAGGTGCTACGTCTTAATTTCCAAGACCTCCAACATAAATTTTACTTGGTTATTAACTTACTGGACCAGCTCCACACAGAGGCCTTGTGTTTTGACAGAAGTTGTTTGCCTTTTAGCGAGGGTCTCAGTGGGATGGGGATTTTGGGGGAAAAGGCCTCTGCTAGTGGTTTTTGGGTCACATGCAATTGAAAAGCACTCACTCCATACAAGATAACAACAGCCATAAATAGAAAGTCTAAAAAAAAAAAAAAAAAAAATCAGCAATATTTCCATGTGTTTTATTGTTTGTTGTTTCACCATGCAGTTTTCTTTTCCTCCGTATTATACAAGACAATAGCTCATAACACAAATGCTTGCACAAGACCAACAAATTGGTTTGAAAAAAAAAAAAACTTCAGAAAAACAGGGCTACATCATACCATGTTAAAGTACAAAGGGTTAGCAGGGTGAAACAAATTAGTTTTCTTGTGATTTTCTCTTTGTCGTTGGTCACTGGAAAATGGAGGTCAGACCTCAAAAAAGGCTCCGCTGTGTTGCATAAGACATTCGCCATCTCATCATCATATACAGTATCTGTGTCAGATGTGAGGAGGGAAGGAGGGAGGGAGACCGATTTTAAAGCAGAAACATGTGCTCTGAAATCTATTTGAGGGAAGGCCCACATTCTTTCATTGACGTACATACATTTCCATAGAGACACACAACCTGTTCCCATTGCCAGAGCCATCTTACTTTGACTGGCAATCAGGCCTATGTTCTCTAATGCTAGATAATAATGTCTATGTTTATGTCTAATAAATTGAGAAATCTGTAAGGTTTTAACAGCCATTTTGCTAGAAAGACGGTAGAGACTGGGTGACTACAAAACCTGCTTTCACATTCTATGACCATTCATTTTCTTTGCCACAAGATTTAAGAATTGCAGCTATTAAATATTTTTTTAAAGCCAACATTAGTTCCAAATCATGAGTCGAGTCTGTGGTAGGACATGGTCGTCAGTTTTTCTAGCTTATGTTGTATTGCTATATGCATGAACCCATAAACACAGATCATTTCTGTATTTTTTAAATTAGGTAATTGATTTAAGTTAAGTTAGTCATGTCATGTTTTCATCTTGTTTTTCTTTATTTCTTGCAGAAGCTATCTTCTCAATGTTAGCACGAACAGCTGTTTATTTACTAGTCTAGAAATAATGTTCTGCATCAGACCTCATTCCTTTACACACCAAGAGCTGTCATGCTAAACAGCTAACGTGGCCTGGCAAGCAGGTCCTGTAGCACTACTAGTGAGTCACTGTGGTGTCCAGTCTGCCCTCAGATCAGAGGGTGTATTCTGACCTCTTGTCTTGTAAACACACCAATGGCTAAAGCTCTTCGCAAGCTACCATCATCATCATCACATCCATCACCAGCCTCCTGCATGAAACCACATTCAACGGCAGCTACAATTTGCATATAGAAGCTATAATGGCAAGTTTTTTCAGGTCAGAATTTGCAGGACACTAAGATGCATGCAACGTTTTCATGCACTCCGATACACTCACAGCAAAAATCTGTTGCATGTGTGTACATCATGGCGTGCCATCAGGATAAGCAATGCAGGCAGTGCTTGCCCAGTAAAAGCTAAAAATAGACATCAATTAGAATGATACTGAAGTGGAAGTGATATCTCTCCTTAACTCTGATCGTAGAACAGATATCTGTCCCATAAAGGATGTTCTGATGTTTGGATTTGTCATGTAATTTACAGCCCACTTGACAGCAAGAAGCTCTGGAAGCTAACTTGACTTCCAGCCGTTATATCTTTTATTTGTGTCGTTTTTGAGGGTGTAACTGACAAAGGCTGAAGCTTGTCAAGCTGAATGCAGCATTTTTTTGGAGGTTTGTACGGGAGTGTTGATGCAGCTTTTACTGTTCTGAGATCAGTTACGATACTGCAGCATCATAGCCATGCGCACATGTGGAGACTAAACTTGGGCATTAAGAGTAACGGCAGTAGCAAGTAAGCAATTAAATTACTAATTATCAGCTCTGTAAATGACAGAATATTGTTACAGGTAAACCCCAGGTCTAGTGGGCGAGAGAGAGAGAAAGCCAAAGAGAGAGAGAGTGGTGTAGCTGGCGACCGGAGCAGACACTTAGCCAGCTAGTTAGCAGTTTGCAGTATAGCTCTGAACATACTGTGCAATGTATGTGCAGTTTGTACTCTGACTACAACTACAACTCCGCAAAGCCTGTGTCGCTCCTGAGCGTCAACTACAGTCCAGACTAAGAGCCAGGAAAGTTTAACAACACCGAGGCAGGAAAGTGCAGGTTCAGCATTGTCACTTGAGTGTGTCATTGTCAGTAAGTGGTAAATACTTTTGACAGAAGTGATTTTTACATGTTTTGTCTCTATATTGCACATGTGATATGTTTACTGTCAGTTCAGAAGAATAATCCTAAAACCTCTTCAGCCAGGAAGGAGAAAGGTGAAGATGTCCAGGCAGAGAGCAGTGAGATGGAGGAGAGTGACTTTCAGCACAGGAAAGACAGCAGCACGAAAGCATGAGACAAGACAGGCCCCGAATTTAACTGACTGCATGCCACTGGTGTACACTATGGGCCTGTAAGGTTGTTTTTGCTGTTACTGTACTCCATTGGATATCTAAATAATAAAATAACTAGTAAGACAGTCAGTTTGTTACGATTGGTTGTGTGCAGAAACACACCAGGACATTCATCATTTCCTGGTATTACACAACCAAGATATGAGAGAGATGCATGTTCGTACTGTGTGTGTGCATATGAGTATGTGTTTTACACAGGTGTAGAGAAAAAAGAGAGGGATATATTTTTTTATTTACATGTCACTACATAGTTGTGAACTATGAAAAACATAAACATAATGAATATATAACAAATAGAATGTAGGTATTATGTATACACTCTGTGAGAACTTACATCAATCTCAGTAGGAAACAAAAAAAGGATTATACTTTCATCTCCAAAATCATGTAAATCAGTTACAGATAGCACAAAAAGACAGATGAATGCAAATTTAATCAGGGGCTTAAAGCAGTAGTTCATAATCAGATGAAATATTAGCCGTCCTACTCTTATGGACTCTTGATTGTTTGCTAGACGACAAGTATAAGAAATTGAGATAATAAGCCTTGAAAGAGTAATGTTGAGCAGAGAAAAGGAGGAAAGAAGTGTTGTGAGATTTGCAAAAATTAGGGAAGTATGAAGAAAAAAGTTGAGTGTGAATGAATTCAGTAGCCAGGTCTGTGTCACCAGAGGTGCAGCTGTGGCCTTTTTATATGGATTGTTTTATTCAAAAGAATGAATGAGGAAAAACAGCAAAGATCAACAGAGTGGCAGACATTGGAGATAGTTGAAGGGAGAATAAAGATGGGTTAAAAACAGTGATTGAAAGAAAGGAACACAGTGGCATTAGCACAGGCTACATCCAGCCCCAAGCAGCAGTCCAATAGTCAACTGTGGGTGAGTGAGTGTGTATGAGAGAGAGAGAGAGGAGGGGGATCTTGCCTTAGGGAACCTAACGCAGGAACTACTGCGTGAGAGAGAGGGAGAGGAGGGGAAAGAGAGTGTTGAAAGATTTGCTGGGGAGGGTGAGGCAAAGAGGGGGAGTGAGAGGAGGTTTGCTGCCAAGCACAGCAGAAGTGTTGATGGTAAAAGGACAACTATCTGGTCCCTGTGTTCAGCCTCACTGCTGCTGTTCTAAACACACCATCACTCTGAGCTCTCACATAGACTCACACACTGTTGTGGCAAGTTTGTGTTGATCACATATGGTCTGTGTGACAGTCATTGCATGTATGCGCGTGTGTTCGCGTGTTTATCGCTGCGTAATGTGAATATGGCTCTATGCCATATGCTCCCACAGTGAGAGAAGAGGGCCGGGGAAAGAGAGCAAGAAAAAAAAAAAACTGTGTGAGAGTAATCTCCACAGCTTGTTGCTGAAAGGCACCAGCAAATAATTTTAACCTTGCCTGGCCACTACTGTATACATGTGCTCACACATTCACACGCACACAGACACACGCACACACACATACAGTGCCTTCTCTACTGGCTGTCCACATGAGGTTTGGTGGCCTTGGACAAGGATTGCCTTGTTACTCAATTCAATGGTGTGTTTTAGCTCCAAAATATGCTTGGTGAGAGGGGGGAGGCTGGTCAGTCTGGGCAGGGGGCAGCATCAATGAGCAGAATCTAGATCTGTCCATACGTTTGTCTGTCTGTCTGTGTGTCATTTCTTCTCTTGCAATTAACACTGTCACCTATGTTATGGACTGTCAGCATAGGAGAGTTATACACAACTCTATGCCTCACTTTCATGACATTTTTCAGCTCAGGTCCCATCTCAAAAAGCATAATTAGGACTCCCAGCCATGACCTACTACTTTCCTCCATGGAGCATGTTTAGAATACGTTTGGGGCTAAGAGGCAAGATTTTGTATTTATGGTTGGCATGTACTCCTCTATGTGTTCTTTCACAGCTGTGCCCTTGGTCCGCAGACTTTGCTAACACCTACTGAAATACCTGGGAGCTACCCAATAGCATTACAGAGTTAAAGTGTTACTGACTGAGAGATGAACACTGACAATGCATTTGACCCTGAGCTAATCTGAGTTACATGTGCTGTAGATTCCTTCAGATAACACATTGTAGCTCATATGTCACTACCAGAAATCTAGACCATCTGTAACTGTTGCTTCAGATTCAAACTTGTCATACTGAGCAGAGTGCGACCCAGAGAAATACCTTTAAATGTAACTGCAGTAGATGCAGTAAGTAGGAAAACAGAATAGTAACGTACTGTAAACACTGAACAGCATGTCTGCGCTTAGACAGTAGTTCAGCCCAACACTAGCTTACTGTACTTTCCAAGAATAAGAAAAAAATCAGCTGTTAGTTTCAGGTGTCAATTTTCTCATAATAAACTACACTAGTCTTTGTTGTCTTTAGGAAGGAATATGTCAGCCAAAGAGCACAATAACATTCTTTATCATGGAAGATTAGCACAATAAATTTGTTTGTTTTACATTTTCATAAGAAAAGACAGAAAGGAAAAGAAAGAGAAAAGAAAAGAAGAGAAAGACCCAATTGAATGTCATGGGGGATTTCAGGTGTTCAAGTCTCACAATAATTGTACCAAGAAAATTACATTCAACTGTAGAGTAAAATAAAGAATATAACAGAAAATAAATCAGAAAATGTTGTTGCTAGTGAAAATAAAACAACACCGTCCTCACACGTTAAAAGCAGTACTAGTTGATCCTGGAGCAGAGGTCATTACTTATTCACTACTCTTGCACAGTGACACCATTTCGGGGAACGTGCATGAGAATCCTCATTTAAATGCAGAACCAATTAAAAATTCTGCCTTTGGCCCCCGTTACCTGCCATTGTATGAATATGATGTCTCCAAATCTGTTTTCCTTCAGATAGATAACTGTGATTATTTATGCATGGCACTTAAGAACTTGCACTCTGTAAATTCAGTCATTCAGTTAACGTTGGGTCACTAGTTTGAACCTGTGTTTGTTGAAAAACCATGTAACTGAAACCAGGACGACAGAGAAAAACATCTTGATGCGTGACATGACTTGATGAGTGAATGGGGCAATTCTCTAAATTGACGTGTTACAAAACTGTAACAACAATATTATACTTGATATGTCCCATAGTCGTATCATATTCTAATAAAAATATATATTTCCCATAGGTTTATTTAATTTTTTATAGCCACATTTTGAGATGATTTGAGCACTAAAGAGAGAATTTAACCTTTACTCTGCTGTTGTAATATATTTGCATATACTCTGCCTCAAACGTCCTCATGGTAAGATTAATGTTAAACCTCTTTCCTTTTCTTCAGTGGGTGTCCTGCATAGTTGATTATGTGTGCATAACAAGCATTGCCTAAAGACATATGTGGTCACACAGAGTATGTACACACACAAACACACACGTACACAAAGCTTGGCCTTGCTGAAGCTCCCAGATGTGCTGTGTCCTCATAAATCAGGACCTCTATTCAGATTGAATTGAAGTGTCAATGAGGGTTAGATCACTGAACCAGTCAAGCAATGCCTCTCTTTCTCATGGTCACACACACACACACACACTCATGTATACACGCACACAGGGCACATGCTTGGCTTGTTGTCAGCTTCATGTGTACTGTATGTTTGTCACAAATGTTGCAACACAATACGCAGCTGAGTTTCCTCAGTTGTTTCTTCCATAACACACAGCGACCAGTAAAAAAAAAAAAAAAAAAAAAAAAACCCCTCCCTTCAACTCCCATTCGCTCTGTCTTTTTCTCTCTCACACACAAAATACCCTCGATTAGGCTTTTATGCACAGAAGACATAGAAATAAATTTACACAATACTTGTTGTGATGAATGCAAGTCACTGCTGGGTTAGAGCTGTTTCATCTCAGTCTTTCTGTTTGACGTTCACTATATCTATGCATCGTTAAGCACATGCTCAAATACAGGTGTGTGTGTGTGTGTGTGTGTATCTGTGTGTCTGTCCTTCTTCGTGGTTCATGCTCGGTCAACAGTCTGCCGACAGTGTGTTTGTCTTGGACGCCTCCAGCTTGCCTGTAGATTAACCAATCAGATAATCAAGGGTATAATTGCATCACATGCATCTGGGAGTGTTTTTCCCTTCCATTATCCCTCATAATGCACACATACATGTCACACTCACACACACATTTGCTACAGACACACATCGATGACGTAAATACGCCAGCTAATTGTCAAGGGTTGTCTGTGTCGAGAGACAATAAGTCCACTGGTTTCATCCGGACATAAAAATGCAAAAGTCGTGTCTGTGGTGGTGTGTTTGGACAGGAGAACATCACAGAGCTAAAACTGTACCTGCTCATTTGAAACTGGGTCTGAAGATATTGTAATGATGGGGAAGTGGACTGTGAAATGATGGATAAGAGAGTACTTCAATTATGATGTTTAAAATACCTTGCTTGGCATATTTCAGTAAGAAAAGGTGCTATTATGTACTAATGTACCAGATTTTCACTTCCCTCTTTTTTGAAAACTACTTTTTACATTTTCAAAATTTTGTCTCTTATTGGAAGACATTTACTACTGTTCATGTTTATCTTATGACATACATCATCGAGTACCAAATGTAATACCAATACCAAAAGGTACAGGCCATTATTTGTTTTATTGAGAATAAAGGGAAAACACAACCCAAACCCTGTCCAAAAGGTAAAAAAGTGCAACCTCACTGCCAAATATGTTAGGGGTTATTTTTGGTACTATTACATGAATACACAAAAAATCCACTTATTTGTTCTGGAACTGCAACATTTTTTGAGCATGACATCTGAAATTCAGAGCAAAGCGAAGCAGCTATTATGTGAGCTTGTGGTATAAAGTACCTGTAGTATAAGTACCTGTGGTATAAAGTGAGATTCATCTGATCTCATGGCTTCAAATTAAAATTAAGTACTTTTTTAAGAAAAAAAAAAAGGATATGCAAAGTAAAACTATAATGAAATATTCAAGTGGAGTTATCTTAAATTCAACATTAGCTCAGCCCAGCTCTGTAAATTAGTTGCATTTCCTCAGTATTTCCTGTCTTGTATCAGGCAGAATCTATACCATCCAACATCCAGACATTTATGAGCATAAAATATACTGTTTTAAGGAGGATAGAACATATGACACATAGTCTTTTGTTGTTACTATTATCATCTCCTTTAGAAAGCTTGATTTGTGTGGGAAGTGTAGATACTCTGAGGCTGCTTATGTTAAAAAAAAAAAAGAAAGAAAAAGACTTTTAGAGGTCTCTCATTGAATTGATGAAGAGACAAATCAACTAATTTAGATTCTTAACGTGACTGCAAATTATAGTTTAAACATTATCTCAAATGTTGGTTAGTTTGTATTTAAATATAATTTGAAGCTTTGAAGAGTTTTCAAATATGGTCATGTAAAAACATTGATGCATTATTTCATAGTCTCAAGTTGCAACATAAAAGTCTAAGGGGAAAAGCTTTAGTGACCCTTGATGAAGCAAAAAAACTGAGGAGACATGAAAATGACTGGACTGCAGCATTAATTTAGGTATTATTTCCCCTCAGGGCATTTTGCCTCAGGCCATGGGCATCTGTAGTCAAAAAAAAATCCCTCCCTCTTTCTGTCTTTGTATCTCTTTCCCTCTCTCAGCCTTTCTGTCGCTCTCTCTCTTTCACTTTCTGTCGCTTTTTTGCACTTTTTTGTCCGCCTGTCCCTCTCTGTTTTCTCTCCCACTCACCCGATTTCCTCTCTGTCCAACTTTCACAGGACAAATGCCAAAGGCAGTATTATTGTGTCCTCAGCTGCCATCACTCACTGCGTTATGTAAGATGCTGCTGATGTGTGCGCGCGTGTGTGTGTGTGTCTGTGCATGGGTGCTTGTGTTTTTGCTTGGCTTCAGTCCTGATATGCCTTTCCTGAATTCACAATCATCCCAGGCTATCCAGGCTGGGGGCCAGACCAGTTTCAACTCCACAGATGTATGGTTTATTTCAACATTGACCTCTATACTGCGTTTTAAATCTATACAGAACTGGCAGCAGTGTGGTGAAAGGAATGAGGATCCTGAGAAATCCAGGTTCTGTATTTGGCAAAAGTCCACTTCGTTTATCCTGCACAGAAGTGAATAAAACTTTCCCTGGTGGACCAATGCAAAGTCACAATATAAACTGTTGTCATGCATCATAAAAACTGACAACACAACTGAGCATGTTCCAGGAATCTGATCCACCTGGACACAATAAGATGGAGTTACATTATATGGTACTTTATTGATTTGTAGGTGTCACTTTGTGATTTATGGTTATTTTCTTCAGCTCACAAAACAAGTTGTGGCCAACTAAATGTTAAGGATCCAAGTTTTTGACATAAATTTAGAATACATCCAGTCCTTACACCATTGCATCAGCTGGATTTTTATTTCAGTTTTTTTCTTTGGGTTGTTTTTTCACTAAAACGTTGATAAAAAAAATCCACCAGACAATTGTTTTATTGCCTTTTTTGTGACACTTAACAACTCCAGCCAAATCAAGACATTTATCAGATGTACCAGGGTCTTTGAGATTAGTTGTGAAAAACATCATCAACTAATTTTCTATAAGTGGTGAAGCGGTTTGCGTGGTGTATTATAATTTGCCTTACTACATTGCAGCCGTTTCATCATGACAACTCCATATTCATACATGGATACATGGCAGTGTGGCTGCTTGTTATGTGTGATAAGCTAAAAAAAAAAAAGAAAATACTGAACTGTATCATAAAATAAGTTGTTTTTACTATAGATCATTTTGCATCAGTTAATCAGATACCATTTTCTTAATTTGTCCAGAGCGTTGAGATTTCTACTCTTTCAGGGTATGTTTAACCAGGTATGGAGCAGAGGGTTTATTTCAGGTAAAGTTTCAACATTCAGAAATAATTGGATCCATTCTATAAATGGCAGTCTGTTTTCTCTGTGAGCTGTGGTAAAGCATCACAAAGTAAGCGCTTGGTTCTCATCTGAAGAGCAGACGAAGGAGTTGGCCTTGGGCTGTGATGTGTGTACAGGATGGTACACACAAAGACATACACACACTCTTATCCCTCTCTATATCTTCCTGTCTTGATCACTCACTCATGATCTCACTCACACACTCACACTCACACACACACACACACACACACACACACACACACACACACACACACGTGTGGCCTGTTTAGTTCCTTTAGGCTTGATGCAGCTAGTGCTAATGTCAACATGTTCCATTCTTTCATTCAGCTTATTTTCTCTACCATCCTTCTCTCGCTTTATCCTCCTCCCACTTTTTTCCTTCTCTCTCTCTCTCTCCAAACTCATTCAACAAGGAATTCAATGAGCAAGTCCTTATTGGATGAAGCTGCTCTGGTGTGAAACATGTTGAGTGAGTTTGGTTTAGCCTGAAGACAAGTCTACCCAGAAGAGCCGCTTTCTTTCTATGGATTTGTTCTCCTTGAAATTTCCTGGTGATGTCGTTCCTTTTGTTGTTGGTTTCTCAGACCAGTATTTACTAAGTGTTACCTTTTGTAGACACACACAAGTTATGGGGGCACACCAAGAGGAATCATGGGTTTTGTATGAAATGTCACTGGATGAGGCAGAAAGGACTGATATAGAAATAATCATATGCTCCTTGTGTTGTTTAGTGGACACTTTGTATTTATAGGCCTGTCTGGGTAATCATTCCCTGGAGAAATTGCTCAGATAAACAGCTATAAAATGGTTGTTTCCTGTGGGTTTTGCAACTGGTAATAGCCCTAGAATCTGAGAATAATAGGGTTTATGTTGCACAAGAATATTGGATTAAATAATTTATAACTTTGTATATAAACATTATTTTTGCTTAGATAATAATATGAAATCCCTAGATGCCCTGGGCCTACCCACATAATTGCAGACTCTATTAACTGCAACCACCTTGCTCTTGTGAGATCAGCAGTGAGCTTCATACCAATGTAAGATGAACAAAAATGTTTTAACAGCATCCGTTGTACTGAGCCTTGCACTCGTAATCCATTCTCACCTCAAATACTCTCTGTTGGGTCCTAATGCCAACTTGTTTTATATATGCCATGATAATGAACTCCAAGATTTGTGTCACTAATCTAAATTTGAAATACCATAAAAAATGTTGCTACAGCAGAAATGTCTATTGTCAGGCATTGTCTCCTTACAAAGTGTCACCTGGAAGATTTTGGACTGGATACATGAAAGAGCTAAACTTTAAGCACAGACACAAAAAGGGATGTTCGTCATTATGGATGCATATCCAAATGGAAGACCGGTGTCTGGACGCTCACGTTGTTCCCATGGGACTCCGCCTGAAATACTAACACCCGACAACGTCAGCGTCAATCAGTGAGACCGGAAAGCTGACAGAGAGAAGTGGGTTGTGGGAGATGTGATGCACTTTCCTCTCACACTAATAGGAGTAGAGAATGACAAGCTGGCATCAGTAGCCTAACATGGGTACAACAACACGAGGGAAAAGCACTCCACTTAGCCATGGAGCCTTGGAGAGAGGAAAGGAGGAGAAGGAGGAGGAAGACCAGGATGAAATGGTGTGTGTGTGTGTTTTAGATGAATTTTGTGCATGCATGAGAGCCCACTTGCGTGTCATGCAGCTAAGCTAACTCAATGAAGTAAAGACGACAAGTAGATTGTGCAGGAATGTGGATGCACATTGGAAATTTAATTCAGGAAGCATTTAAGAAGAGCCAAAATTTAAAAAATAAATAAATCACATGGATACAAAAAATGCTTTGAATTCCACAGAAAGCAGTTCTGCTCATTGATTTGCAACATTGCCTACTTTATACAGCCACAGATATGACAGGGATATCAGTGGAGATGATGTAGCACAATCACTTCTTTGGTTAACATATTTCTATATTGTCAATTTTACTTGTTTGGGTATATCAAACAATATGAAAATATTTAGACACTGGGTTATCCCAATGGCTTAATTACTACTGTGATAAAGATATTAGTACTGGTATAACTACTAAAACAAAAAGGCCATTTGCACTGCTATAGGCTACCAGTGAACATTGACCCCCTTTTTTTCCTGGTGTTTTTGTCCAGCTTCTGTCCATGAGAAAAAATATCTGTTTTTGGCTGACATGATGTTCAGCTGCCTTCACCAGTCATTTGGCTTTCTGTGGTGTTACACCAGTATTACACTGTACAGTTGGCTTGGGCAGGCTCCTGTTCTTTTCTAGTACTGGGCATGTTATTTTGTTATTGAAATAAATGCAGCATAGTACATCAGTGACTGCAGTGTAAAATGGGGGGAAAAACTTAGACTTAAGATTGTTCTTGTGAAATAGAAACTGCCTTTGTTTTATTGCTATTGATCACTTGCTGATTAAAGATTTTGCATTTTGATTCTACGAGACAGTTAACATGGACAACTTCAAGACCGTAATGTAATTTTGTGTTCATGATTCTTCATGTCTATTTTAATGCTGTGTGGTTTCATCAATTTAATGTGATGTGCTTCTGAGCATGTTGTCTTATTACTCAGAGTGATCTTATATTAAACATTAAACACATCAGCGAATACAAGGCATCATGCTACAGGACATATGATCACATTCTACAGCTCATGCGTCAAACATGAAAAGGAGAAGGCAAAGATGAGATGTACACATCTAAATTTGCTGACAGATGTATGCATGCATTTAGTTGACAGTACATGCAAAGCCTTAGTCATGCAACACTGATCTGAAACACATACAGAGTCTTTGTTGGTGGCTGCCTTCAGCACAATCCATTTACATGAGACAATAGACTAAAATAAAATATTGTTACTGCTTTTTACAGTTCATTTGAATGAAACCATGATATTTTATCAATATATTTTTGATCAGCATTACTCATTTTTATATTTTAGGACATAGCCTACTTTATACTGTGTCTACATAGTGAGAGAAAGGCTTTCAAAAGCTATGCTTCCCACAGCTCTCTTGCATACTTTTACTTATTCATAGCGCTCGTAAACAAGTCATCTGACTGTGACTTCTGGGAATGCAGTGAATTTAAGGGACCTTGCACTTCTCAGAAAATTTTCAACATTGATGATCTGCATCTAGCGCCATCATCAAGTTATAATTTCACTTATTCCAATATTTTGATTTATGACCAAATGTTTACAAAATCCTTGTTGTGGATTGTTGCATGTTTAGTGCCAATTACTAGATTCTAAGCATTCTTAGTTTTAAATATTTTTTGCCTTGTTGGCTCAGGTATAGAGATCTAATGGATGTGTCAGTCTGCACCTCACACAAACAAACACTTGCTTGACGGAGTGACACGTGTGTGTGTGTGTACTTAGATCAATAAGCAGTGGCTGGTGTGGTCTGGTTTCACAGTGCATTGACAGGACCCCTGATACACTGATTGGGAACAATTAGCGTCAGTGAGCGGTGCTAACATGGTTTTGAGTGATGACGATGATGAGGGCATATCTGAATTCACGTGTGTGAGTGTGTGGGTGGGTGAGTCATCATCTTCCAGCCCAGGAGTCCCATCTCACCCCCTCTCTCTCTCTCCCCCTCTCTCTCTCACACACAAACACACACAGACAAACCATGCATACACAGGCAAGCTTTGCCAAATCCATTTGGCAAGCTCGCTGTGTTGAGTGGGTAAATGGTGATTTGTGGGGTCACGATGAATCAGTTAGTATGGAAAACATTATGTGCTGTACCATGAATGAAACAATCTGCTGCTCTATAAGGAATAGGTACAACAGAATGAGAGAAGTGAGCAACAACACTACAATAGAAGGATGAACATGGGGCAGATAAAAGGTTATGTTCCCTTATCCTCTCTTGTCTTATTGTGCTGGGCAATATATAATATATACTTTAAAAAATAATTTCTCACTTCTACTGAAATTAATAATTTCAAACTTTTACAGAAAAAAACATTTTGGTTTACTCTGTAAATTTGTTTTGTCTAATGTAATTCACAATTGTCATTGTCATTCCATTTTAATATCATATTTTGATTAACAATGTATTCTTATTCTTTATATTTTGATCATCACTCTTTCTCTGTCTCTCTCTCTCTGTCTCCTTATGTGTTACCTCTCTCATCCTCTCGCTTTTTGTGCCTCAGCTGGGATCTAGTGAGAACAGTTGCTGGCCAGTAGGGGTTTGGGTCCGGCTTGCTGGGTTCTTCAGGAGTGGAGTGTCTGAGTCGTGACAAACAGAGAGTCTGTGTGTTGTTGTCATGTGTGTGTCATTGCACGATTGTGCACCTGCGTGTGCTTGTGCCCCTGTGTTTCGTGATGTAGTTTTGTGTGGGTGGGTGTCCATGTGTAAAGACTCACATCTAGGCAGGTCTTTTGTCCCTTTATCCCCTTACATGGCTTTATCACAGGAAGTCATAACATGCACAGTTATATACACACACACACACACACACACACACACACACACACACACACACACAATCACTGCTGTTAGTTTAAATAAGAACCCAGGGTTAAGGACAGGGCACATAGTGTGAGCAAGACATAACTGTAAATAATGTCAAATGGCTTCATATTGCCAGTTGATTTCATGATCAGGACCTAAAGAGCAGTTCATGGAAAAAAGGGGGTGGGGCTTCAAAACACATGCAAATACTATATAACATCACAAAACAAGGACATACATGTTTATGGGACTGCTAAAGAAATTTCTTTTTATTTTTAGCTCTGAGGCAGTTGTTTTTATGCCTCCATGCTGGCAGCAGCCAGGGACGGAGGCATTACGTTTTCGAGATCCATCCATCCCATTCTCGTGAACGTGATAACTCATTAACACCATGAGGAAATTTCTTTAAATATGTCACAAACATTCACTTGGCCTGAAGAATGAACTGATTAGATTTTGGTGGTCAAAGGTCAAGGTGAAATGACGTTTTGTGGCTTGATTAATTGAGATTGATTTGTAGCCATGTTTTGAATGGTTGATTTCTACCTGTATTCTGAGTGGTTTGTTGATTTGTAGCTATATTTTGTAATATTTGTAATTTGATTTGTTAATTGATTTGTTCTCATTGGTTAGTTGGTTTGCAGCTGGTTGGTCGCTTTGTTGTATTATTTTGATTTGGCGCAAACATTCACTTGGACTCAAGGGCCACATTTTTCTTTTAAATGAGAAATTGGTGGCAACATCTGAAAAGCTTCATTATTAGGGTTTTGAATGGCATTTTCCTTGTAATGATGAGACTGATGAAGCACATGCAGCACAAGACTTTTTTAAGTGTTCATTTAGCAGTTATCTAGATGAACACAGTAAAATTTACATTAGAAAAACATTGAATGGGGGGAGTCTGATTAGCATCGTCTCCCTAGAACTATTTGTAACTGGTGATAATTGCGCTATGGTTTGTAGTTTGGATCACTGGAAGGTCTATACATGCAAGTCAGGTGACACAAAGGTATAAAAGGTTTTGGTGTCTGTGTTAGCACTGTGAAGGACCAGTGAGCTAGTTGTCGAGGGTGCAGTTCAGAGCAAGCTGGGATGGAATCCAACCTCCGTTGAATCTGATAGAGTTTAATGGAAGGAGAATATGAAAAATATGTTTTCAGATTTCCCTGAAATCTGTCCATAAATGGGACTGTTCTGAATTCAGAGGGTATTTGTGTCCTCAAAAAATTGTATCAACTGTATAATTGTAAAAAAAAAATCATGGTTGTTTTTTGTATGTATTCTGGTTTGTTTAGTGTTTAGTTTAAATGTACTGCTTTAGCACATAAGGAGGCTTGTCCCTGTGAACAGATTTAAGTTTTGCATACCACAAAAACACCCCAGAGTCCATCAGTGGTCATGTGAATAAAAGGAGCTCCCCCTACAGTATGCACTGTGTTCATGCATGTGTTGGCTATCTCAGCAATATAAAATTCAGGTATGAGGGTTGCACATGATTTTTTTTTCCTTTTTTTTTTTTTTTTGGTAACACAAATACTTGCAAGAGGATACAGACAAGCTATGTTTATATTTGCATATATTTGTGAAATTAGTAGCAGTCGACTTAAGACTGAATGATAGAGCTGTCAAAGATCATGTGGCTCAGAAGTGCATTAGGCCCCTGTAATTTCCCAGTCTCTTATATACTTGACATGAGAAGTGCATTTGAGGCATAATGGAGGCCATCAAGGGACATCAGAGCACAGAGGGGGACAGGAATGACAGAAGCTGAAATTAGGGCATAGATTGTGATGGAGAGAAAATGAACTTATTTGGTTTTCTCAAGTCTGATTTCTGCCATGCTGCAGCAATGTGACTGCATCATTATTGTAACATAGAAGCTTGTTTACTGACCTGACCCTTCATCTCACATCCTAAACTAAAAAAAAAAAAAAGCACAATATTAAGCACATGTGTTTTCCATGATCAAGGAGCTCAGTGTGATTCAACATTACAGTGCTTTTATTCTACCAAACAACCCCCCTTCCCATCCTGAGGGGCTCACATAAAACATGAATCTGCTGTATTAGGCAGATTATCTCATCTGCCATTCAAGATGCAAAGTCATCTCCTGTGGATGACAGTTGCACTGTCAGGTCATCTCATTTTATGACATCAGCCTATGAACTATGACAGCTAGGGCAGTCTACAGACGCAACACACACTCACAGACACACACAGCCATGCACATCAGGCCTAGGACCAGTAATTAAATATGAATAATTGTTACCAGGAATTAAGCAATATCTATTATTTGATTAACCCACGTCTGTTCCACAAGAAACATTCTGCACGCTGACCATATGTTGACAGTTGAGTAGCGAATAAAAGCTATGTTTATTCAAAGACATGTTCATTCAAAGTAAATACGTCAAGCTTAGCTTCACATGAATGTCATTGAGGCTTCTGGTCAATTTTGGTTTGAATAAAAATTTTGAGTGCTTGTTGTAATCACATTCAATTAAATTGAAGAGGGTAATCTTTATTTTGTCCAGCTGAAATCACAGATGAGCTTCATGATGAGCTGAAGCAAATTAACATAATTCAGTGAGTTGTCCAAACCACAGCTTTTGTTTGGTACATTTGCAAACCAACGTCTCTAAACACCACTCTGTATCATTTTGATATTTTAAAAGAGGAACCTAGCTAATTTACCATGACTCTCAACAATTACTCTAAATTTAATTATATAATCAAAAAAAAAAAAAAAGCTTGATTTTAAACAAGCAGCACAGCTATGACTTCTCAATAGGGCATACAATACGGAACTGGATGCACTGCATGATAGATAGGAGTCATCTAAGCCCCCTTTACTGAAAATGAAATGTAGGTCAAGTGACTTACTCAATAACTGTGTGGTAATGACGGTAGAGAATTCACACCATACTCTATTAGAGGTAAACTTGCAACCGATCCAAACTAGAGTGAGGTTAGCTTGCCATCTTAGCACTAGCAACCACAGGATACATCTTTAAAGTAGGTAACCAAATAAGCACTTATACATATAGTTATGTCTCTCATTATAGTGGTATTGTATGCACTTTTGTTTTATTCAGCATTTTTCTTAGATCAGACATCACTAAAGTTGTAGTAAACATGACAATCCTCTACGCTGAAGTTACAAATTACCACACTGTTATGAAGTTCATTTGTTGATGGGAGAATCTCTGCAGAAGGAGAGAGAGCGAGAGTAACATCAGGTCTGAACAGCATGTAAACAACTGCCGAATTAGTGAGAAATCACAAAAAAGAGCAGAGAGATATGAGTGACTGAGCAGAACTGACGTCAGTTTAAATGTCCAGCAGGTTGTTTGTCACTGTGATGAAGAAAACAGCAACATTAACTGGGTTAGGACTGAGCAGCAATAAACGCTACTAGTAACAGAATCTCCAGCAACTGAAAATGGGACACTACACTTTCTGCAGCTCAGGAACAGGTGATTACTGATGTCAAAAGAAAGTTGCAGCAAAATGACTTGTATAAAAATGTCCTCAGATGAAAGGGAAGTCAGTCAAAATGTAAATGTGTGACTGTGTTATACTTTAAAAAGGGAAATGGGTAATACATGTCTGTGATAATATGTAAGAAAACTATTGATTGATTGATTTTTGGTTGGATTATTATTATTAGAGCACATTGAGGCAGACTATCAGTCCCCAGGTGAGAACAGCACCAATTAATACCAGTCAGTCACTTTTGACTGACTAAAACTAGAACACACAAAACCAGAAATATGCATAGGCATTTTTTATTCAGAGTTATAAAGGGCAGGATTCACCCACATGTATATGAGCTTTGTTTCTACTCTACTGCCTGCGCCAAAAGTTATCAGGCATGGCTTAGAAATGACCAACAAAAGAAACACAACTTCACTGAGCTCATCAGCAAACATTAGGATAAAAACTTCAACCTGTTTTACTCTGAACTTCATGTGTCGGGACCAGAGACATCTTCATTAGGCTACAGACAGGCGTCCAAATAGTAAATGTGATAGTAAATATTGAAATTATATATAAACACTTTACTGAATGCATCACAATAAATGATTATACAATATGAAAAAAATGCAAAATGAAACACTGAATACAGAAACATAATTATTTCTGTGTATGAACTGTCACATAGCTTTTGCTATGTAAACAGTAAGGCTTAATGATTGCAATGAACGCAGCTCCGTGAAGTTAGCGGTTTTGTTTCAAGTTAAATTCCTTGATACTCACTCTAAAAAAAATAATGTTACAAAAAAATTGTGACTATATAGTCAAAATAATTTGTGATGTGTGCACAGTCAGGCTGCACACTATATGTTTATAAATACAGATCTATGTGCAGGAAATACTGTATGCATGGTTTTTGTGTGTATGGATAATTTCTGCATCTGGCCCCTGCTTATGTACCAGTGGTTTTGTGTTGGTTTGTTACTTAGTTAGTTACTACTAACTAGCTACTTTTGACAGTGCTGAATTTTACTCATAATTTTTCAAGTTATGGGCTGACCAGGTCGCAGTCAAGTGTCATGAACACTACTTTCTATCAACAAGACAGTGTCAGTGTAACGTTAGAGGGTCCAAGAGAGTTTGTTGAAAGACAACGCTGGGTCATCTCTTGAAAAGAACCAGCACAGGGGCGAATGTTTCAAGAAGATCTACTTGATTGCTCGTGTTCACTTGCAAAAAACTAAAATACTTGCCTTGTTTTTGTTATTTAGTTGCAGTTTTTAATCCAGCGACAGGACGTTAAGAAGGTCACATGCCCGTGATTATTATGTCAACATTTGTTTTTAGCTGTGGTGACAGCCCCTTTAAGGCAGGGAACAAAAATGTTTTAATGCAGTGCAGTCTAAAGCTATACTCCACAGATCTTTATCTGGCCGAATTGCACAGTGGGGATGCAACAGAAAGAGAGTATCCTGCTGATCCACACTGAGATGCCACAGCTTCCAAATGAACTTCTACTGTCAGGTTTAATTACCAGTAGAAAGACTTTTCTTTATCTATGAAACTTAAGCGCAAAATGCTCAACTTGTTCCAACAGGGCAGCTGGTTATCCCTTCTACACCAGCTGTTGCTCACATGAAATGTATGTCAGAGGAGTGCACACTTTGATATCACATACGATGTTCCTCAATTCAAACAGTTACCGCTTGCTGACATTTGATGCCAGCAACTGTCTATTGCAGCTTACATTTTGGGAAATACATTTGCTGGACATTTAGTTAGGACAATCAACTCCATCTTTGCGTGTTCAGTACAGAAATAAGTCTGGGATACGTCAGGCTTTAGCTCAGCGCAAAGACTGGAACCAGGGGGAAACTGTTTAAAGGTGCTTTATTGCATTTATTGAGTTACATTTCCTTCATATTGAAGAAAAAACTAAACTCATTGCAGTGGGAGGAGGGCTAGAGGATGCTCTCTCACTTTAGTTTTTGACATTATGAAATGAAAGTCAAACATTAAAATGTGATAAGTGGCTTCTTGGAATTATTTTTATCCCACTATGGGACACAAACACATGATTTACATGATTTGCTTTTACATATGGTGAGGCTGTGGAAAATAAAAATCATCTTCATGTCTGTTTTGTTTTGTTTTTTTTTTGGTAGTGGTTTGGTGTTTGAACTGATAACAAAAATATGTAGCTCTCTTTAGCTTAACACATAATGTGATATAATTCAATCTCATGCCATTTTGATTTGGGCAAACAGAGGGAGCCTGTGTGTCATTAGTTGCTGACCATGGTTTTATACAAGGCGGCACTGTTTTGGGTTTGGCTGGTTCAGTAACTGTGAGTCAGTTGTTTAAATGTTAATATAAACATATTATGATCGACTTATCTTGGTGGTTCTCAGACTATACTGGTGAAAACCTCAGATGGGTATTCAGGTTGCAAAAATATGAGAGCGCCTTCATTCTAGCAGTTAAGATTCAGGTTAGGAAGATTTATTCACACAGAAATGAAATAAACAGTACAAAACAGATTGAGAAGAAAATAAAGACAGGTGATGATCGAGGATACATCAGGACTAATACCAGTAAAGTCTTGTGTCCTTTGTGTCTCCAAACATCACTGCATGGACAAAGTATGACTTGCATTTTTACTTTCACAAAAGTTACTCATGTCATGGCGAAACAGAATATGCAGTTCGTTTTCAGATCAATGTTATTTCAATAAAAATAAAATTTTGGGTCCAAAGAGGTGAATGGCTGCAAAAGTTTTTTTTTTTTTTTTTTTTTAAATTATTTTATTGCATCTTTTCTTGCATTTTAATCCCCACCATTTTTAAGCTTATTTTAATTGTCATAAGCATGAAATGCAAATTAAAGGTTATGAAATAAAGTCATATCAAGTTCGTTCATACAAACTTGTGAAAAAGGTCATGAGTGAGTATTTTTCCACCACAGATTACTTTTTCCCAAAAAGGCAGAGATTTTAAAAGTCAGCATCATCTTTTTGACAAATAACTGAATATCATCTTTACGCTATATATATTCACCTCCTATTTATTGCAGAAATATTTAGAACATCCAGGATTTTCTCCCTACAGGACATGCAGCTTTAGGCAACAACACACCTACCATCTTAATAGACTTTTAATAAATCAATATCTACCTCAGTTTCCTGTTGTAGAAAGCCCTGCTCTGATAATACACAGTTCTCGCTGCTCGGTTGTCATGCATCACCTGCTATCACAGGAAACACTTGACAAGTAGTGGGCGTAGGATAACTGTGGCCAACTGAGCCCCAAACAACTATTTTATGGTCCATACATGAGTCACTTTGATCTTTGTCCCGATGCACTGTATCCTAGCAACCAGGTATTTTCAATACAACTGATTTCTGTGTACGGCAGGTCCTCTCATCACCGAACCACTGGTGAACATTTACAATTGGCAGATGCAGAGTCAGGGGCGGGTGAGAGGATAGAGGGAGGTTCATGAAACAACAGAGCAGAGGAGAGCTCCGGAGAGGACAGGAAAGTGAGAGGAAGTCTATGTGGGCTACATTATTGAAATGTCAGTTGCTTTGGATTGAGACTGTTAGGACTGTGACATCTGAACCACGGTTACTAGGAAGGAAAGAGAGCATAAAGCTATCATATCATCTATAGGAATCTCGATAGCAAGATCTGGGTGTTTCTGTACAAACTGAACACGAATGATGCAGAGGAGGCACTCAGCGAGTACCATGGGACGCCATCAGGACAATACACATCCTCCTAAACAGGTTCAGTATTGGTTTAATTGGCGTCTCTTCCCTTTGGTCTGGGTGGATGGTGTTTAATGTGCTGTACGTGCATTTAGCTTTGTGTGTGTGCGTGAGCGGGCACCTGTGCAGTAAAAGGAAAACCATTTAATCAGTAATGATGAGATGGTTTAAATAGGACAACTTGAAGCAATGTCTAAATTAAGCTTCTTGATACAGCCTAGATTTTAAGGTCAGTTACACATCTGAGAGACTGATGCTCATAAGCCACTGCGGAAAGAGTCAATGTCACTGATGTTATTAGATGGGTACTATGTGTTAAGCAGCCTGTCCTGTGAGTGTGGATCTGGCATCTATGCATTATATCTGTGTTATCGCAAGACAACACAATGGTCTGCATATTTTTGCTGTCTTCAACTCAAACTTTGTGAATATCAGTGGAAGGTGTACAATGTAGTCATCTTGGCCACCGCAGAAAACTTCAGTAACAACACATCCCAGCTGGCTCGTGAGCCTGTATGCTAGTCATCATTAACAAATCAATAGATACATTTGTTAAGGATTAATAGCCTTGCAACCACAAGGCAATCCTGCTGTGCAATCCCGCAACTGTTTGCAATTCTGCAGTCATCCTTCTGTATCCAGAACATGAACTTGGCCTCTGGCGAGCTCTGCTGGCTACCACTGCTTCAGCATTAATTCTTTAAGCTGAGAGAGGTGTGAAGGCATTTTACATATTTGACACTTTCCTGTACAATTGGTGTAGTAATACAGAAACAATGGGCAGCCCCACACTGTAGTGCTGTATTTACAGTTGTAGCTGAGACTGCGGAGGAGCTCAGCTGGCCTGCTAGAGTGAGCTGTTCTCTTTTTCACTTGACTGACCATGGCCTGCCTGTGGACTCAGCTCCTCTTTTGCTCCATGTCTATCACTCCCTTTCTCTTGCTATATCTCTGTCGGTTTTTTCCCCCTCTTTCTCTCTGCTTTCACCATCTGCCTTTATGCCTGAACTGCCTACATGTCTCTTAACTGCCTCTCAGGAGAGAGCTGGGGGATGGTGGTAAGAAGGAAAACTGAAATAGTGGGAAATAGTAGACATGCAAGAAGAAAAAGATGACGACAACAAGAAAAACTAAACTTGAGGAAAAATAATAAAGAGAGAAAGAGATTTAATGAAATGCCATTATTTCTCAGAGCCGGTGTCAGCAGTGAGAATTTGGTTTGATATCTGAATCATCGCCATTTCTGTGGAATTAGCTTTGAACTTGAATTTGGTGATAACGGTCCCACGATTAAAACATAGACATGCAGCTGTGCACAAAGGGAACAGTCACACACTGTGTATGGTTCAGGCATGATAACGAAAATAAATTGTAGCATTTTAAATGTATGAGCTATACAGTCACATGAATGTAAAGTTCAGTGTCCTGTCTTTCAGTGCGGCCTTCCTTATTCAAGCTCATTGAGTTAGGCTGCATTTTAAATTGCAGTTAAGGGTAATCACCTATAGTAAGGGAAGAGAAATTATCCAGGGGATTTTCAGTGGTTGTATTGTATTGTATTGTACGTTGTATTGTATCCATCTAAATGTCTAACACTCCTTTGAATGGGCAGTGGTTCACTTTTTTAACACTGATGATGTTACGTGTCCTGGATAGTGATTCAAATCAGTTGTTCTATTCTTAGAGGCTTAATGTACACAGATCTTATTTTACTTATCTGCGTACATCATCACAGACCAGTGTTTAATATTATCTTTTGTTACAGCGCACTGCAATGTTGCAGGTTATGACTCATTTTTCTGTGTGCTGCATGTACTGTATTACCCTGAAAGCCTGACAGACTGGTCCCAAGGGGCAACTCTGGTACATGCAAGCCAGTGTGTGTGAGTTTGTGTGTATGTACACACATCTACGTGTGCCCATTGTTGATTTACTCATTGACCATTGCTCCCCCTGCTGTCTCCTGTGGGCCTTTATGCTGGAAGGAATCAATAACCTTCTCCCTTGCCTTTCCGCTGTGGCTCTACCAGAACAACACTCAGTTCTGCTCCAACAGCTCAGATACTTATGCATGTTGCACTGAATGCATTTGCAAATTCACATACATAGTGGAGTCTTTTTTTTTTTTTTTAAACTCCAAGCTAAAACTAAAATCTGGAAAATGACATATCAGAAGTATTCTAACAGAGAAAAGTGACATAAAACAGCTGCAACACACATACACACTCACACCCACACACATACATACACACGCAGTCAAGCTCCCTCTATCTCACTCTCTCCCTGACATTAGCTGAACAGAGTCCATTACTGCCAGGTAATGGGTGAATGTCACAATAGCAGGATGTCATAAAGCTCTGGAGTGGTCTAATGGGTTTTGTTCAGGTTGAGGTGACACATGCACACTCGTACATGCACACATACAGACATGTGCTCTTCCAGGAAACTATCTTCCTATGTGCTTGATGCATTTACTCATCACATCATGGGAGTGAGCCCTGACATGTTTAAAGAGCTAATACAATCTGTCTAAAGAAGGAAATGATCAGAATCACCTGTCACTTTGTTTGAATGTAGAGGGGCGGTCCTGCTCTTGTTACCTTTTATGTTCCTCCTTCACCCCACTCACTCATCTTCATGTGTTTTCTACAAAGCTTAAGCTAAGCACAAATATGCACTGTATGTGTGAGAGAAAAATGCAATAGCTTTGTTCAATTAAGGACCTGGACAGAGCAGGTAAAAGGTGTGAAGCAGAGGCTCTGAGGCTCAAGATATGAAAAACCACTGAATGAAATCACAGCTGTAGTGAAAAAGTGTGGCACAGATACAAGCAGAGTGGCAGAAGGAGAGGTTGCTTCCAGTCGTTTTAAGCCCAGAGTAGTAGCCTCAGGGGACGGCAGATGGGGGAGTAAAGGCTGATCATGTGTATTCATTTGAGTTGGCAGAGTGGGGAGGACGGGGATTTGGGAGGAGAGTGGAAATAAGATGAGAAAACATCAGAGCAAGTTTGAATATCTTGACTCGCACACAGCCATTGTTCCATCAACTCTCCCATTATTGCCCTTCACCTGTGTCCATTTGTTTGTGAGCACACAAAAATTACACAAAAATTACTGAACAGATTTTCACCACATTTGGTGGAGGGATGTGTCCACGGGCCAAGGAAGAACCCATTAGGTGCTGGTGCTGATCCAGTTCAAGGGCTAGATCTAGGAATTATTTATCACTGTCCTTAATTTTGCAAGACAGAGCATTTTTCCAACACTTTCACAAATTTCTCAGGAAATGTTAAGATATTGATGTTAAAAAAAAAAAAGTCTGACATTTCATTAGATTGTGGAGATTTATGACTTTATGACAATTTTGTGCAGATCCAGATAATAATCTGGATCTGGCAGACATATGTGGGATTGTTTGGCTTTGGTGGAGTTGTGCACTCAACTGAATGTCATTCTAGTTTATTTATCTGGCAGTAGGATTATACAAGAAGTACCACACTGATTTACACTGAAGACATGGTGCATTAAATGTTAATGTGGATTAGGACCTTTTACTTCCTTCGCTATGAGTTAAAATAATACTATGAAGTCTGGTGTTTGAAAGGTCAACAATAAAACAGGATCCTCTTTACTACTTTTTTTTTTTTTTTTAATGTTAACATGTTCTACATTGGTGATAAGAGGAGATGCTAGCGTTAACACAAGTCTGAGTAAGGCAACATACTACTTCTTTGAAAACAACTGCGTAGAACTCACATTTTGCGAATGTTGCATTTCATCCATCCTGGACTCAAAAGTGGCGCTTCACCTCTTAGGGAGTGTTGTTTCAAACTAAAATTTCAAGGATAAGACGACTCAGTTGATCTCCCAGACACGGGATGAACAGTGTGTTCAGGGTGATGAGTGTGTGAAATCTGCAGAGAGATGATCATTGTTGAATAACTGGAATCAATGTTCTGGATATTTTCGTGACACTTTTTCATGTTTGGGTCAAAGGGCAACTGACCAGACATGACCAAGGGGTATTGAAATGGTATACATTGATATGTCCATCTAATAACTGTTGTGTCTATCTGAGTAATGATCATTAGATGGATCATAAATAATCACATTGACTGCACAAATGTAAATTGTGTACTTCAGACGTATTGAGAATAAACACAGAACCCATTCAGGACCGTGGTGCCTGTTTGCTTATTGAGTCTATGGCTCATTACCTGCTCAATGAACTGTATCTTAATGACAACATGTCTGAATATTATTATTACTAAGGATTACACAAATCATTTATTGCAGGAATGTTTCTATTCAGAACAATATTTGAGGCTAACAATCATGTAATAAATACCCTTTGAATTCATTACAATATTAATTTAATTACTCATTATAAAGCTTATTGAATCATGCTGAGCGAACTTGGTGTTGTTGTCCTGATTCCTCCCCTATTCATGGTGGTATATCTGCCCATTTTCAGACATTTCATTAGGAAAACAATCAAGAGCGAAAAAATAATTAGGGAATTAACATAGAATGAAAATAGTTAGTTGATCATATGTATTTATATTGTTTGAGCTAATAAGTCTCATACTCATACATAACACAGTTCCTATAGTTCTCACAGTATTATTCAGCTTTATGTGTTTAACCACAGCGAGTCAGTCAGTGACATACATATGACATACAGTAACATATGTTTCAGAGTGTGAGTTCATTGATTATAAGATAAAGAGGATCTGATTAGCACATGTTGAAATTAATAGTGGAATCCTTTGCTTAAAAACATAAATAAGCCTGTGAGGTTATCTGTCAATATATTGAAAAGTTGATAGCTAACTATTGGCAGGAGTGGATGAGGTAGGAGTGAGGTGTGCTATTTTTTTTCATGTTGTCATCGTGACAACGTGTTCTCCTTACTAACCTATTATGTTTAACCCAAGTAGCTGCTACTGTCATGCTACTAGCTTTGTTTTCAATTGTAAGATGCTTGAAATAGTATCCTACAGTAGGGAAGTACATGTGCTGTCTCCAGTACAAGGACAAACAGCCACTTGTTGTGATGTTTGATCAGCGCAACGTCATTGCATGACACTAAAGACTGATTATCTCATTGTCTTTCTCTGCTTCTCCCTCTTGTAGTCGTCGGGCACCAGTGTGGTAGTGGACATTGCGGTGATGGGTGAAGCCCATGGTTTGATTTCAGACCTGCTGGCAGACCCGTTGCTGCCCCCCAACACCTGCAGCTCTCTGAAGGCCGTCAGCAACCTCCTCAGCACCCAAATCAGCCTCCAGCCACTGCACCGGCCTCGCATCCCTGCAGACACGCACACCTGCTCTGACTCAGAGGAAGGCCCCGAAAAAGAGAGACTTGCCATTCCAAAGGTAAAACTTGATGTTCAGTTTTCATTCTTGTGTGTTTTCATTACTTGTTTGAGATACTATCCAGTGGCTAAACCACAATAAGAAATTCAGAATCATAATGATGTAAACCGGACATCCACTAGCAACTCGGAAGCATTCATTGTTTGGCCAGACTGAGTGTGAAGTCTCAGCACTCACTGTAAGAATTACACTAAATGTTCTCAAAGACAGCTATAGTCTACTGTACAGAGCTAAAAAAAAAAATCTTTAGTGGTCTATCCAAATCTGGGAATCTGGACCTCTCAAAGGATCCCCATATAAATTTGAGGGGTCAACAAGCTCAATGAAAGACAAAATAAGAACACAATCCTGTATATTCTTGACTTTCATTTGTTTTTCCTCTTTCCACTTTCACCTTCACAGGCCTCTACATCATTCACATTAAACATTTCAACCCTTTGGACCTTGAGTTTTCTTGTGGCTCACAGTAACAATTAGTATGGGTGCCACAGTGGCTCACCTGGAAGCATATGTATGATCAAAACTCAGACCTAACCACAGCAGCTCAGACTCGCGTCTGACTCATGCCCCTTCGCTCCATTTTCATTTTAAGAAATAAAAATGAAAATGCATTTTGAACTAGTGATTTCTATATGCAACACGTGCAAAGAATATCACTCTCTCTTTGTATTGAACTCATAATATAATAATTTTAATATGGACAGTTCAGATGAAAAATCATCAAAATCGAATTGCAATCAATGTAAGGTACCTTTTTAAAACCTGGTGCCTACATTACCCAGAGTGCAACTCGACAGCTGACAGTTTAGTCAGGGATCTGGATGTGTCACGTTTGCAGCATCCAGCGAAGCCTTGAGCAGAGATGAGGAGCAGGCAACTTATGTCTTGCCTAAAACCTAATATTTGAACTTGTCTTCACACACAACCTCTGTGATTTATCAGACTTCACACATTTTGGAGCCCAATATACTTTATGCAACTTTTTTCATGTATACAGTAACACTCCCCAGGTCCGTAAAACAGACTTTGATGTGTGAAATAAGTGAAGTTCCCCTTTAGAGTTTAAGAATATTTCCCAGTGGGAAGCAAGCATCCAGTCACAGTCAGTACAGGAAAATCTCTCTTAATTGGAGGATAAACAATTCTATCATTGTTATATTTTGCTTTAGTTTTGTTTTCGCAGCACATACGAATACGCACACACACGCTCAGGTGTACTTCCTCCTAAATACATCACCCCCATTTCCTCCTTCACTGCTGGCGTAGTGTGGGACTTTAATGTAGCTAACAATGGCGTACAGGCATCCAGAGGGCTTTTTAATGTTTTACAAGGCTGGTGCTTCAAAATGTATGCAGGCACTTAAGGCTGTAAGGAAACTAAATAAAGCGTGTGATGCAATGCAGGATAGCCTACCAGGAAAGTGACTAGCAGCTTTAACGCTGCCTGAGTGCACTCAAATGCTCGACCCATGTAGTGGACTCGCTGAGATGCTGCCTCATTTCGGCTCATTGGGGATTTGTGAGTCTGCATGTGGCAGTGGGTTAAAGTTGGTGATTCAGCTGACTTGTGCTGCCCTGTTGTACGGCTCTAAAGTAAGGCTAGAAATAGCAGTTTAATAAAGGTAGTCAGTAATGTTGGTAGCTGGGGGCCATTTCTTACTGTTTTGACTTAGCCCAACAGGACAGAAAAACACTTTATTTCAGTTCATGGTAAAAGCTTGGAAACAATTTGTAACTTTTTCTTGTACCTCCTGTCAGCAGAAAGTCATTTGGCTTTCATGTGTCTTTTCCTGTTGTTCAAGTCCAGCAGCACTATTTGTCTAGATTATAGCAGCTTCCAAACAGGTTTATAGACTTATTTTCTATAACAATACAAGTTCTTACATATGATAAAATAACTTTATAGTCATTTAGATATTAATTTCACCATAGAATGGAAATTAAGAAACAGAGACTTGATGAAAGGCAACAGTCCATCATAGTTACCACTATGAATACTTTTGTTTTTGCCAGTTAGAATATTGTTGCAGAATAACGTTGAAGACAGACAATTGAAACTGTAGCAAAAGCAGTTCACAGTGGTTGATTACCACCATCTCCCCTTTTGTCTCTCTCTCCTCCTCTGCCATTCCTTCACACGATCTCAGAGAGATCTTTGATTAGATGTTCCTTCTCTGTGGGAGAGAAACACGCCACAGAGGAATGTGAGCTCATGCGTGTATATCTGTGCATTTGGATGACAATGATAATTGTATGTGTTGTTGTCTGCCTAAGAAGTGGATAAATGGAGGCATGGTCAGTTTTTGTTTTTTTTTTTTCCTTCTGTAGTATGTGAAACTTGAACCTCTGCTGCCCTCTGTATCTTACTCTCACCCCGTGATCTGTGTGTTTGTGTGTGTTTGAGAGAACAAGAGAGAGACATTATTTTAGAAAAATATACCAGCTGTACAAAGATACAAGCTGACAAATAACTGAGCTTAGCTCATGGCTTTACAACAAATTTTACAACATTGGATAGATTGACTCCACAGGCTAAAACAGGCATGTCTCCCTTCTGCGTGTTATTCAGTTTTCCATATGCTTTTAAAAAAAAAAAAAAGGCAGATGAGCTGGATGAACAAATATGTCATCCTTCCAGTTTGATGTCTTTTTTTTTTTGGATGGAGGAAAAAGGAGGCACAACAATTGCTCCAGAAAAAAAAATAAATAAATAGCTGTATTTGTTAGTTTAAACATAGGCCTGAGGCTGAAATGTCTAAAACAGAGCTGCTGCCTACTGGGACATGACATTGTAATATCTGGGAATCATTAAAATTTACAGACACTTTTTTAGATTATCAAAAAAGTTGTGATGATTAAATGTCAGTGAAAAATTGTCTCATCCAAGTCAGTGAAACTTTATCTGTTATCTGTATTATAGCGTCTAAGGCGGAGTCTTCCTCCGGGGTTGCTGAGGAGAATCTCATCGTCGTGGACCACAACCACCTCAGCTACAGGGCTGCCCACCATCGAGCCAGGCCCTGTACGCCGAGACCGCTCAGCCAGCATCAAACACACCACAGACAGGTAATGTCATTCCCTGACCAATTGACTGACTCGCACATCCAACCAAGAGAACAACAATACGTTTGAGTTGTAACAAATCAGGATGACATCTCAGGGTTACAGTAGCTTATTTATCTGAATGTGTTCTTACATAAAACCAGTGAATCATGGAATAACTCGGTGATGATGACCATCTCAAAGAGCCGCTCCATGTCCACCACCTGCGCCACCACTGTCACCTCCAACCATCTATACAGCAAACCACTGGGAAGACCAGGTGTGTGTATACAAACCTACCTCACACACTGAGTAATAGTTGAGCATACAGAGTAATGTATGAGGACTGTTTGCCATTTTTTAAAAATTGAAAATCTTTTTCAGGTTTCCCCCCCTCCAACGTATCACCTCTGGGCTCTCCGTGCCCGTCTCCTCCCATCCAGGGCACTCCTGTCTCCAGTCCTACAATAAAGACATGTTCAGTGCAGCTTCCTGAGCTGGCAGGGCCACTAACAGAGCGGGCCCCTGGCCCTGTGGCCACCAAGAGCCATCACAGAGCCTTAACACATAGCCAGAGCGCCCCGAGCTCCACCACCCCTCACTGGCGGCCTCCATCACTCTGCGGCAGGTAACACACATTCAGTCACACATTAGATGACATCTAAAAAATTAAATTCACAAATACTGAAACGTGGCTTTGAATGCATCTGTGTCTGTATGTGAATTTCTGTGAAAATGAGTCTCTTCGCTGGTTTGTATGGAGGGGACAGCAGCTGTTAATAATCAGACGGGGAGGGAATGAACAGGATGCAGCAGAATTTGTTCTTTGAACATGTCAGCATTTCTCTGCTCTGTTTCTATCAGCTGTGGCAGGCCGTTCAACAATCGACTAACCCACGGGGTAGAATCTGTCGACAAAGGAGACAGGATAACCCATCCAGGTAAACAGTGGAGTACAGCCTGCAAGCTCTTGGCTCATGTGCAGTATTACACATACTGAACCACTTCAGCTGCAAAACATGAAACATGATCATAAAAGGACACCCAATCACTTTTAGGGTTTTAAATAGCCTGCCTCATAGAGTAAAAGCAGTAAAAAGAGAGATTTGTGTCTCCACTATTCCACAGTCACAGTTGTTATTATTTGATTTACTCATATTGACCTTGTCCACCCTTGCCTTAATTGTAAATTTACATTACATTAAAGTGCACATTTCTAAAATGTAAAATGTTGAATGTCCCCCCCAGATGAACGTGCAGTAGCTTCATCAGACTATGACAGCACCTACGACAGCACCTATGAGACCAACCACAGTGACAGCAGCGACTTTGCACAGAATGAAGAGGAGGGAGAAGGAGGCAAGAAGCCACCAGAAGCAAGGGAAGGTTGCAGGAGCTATCCAACAGAGGGCATTGTTCTTCACCCACTCCTGCCATCACCAGAGGTAGGCGAAACATGTCCCACCAAAGACAAGAAGAAATAAAGACTGCACAAAGAAGATGCACCTCTCTCTTAGTAAGAGTGAAGGAGGAATTTCAACTGTTTTTAGAATGACCATTTTTATTCACCCATTAGTAAACACATTCCTTTTGAAACCTTGAAAATGCTCAGCCTAGATGCCGGAAAACAAGAAGTGAACGGACCAAAATTTGCGTGTTGTTGACCACCATCCATCTTTCTGACCTCTCTTCTGTGCCCCCGATCTTAACTTGTCAGGACAAACCGATCTTGGCCCTGGAGGCTCCTGTGATGCTGGAGCTGGAGCCTCTGATGAATCAACTCAACAGCTGGAACTTTCCCATTTTCAGTCTAGTGGAGAAGACTCACGGCAGAACGGGCTGCATCCTCAGTCAGGTAAACACTAATTAGTGAGGCAGCGACCAATATGACATCTATCTTGTGAAAACATATCAATACTGGTTCAGTGAAAAGGAACACATTGACTGAAATTTTCACATGCGTATAATTAGCAGCTCAACACGGTAGTGACAATAGATGTCAATGCACTCGAAAATGACTGCAAAACTGTGATTGATATGACTTTTTGAAGCTATAAATAGTCAGTAGTGCAGGGTGTAGGCACATGAGCAGATTTTATTGATGCCACTACTATGAAATAAACTGAGATTTGACAGAAGAGTCAAATCCACAAGTCAAAGTTTTATTGACCCTGCTGTGACACCATAGCTTAGTGCTGAAATTATTTAAGAACAGGTTCGGATTTATCTTATTAGCCCTGACTGTGCATTTAAAGTTCTGCAAATATGGTGCTCAACATTGTTTTCCTCCTGTTATGTTTTCAGGTTTCCTATAGGCTCTTTGAGGACACAGGTCTGTTTGAGACCTTCAGGATCCCTGTACAAGAGTTCATGAACTACTTCCATGCTTTGGAGAACGGATACAGGGACATCCCTTGTAAGTACAAGATTCCCCATAAATTACTGTTATGGAGCATTACCCTTATCTGCCACAAGGTGGATGTATTGCTTTGTCAGTGAAATAAAGACACCAGGATCTCTGCGTTCATATTTTTAACAGCTGACAATAATATCAAGTTTTCCTAAAGGTTGGTATTTAATATCAGAAGAGGACATGATGTATATGTCACTTCGTCTTGAGACCATAAGCTGTTAAAATGTTTTTACAAAGCCTTGATAAAATACATTTAAAAGGCAGCATGAGACCAAAGCAATGTTTAGTAAGTGTAGTAGCAGTGTTTTTGTTCACATGGTCTGTACATTTTGAATGAAATATTAATAACTTTATAGACCTAGCACAGTTTCAGGGAGGCAACTCTATTTATGCCTATGCACACATTTTTTTTTTTTTTTTTTTTGCATCATATATCGTTTTGATTTTCTCCTGAATAGAAATGAGACACATACATTAACTTAGACCTTTTACATTTTCACCATCTCAGCTTTAAGACAGTAACTGCTAGTTGATTTCTATCAATGTCAACTCTTTTCAAAGAAGGAAATTTAATCCATAAATGCTCTGCTAATTTTACCAGTTGCCATTATGTTTGAAAAGACCCTGCATTACAGCATGGACGAAACTGATGAGACCATGCGGGGATACATTTGTCTCTCATCATGTACATCCAACAAGTACCAAATGGACTGTAACACAGAAGGATTGTCTCTATTTGATCAATCACGTTTCAACACACACCTTTATCTTAAATGTGTTACAGATTCATGACTGAAATGGGGCTTTATTTCTTCCAGATTAATCGTGTCAAACTGCACAATGGTTAAAACTGCTGCAGCTGAGTAGTGACATACATGAGATTTCATCACAGTGGTCTTACTGCCCTCCACTGGTGCGAGTTTAAATTTATTTTGCTCTCCCTAGATCACAACCGGATCCATGCCACCGATGTACTGCATGCTGTCTGGTACCTCACCACTCAGCCTGTGCCGGGCCTGCCTGTCCCACTGACTGAGAACGGGATACACAGTGGTGAGGACCTTTTATGTACATAGTAGTAGTTTCAGTCCTGTTCCCTATATTTTGGGGAATCACTAATTTTGTTTCCATTCTTTTAGATTCTTAGAGGCAGCGATTTGATTGGTTCTCCTGATGTATATCATCAAAATACATTCATTTTCAATTTTCCTCCTATGTCTAAACAGATACAACCAGAGCACAACCCTGTGGGGTTCAGACACCAATCATGAACCACAAAAGGTCACTAAGGGACTGCAGATGTAAATTAGATTGAAGCTATAATCTGCTGTCACGCATGAAAAGTGACATTTATGTTGAAAGCTGCACATGGTCTAATAAATGAATAAATAAATCTGGGCCCCAGACCTTTATTTATTATCCCTGTTGTTCATCTGTCTCTCTCCGTCTCTCTCCGTCTCTCTCCGTCTCTCTCCGTCTCTCTCCGTCTCTCTCATTATCTCTCATTATCTCTCATTATCTCTCCTTACACTTTCTAATAAAAGTCATACATAAAATAAAATGCCCCAAAGTAACAATAAGAAAATCGAAACATCAAACTTCATATTTTGTATCTTTCTTTGAGTGGAGAAGTTCAGAGGCGTGATATTACTTGTGCCAGGATAAAACATGTATTACAGCAGTTGTATTAGTGTCACACACATTGACAGAGGCAGGCTTTCAAAACAAAGGGCAGGCAGGGTGTACGCAAACAGAGGGCTGGTACGAGCACAATGAGTTACTTAGGTACATAAAGTTGAATATTTAAAGGAAACATTTAGTCATCCTGATCGGTCCCGACTCACAGCCAGCACAAATGTTTCTACTTTATTTATTTTTATTCAATTATATATTTTGAACAATTTCACAAGTAGATTGTGGTAGCAAACTATCCTGATACAACTTAGGTTATTTTCTGTCCTGTTGTTGTTTGATAAACTAGTTTAATAGCACCTGTGGGAAGTAATCAAAGTAAGTGTACAATCAGTGACTCAGGATCGGTTTGTGTTCTCTTTCTGCCTGCAGACTCAGAGAATGGCATTACGCCGGGAGCCACAGGCTTCCTGGTGTCCAGGATGAACTCTGTGCTGGAGGACGGCTATGGATCCCTGGCTGGCCTTATCCCTGGCCTGGAGCTCATGGCCCTGTATGTTGCTGCTGCCATGCATGACTACGACCATCCTGGAAGAACCAACGCCTTTCTTGTAGCTACCAGCGCACCACAGGTAAATTAATGTAGGTGTGCTCCAGTGGAGCTACAGTCCACTGACTGAAGATACTATTTCTGTAATTTCAGTCGCCCATTTCACAAGAAATCTGTGCATTTACTATAGGTGAACAAAGACTATGTATAGCCACTTTCAACAAGCGAACACCAAACTCAGACACTAATACTTTAACACCAATGAGACCAACTCAAGCTACTGATGTTTACGATCATTTGAGATGGATACAATTCAGAGGTTTCCTGCAGCATTAGCAGCACAGACAGCAAACTTCAGCTATGCAACAGATAATTCTTAATTTAACCAGTCACATCAAAAATATACTACATAAAGGTGGTAATGGATCAATTAGTAATTATTTATGAAATGTTCCTTAGTGTTGACAGATCACCATTAGGTCACTGATAAGAGCTAAAGGTATGTTGTGTCTATCACTAGTTTAAACCTCTAGAGTAGTTTAGGTGACATAATGTGGAAATTAGTAAAACAACCTGTGAAATAATAATGAATGAAATAGTTTTGTAACATTTTGCTGAGCATTACATATGTAGATAAATATGGATGAAACTGCTCACCCTTTATTTAAAGCACTGCTTCAGGAAAATGAATGATTTTAACGTGAACATTCATAATATTCAAACATCAGTTTTCATATTTCACTACAGCTTAATAAGATTTTAAGTGCAAACCAACAATCAGAAGTTAAACTGACTAAAGGTCAGTCGCTACCAGGATGTAATTCACAATATACCAAAATACCAAAAGTAAGAGTTACAAAAAGAAGGAGCCACACAATTTGTATGCAGGTCAGGGTTCAAAGCCTTTACAGCTTTAGACCTAAGGCCTTAAAATTAGTTATTTATTAAAGGCCTAAATCAAATTATATCAAATTTAAAATAGGCTCCTATGGGTTTACATTGAAGACCAACATTGAATGTTCATTTTACTTTCTCCTCGTCCACTCTAGGCCCTTCTATACAACGACAGGTCGGTCTTAGAAAACCATCATGCAGCTTCAGCTTGGAATCTCTTCATGTCTCGACCGGAATATAACTTCCTGGTTAACCTTGAACATGTGGAGTTCAAGCGCTTCCGCTTCTTGGTCATTGAGGCCATCCTGGCCACTGACCTTAAAAAGCACTTTGATTTCCTTGCAGAGTTTAATGCAAAGGTAAACATTCAAATCTGCCACATATACTGTATAAAAAAGTGTCCATCAACCATTCAGCTGTAATTACATGTTATTGACTATCTCCACTCAATTCTCCTCTTCTTCTTTAATATTTTGACTTGTTCCTATTATAGAAAATTGCATTTTCCTCCAGATTGTGCTAAATGTATGTTGAAATCCAGTCAGTAAGGAATTCCTTACAATCCATAACTGAGTTTCTCTTTTTGTGCACATACCTGCCTGTGAACATCTCCGCAGGTGGGCGATGAAGGAGTTTCTGGTATTGATTGGACCAACGAGAACGACCGATTGCTGGTGTGCCAGATGTGCATCAAGCTGGCTGATGTCAATGGACCGCTGAAGTGTAAGGAGCTGCACCTGCAGTGGACAGAAGGGATTGTCAACGAATTCTATGAACAAGTATGCATATAAAAATGTCTGCAATCTAATGAAAACAGATGGTTGTTAGCTGATAAATAAACCATCACTTTCAAAGTTAGCAATTGGAAAGACTGAAGCTCATAAATGGATGGAAGAGTACTGAATGAATACATTAAGAACTGACCTTAAAAACATTGCACTCAGCTGCTCTTTTATTAGTTACACCAGATTAAAACTAATACAGTCTAATACAATATCCACTTATTCAACTCAACAGCACCACAAACTGAAGCCTCCAAAAAGACCATAAAGTTGAATCACCTCCTTTGACCGAAAACAAGAATTCAAACATAACACAATTCAAAATATATTTGAACATTAATACATAAAAGGGCATTTAAAGGGTAAAAGGGCATTTTAATGATCCATTAATCCCATGAGGCATGTTATCCTTCTGCTTGCCTTCTTCCATAAGAAGGTTGTAGGTCACAGTCAGCTGCATAACAGCTCAGATAATAGGAATTTAGGTTCTTGCTCAAGAACCCTTCAGCAGGGTTTACTGTGTTTAACTGCATGTTCCCTCTGAACAGACATAGAATATTTAAAACCCTTATCTACAAGCTCATGAATTTGTTAGAGACTATTGTAGACAGATGCTTAGCAATGAATCCTGCTCTTAAGTAACAATGCCTCTGATTGGTTAATTCAAGTCAATAAAGATAAAATCTGATTAGCCAGGGAGATATGATTACTTGCTTAGCAACAACATGTTATAAGTGATGAAGCACCAAATAGAGACTTTTGAACCAAAATGAAGCTGATGCAGGTTTGGGTGGTATCCATAATATTTATTCTTCTTAAAGTTTGAAATGTATTTGTATTTGTGCACAGCTGCATAGGCTATAGCTGACGTTTGTTATGTTTAATCAGTCAATTTTTAATGAAACTTGTGTATCAAGTAAATTAGACCACTGCGTATCTGTTACAAACCTCTAATCAGAACTGCAATGACTGTTAAAGAAAATGTCCTCCCTCTGATCTGTGTCTAATGCTCAGCATTCTGCTGTATCTCTCAAACCCTCTGTTCAGTTCTCATAATAGCTTTGAGAATTATGTATGTCCTATGAGCGGGAGCATTGGGGGGTGGGTGAAGTGAGAAAGAGTGGGTAAGAGACAGAGGATGTGTGTATGTTTTCCTCTTCAGAGGGGAGAAGGATGACCTAAATGTGTCATCTTTGACAGCACTCATTCACAGCCACACAGGAAGATCACAGGAAGGGGACTCTGAGGCAACAGTCAGTACAGATGTGCATGCACACGCACAAATGCATTTACATTATGCTCTACAATGCACCACTTTAATATTCCACCCATGTTCTTACTATACATCATACACACACTCACCTCTCTCCGGAGCCACTAGTGCAGCGCACTGACGTCATCCAGGTTTCTGGTTGCCATAGCAATTGAAGCCCTTGCCCCTCTGACCTCCCACTGAATTACTTTGAAATCCCTGACATTAGAAAACAAACACAAAAGCACAATACATGACAGTCACAATGTGTGAAACAAAAACAGACACCATGTAACATAAAAAACAGCCACATGGAGCTGCATGTATTGTCAACCTAGAAAATCCTCTCATACTATTCAATTTTCCATGTATTTTCTATCACAATCAATGATGGAGCCGATTATCATATGAGAAGAATAAATTTAAAAAGTGAGATTCAACTCTCTCAGCTATATAAGACACATGTTCATGACAGCTCTGTCTTTGAGTGAATAAATGACAAGAATGAGGACAGAACAGCAAGGCTCTACTTTGGCCTCCATTACAATATGATCTGATATATCACATGGAGTTTGACTTTCGTGGTTATTACACCCTGCCTGTACATGTTGGGTGGTTACTCAGGATATTTATGTCAGAAATGCATTTATGGTGACCCTGTGGACACAAAGACACTGATTGCAGAACCATTACTGAGGCAAATCTCTGCAAACAGCTAATTTACATGACTGATACCTACAGAACAGTCATTGATGTTTTTCTATTTGTAGTCTTCTTGACCTACTTTCAGGAGCCTCTATCCAGAGGCAGTGTGTCTGGGACTTTCTGTGTGTGCCAGTAGAGTTGTACGGTAGACAAACTGTATATCTAAGTTTAAACAACTAAGGACAACTGATATAATTTATCCTACATGTGTGAGCCTGAGATCATTTTAATGTCATATATCATCATATGTGATACTTTTCTCAATAAAATGAACAAATGTATCAATAAACATGAAAAGTAATGCCCAGAAAAAAAAAAAAAAAATAGATAAAAGTGTTCCTGAGCTCATACTTAAAGGCTGTCAGTATTGTTGGACATGAATTCAGTTGCCTATTTGTCATAAGTTTCATTTCATAAACAACACTTTGAATTCAGGGCTGCACAATTAACTGAAATATTAACAAAATTGTAATATGGCCAACTATAATATCCAAATCACAGGAGCTGCACTTTTTATGATAAAGGTAAAATATGTCACAACATTGTTATGCATTGTTAACACAATAAGCATTGTGATGCTACAGAGACGACCCGGCCTACAAGTCATATTCTCCAGATGTAAAAAACAAAAATCAAACTGTCATCTTTTTTTATTTATTTTTTTTTTTTTTGAGTGAAAAGAACATTCAGAATGTTCATTCCAACTAAAATCGTAATCGCCATATTTTTACAGAATAACCACAATAAGAATGTTTTGCATATTGTGTAGCCCCACTTTGAATACACCAGAGACAGACCAGAAGTTGTGGTGTTTTTAATGCAGTTATCCAGAGTCACAGGCGTTTATCTGTCATTTGCTCTGCCGATTACAAAGTGAAAAGGTTTTTGGACCAGGAAAAAAAAAAAGATTTGAACAAGAATTTGACCATTTATAGTCACTTTAAGTGGATTGAAACCTAAGCCCAAAAATCTCAACGCCTGCAAAGTTTGAATGTGAACGTCTCATGAATTCTTAAGAAGTAATGATCAGTGGACTGAAGTGTCCACAGGATTCATTTCAAGCCAGTAACTTTTCTTTTGTCTGGACGCTGAAATATCATCATCATGCTATTATCAAATTTCCCATTTTCCTTTACATTCATATTTTATTATTTCTGTGCACCTGACTTATTTGCCATGTTTATGCCCATCTAGGGTGATGAAGAAGCAAGCCTGGGCCTTCCTATTAGTCCTTTCATGGACCGGTCCGCTCCACAGCTTGCCAAACTACAGGAGTCGTTCATCACTCACATTGTAGGACCTCTGTGCTCCTCCTATGACTCTGCTGCTCTTATGCCAGGACGCTGGGTTGACCCACCCGAGGGAGAGATGGAACCAGAAGAGGCAAAGGAAGAAGAAGTTACAGAAGAGGAGGAGGAAGACACGGCAGATGATGATGCATCAATAAGTTCTGTCAACTCCCGTACGTCAACCTCTTAATTATTCATGTTGCAGAAAATATGTCACTGATTATATTGACCTGCACATGGCCCCTAATAGTATCTTTCTCTGTGGGATTTCATTCACCCTAAATCACTTGGGGCGACCTCAGGAGATTTGACTGCACTTGTTTGATTTATTTTTTTTCCCCCAACCTCTTTGCTCAGCTCTTGGAGAAAAATTAAGGTCGAGTGAAGATTCAAATTCAGCACTGTTGGTGAAGCTTTTTTTTTTTTTTATAGTCTGAGTCATAAAAGGAAAACAGTCACTGGGCTCAGTCTTAGAGTTTTAGTGAGCAGTGTCTCTCAATTTAAGTCTTGGTGGATTTGCAGAGAAACAGGATCAAATTCTTAAGCCCATGTGAAGCCACTTGTGTTTTATTCACCATGTGCACCAAAATTAATTTCTAAATGGGAAATAAGGGGGTATTGTTTTCTTGATTAATATGAAAAGGTTTCAATGTATTCATGTGCAGGAGAGAACTGATATCCACTTTATCATTATTTATGATGCAGAACATTGTGCATTGTTACAACTAGTTTTCATATCTCGTTGTACTCGGTCAATACAAATTAGTTTAAAGGTGAGCTGTAGATTTCTGTTGTGGAAGTGGCATTTTATTCAAATAGATTATTTGGGAAGGTTGCCAAGAGAGGCTGCTTTGGTCATTACATAGCTAATTTAATTAAAGACATAGATGGGAAATCGGTTTACTCTTTTTCTTGCAGAACGTTAGAAGAGGCGATTTCTGTGGAGCTAATCCTGAATGAATAAATGTCTGATATGTGAGCCTGGAGCTAGGAGACAGCTAACTTAGCTTAGCATGAAGATGAGGAAACTAACAATTAGCCTCTGTTCAAAGGTTTGGGGGAAAAAAGTTCAGGGACATTCTAGTATGTGTGCCTGGCCATAAATCCACAACTTGTTTTTGCATTTAATTTTTTTGCACATAAAATTACAGACAGTTGCTTGTGAGCTTTAGAGGCTCTGTCGTCAACACTGTATTTTGTATACAGTATTGTTCATCAACACGCGTTGTGCCTATTAACTAAGGAAAGAAATAAGTCTTTTTATCTAATTCGAAGACAGCAAACATTTTCGAATATTTCTGAAAATGCCACATTTCATTTAAGGTCATGTACTTTCTGAGGAGCTTGTCTAACTGTCAGTTTTGTGTCTGACAGAGCGGCAGGAAACCAAAAAGGTGAGCAGGAGGAAAGTGTTTTGCCAGATCACACAGCATATTTTGGAAAACCATGAAATGTGGAAAAGAGTGATTGCTGCAGAAGTCCAGGAGGAGGCCCAGAAAGGGGACCCCAACTGCATCGGCAGCCCCACTGATCCAATCACAGCCATTCACGAGGAAGAGGAAGAGCAAGCAAGCAAAGAGGAGTCGTCGACTGACGGTCTCGATGAAAGGGAAGAGGTCCCGGCTTTAGAGGAAGAGGAAATCCTTCCGCAAACAGAGACTTCAGGGGAAAAAGAGGACGGATCAGAGTGATATTATGAACTTTGACCTCCTCCTAAACCAGGAATCTAAACGTTGTTTCAAGATGTTTGTTTCTTTCCTAACTAAACTCTCGATATAGTAGCCAGCACATCACTTTGACACAACACTGTAGAAGATGTTATGGGTAATATGTGCCTAACTAAAACAGGGTTTAAGGACAGGGATGATGCCCAGTGCATCTGACAAGGAGAGAGGTGAGATAAGCAAAAGATGAAGTGACTAAGAGGCAGGAAACAAAGCTGAAAAAGAAAAAGAGAATGAATGGGACCGTGTTTGTTTTTGTTGTAGTGTTTGTTTTAGTCTGGATCTGGTGCCCTGCCCTCACCCAAGCTGCCCATCCTGCACTATGAGCCAACCATGCTGATTCACTCATTCACTCCACCAGTGAGTAATACACTGTCACAAGCCCCACCCACCCTTCTTGTTGCTCCCTTGCTATCAGTACACTGAGGAGCCCCCGGCTGGTTGAGGATGTGCAACAAGCGCCTTCTCCTTGAAGACAATGGGATGAAAGCCAGGGAAAAAGCTGTGTCCACTGAGGCTCACCCGTGTGGATTTCAGAGGGAGATGGGAAAAAAGAGCCAGTTGTAGTGCATTGTTTATACGAACACACACCCACAGACACACACACACAGACACACACGTGCACACACACACACAATGCTATGGTCGAAACATTTTCCACACACAGAACTGATAGAAGTTTAACAAAGAACCCTGTTGCTGTAAAAGCTTTATTCTCACTCAAAGAAAAACATACAAAACAGTGCTTTGTTCATGTCGCACAATGCTTGTCCCTAGTTGCATGTTATTCCATATCTTTTGTTGCTCAGTCAGTCCAGCACACCAACACATTTTCAGGGCACACAACTCAGGAAGGCAGAGACCCACAGAGGGGGAGAAAAAAAAAAAAAAAAACACCATAAAGGACTCGCAGTGTCCTTGTCCTTTTATTTTTGCAACTGCTTCTGGTCGATTTTCTTTCTGAGCAGTTTAAGATGTTATTGATTAACTGATGTCACTAGATACATACACAATTTTATTTCATATTATTCCTAAACCACACAGCAGATCGCGCTGTGAAACACATTGAAACTAATAATTCACAAAACTATGTATGTATAATGTAATCTGTTTTGTTAAGAAAATATCACTGGTGTCCATAATTTATCTAACTTCCTAACTTTAATCTTTACAGTAATGTTGCTCTCTAATGACAAGTATTCTTTATAATGTCTAACCTGGTATGTAGGCCAAATGCTTCAGAAAGTGAGTAATCCAGTAAGCCATAGTGGCACAGGCCAGGTCTGACTCACAGCTCCAAATCACCCAAGAGGATTTACGTCAATAAGACATTTAAAAAAAAAAAAAACAAAAAAAAAACCTTGTGGTGCCTATTGCCATCCAGGAGGTGCTGTGTGCAAGAAACTACATACAAGTCTCAGATCAGATCTATATTATTCAAACTGACATTGTTTTGTTGCACAAAAGGCAGAGAAAGCTATATGAAGAGAATAAGCCACAGCTGTGTAAGTGTATAATTATAACAAATACATGTTGTTAATTATTAATTTGTTCAGACAAGTTAAGTCACATGTAGAATTAGTTAAGTGCAACCGTCAGTCACCTGTAACACTGACAGGTTGTTTAGAAAATTGAAATATTTTGTTTGCTGTATGCAGTTAGTCCTCAAAGATGAGGAGTAAGGATTTTAAACACTGAAGACGATGTCTGCATATTTTCCTTGGGCAGCCACACTCACCACACCTCCAGATGTTTTTTTTCTCCATTTGTAGTCATCAGTGACGACACGCAGGTGGCGTCATGGCTTAGCAGGTGGTGTCATGCTGTGCTTTGATGTCCATAGAGATTCAGATTGGTGGGAATGGAAAAAAAGTGTGAACAAGAACAGCCTTAATGTTCAGTAATGAGGCTCAGTAATCAAAGCGGAAGGAGGAGAAGAGGAAGCCTTTTAGCTTGACTCGTTTAGCTTGCCTATCAGGGGTCAGAGGGGTCGCAGATCTCTTTCAGATTTCTGCAGATTCCTCTGGATGTACGTCTTTGAAGATGAGCCTGTTTGTTCTGATTCAAAAATCATGTGATTATTTACAATTTCCAAGTCTGCAAAATGTATTACACAGACACGCAGTACAGTGCATTTGATCTGACATTGGAAAAGCCACAAGAGCACTTTGTGAATTCAGATCCAGAGATTTAAGGATGATTCTTGTCTTCACTTACCAAAGCGTAGCCGGTCACTGAACAAGGCACATGCTGACACAACTGAAAGACTTTTTTGGATATTGACAGCAGTTTTTGAAGAAGTTGCCTGTGACTTAAAGCTGGCCCAAGAGGAGAGGTGGACTTGAAAAGGTAAAGCAGAGTAGGGTGTGGTTATATCTGTAGTGGCACGAGTTGTCAGGGGCATTTAGGTAGCATTGATCTGTGGTTCAGCAATATATCAGTTGGGGAATTTGCAACACTTGTAACGAGACGTGTTATGGCACCATAAACAAAAGGAAAAAAAAAAAAAAAATGCATAACTTGAAGCCATACAAGTGTGAGACAAGAGTGGTGGGTGAGCACCTGAGGTAAGTTCAGTCACTCTGATCGGTACACAATGGAGGGAAACGCTTTTAACATTGAAACAGCAACATTAACTAGATTTTAGACTAAGATATCTATAAAAAGAAATGCAAACCTCCACCACAGATACAAAAAACAGTTTATACGCTGTATAAAAACAGACTAAGGGACCAATTGAACAAGCTTGTTTGCTGACACTAAGTTTGTAGTGGCTGAACTTGCCCGGCTGTGACCCAATTTCTTAACTCAATTAGAGTTTGCTAACGTTAATACTGTCTAAATCCTTAGCTGTATCCATTGCACTGTTATCAAAATGCCCATTGTGCACAGGAGAGCTAAACTGTGCAACATAATGCCCTTGACTGCTTATTCCCTGTACTTACAAAAAGGTGCAGTGGTTGTTTTTACTGCCATGAAAAAGAAAGCCTGTGCTCACCAAAGCCTGAGCTCATTGTTAATGTTTTAGTTTAAGTCGAGAGCTCTTAATAGGTGTTTTAAGTCTGTTTATTTATTTGTTTATGTATTTGTTTATTTATTTTAATTTACAATAGTTATTGCAGACAACACAACAAATAAAAATTCTCAACTTTTAACTTTTGTTGCACAAAAGTACAATCCAGTATGATACACAATTAAAAGCAAAATTATCTCTTGCTGGACAAAAATAGTCCATAATAAAAAGCTAATGTTGCTTGGCAACAGGAAAAAAAAAAAGGAAGGAAAACAAAAAGTGAAATCTGACCCCTGAAACAATGTTGAGTGAGTGAGCGTCTCACCTGCCAACGGAAATGGCAGCAGCGTATTTGTAGTGTATTTGTGTATGCAGCAAGACACACTTGGATTCACAAATCCCCTCATGGGCAAAATGTCTTCCAGTAGCCTCTCTTTGCATTGGCTTGACATGATGAGAGCAGTAAAAGTGACCTGTAGCCATCAGCTGACACAGATACAGAACGGAGAAACATAGCTGTGGGTAATAACAAGGCATTGACCGGGGTGTTTAAGTTGCGACTTTCTGTGCAGCAACATAGCGTTCAAACTTCAGTCGTTCTAAAAATAACCAAGACTGTAAAAAACTCTGCAAGCCTCCTGCCTCCAAAACGCATTTAAGCAGATGTGAATGAGCTTGGGCTCCACGTACTGTAAATACCCTACGCACCAGACAGTGTATCAGTGCGTCACTTGCAGTCTAATGTGCATACCGTTGCAATGGGTTTTTCCCCTCATATCTCTCACATGTACCATACAATGCTCCATCCTTTTTCTGCTTGAATTTTATGTGATGCGAGAAATCAAAGCTCACTGGGGATCAATAGACATTTCCCACCTCTGGCGTCTCCTTGTAGCCCTGCCTCACTAACTTTGTACTCTACAGTGTAGCAATCAAAGAGACTTAATCAAAGCTGTGATAGAATTTCGGGGTTGCTATTTTTGTCACAAACGATCCAAAATATTAGAGCTTGTTTGCTTGTAGCCATTTAGGGAGTTTTGAGTACAATATATAGGAGCGGTGAAATGTTTCCTTCAGGTATTTTTTGCAAATCATAGGGCGATTTACAGTTATTTTAGCTGTTTTAAAAATAATAATTCCCAAATTTCCAGTCAGCCGTTGTTTTCTTATGATTTCGGTACAGTAAATACATTCGAAAACTGTTGCAACTTGCATGAGTAAAAAAAACTGCATCGTGGTCAACTGCAGGTCTGCATTTTTAAGGGTTTTATTATTATTGTCATCTATAATGCAGTTTAATTGTAGAGCAACATGAGAGTTCCTCATTACAGCATTATTCCATAATCTCACAACAATAACTTACATATATTAATGTGGACATGACTTTTTGTACATTAACAAATGAAACCAATGGATACCTGGAAAGGCCTGTATTGTTTGCAAAGTGGTCACATGCGATGTTAAGTATAAAGTAATTGATTCGTAGTAAATGGGCCAACACATGTTGAACTACTGGAATGGTTCCATAATCTCTGTTTAGAAGCATTGTGATTGAATTATTTTTAAAATCCTATATACTGTAGATTAGATCAGGATTCTTGACCACCACAGCATAAAAGGTCATCGCATCTGTTGGCTTTTTTGTCTTGGTCATCATAGGTTCACTGGCCTGTGGTTTGTACCATGCAATTGCAGGACATTCATAACCTTGCTTCCTCATAGCCTATGAAAATTTGGCCCAAAAAAAAAAAAAAAAAAAAAAAAAAAAAGTTCAGGGTCTAACAGGCCAACTTTTAATTTATAAAAACCAATATCAGTGGTGTCGTGTAAAGAACAAGAAGAAGGGGATTGCTGCACACTGGATTAACTTGTGCAAACCAAAGAAACATTTTGAACTTTGTGGGGTTTTTTGTGATTTGCACAATATGAAACCCTAGAAAGGAGCATGTTTCTTGCATCTTCTTCTTTGTCAATGTTATCCAGAGCCTGGTGAGGATGTCTGGATGGGCATTTGCTCAGTTCTCTTGCGAAGACAAGAGAATGAAGTAAATGCAAGAAGACATGTCAATAGGCAGCAGTAGCACTACAATGGAACTGACTAACTGTTCTGTTCTCAGACTGAAGCCCTTGCAGTTTCTTTTTGATGGTTTGAACCAAAAATATTCCTTTTTTGTATTGTTTGTTGATTCAGACATTTTAAAAGGGAGCTATGTTCCTGTGCCATAACATTTTCACATGTATGTATGTATGTATGTATGTATACATTGTTTGAATGAAATACTTGTCAGCTTTCCTTGTTTGCCGCAAAGGAAACCAAAACAAACTTTTTTTTCCCCACCACCTTTAAAACAAGAAAAACAAGGCTGGTATGTTTTTATCTACTATAGCAGGCGCTTCACAGACTCAATTCTTTTCTTCTCTCCAGTATCTTGCACTTAACACATGTAGCAATACCTACAGGATGGGGAAATTGTGTTTCACCAGTATTTGTTTAAGTGGAATATGACATTTTATTTCTAGATATTGTTTGACTTTGTATAAAAAAAATATATACTGTACAGATTCAAAAGTATATTATAACAAAAAAAAACTTTTAGAAAAATATTTATTTTTACCTTTTTGTAATTTAGACACAATACTGTAGCTCCTCTATTGCCAGACTTACTGGAAGTGCCTCTCAACAATGTATTACAAAGTAACTATACAATATATTGGGATTATTAGAACCTGTCACTAGCAGAGCAGTGTTGATGTTGTAATGTGAATATTGTTGAATAATAAGATTTATAAATGCTGCACTCGTGTCTGTCTTATTTTCAAGCCTTTTCTCCGACAACTCATGAGTTCAAATTGTAACAAGAAGTACCAGTTCGACTTCAAATGAGTTGCTATTGTTCCAGTACGTCATATATTTTCAGCTCTTAATGAGTAACATGTACTCTATATACTTGCTTCATTAAAGTACCTCTTCCAGTCCTATTGGTTCATAATTAATTATTAATTGCTTGCCATAATATAACCAATCTAACTAACATACTGTACAGCTCTATGTTGTTAGCTCATGTAATTGTAGCACTGACCACAATTGACCATATGTGGTGATAACTTTGTAATAATGTTTAGAGGTTTATGTATTTTCTGCATGGTTGAATCTTGTGGTTATAATTAATCTGCTCACAATGTGTGCAAGACGTGTAGCAAAGTGCAGTATCGCCACACAAGTAGCACTGTTCTACACACAGAGCAGCGAGTAACAAATAAAACAGACCATTTATTTACACATGGGGGATTTAAGATCTCTAATCTAGCGGACTAACATTTCACTTCAGTGTCAGAGTAAAGCCACGACACAAAAAGAAAATGTAAACTGACCCCAGACAGAACCACTTCTGAGAACCTACCATGGCCACTGCCAAGCCTAAAGCACAACGAGAACAAGTTTGTTTTAAGATTCTAAGATTTGTTGATTGTTTGGGACCTAAATCTGCTATTGCACATGCTATTGCAATTTTTTTTCTGCCATCAACCACATCATTTAATAAGTATAGAGGTCATATGTATTTAAATATGAGAAATTATCTATTTAAAACTGACACTGGCTCAAATCAACCATTGGCTGTTTTGCTATTGCTACAGCATTAAAGCATTGACTGTTTAGTTACCAGAAAGAGGTAAGCGCTTTAGCCACACATCAACCTGGGCTTACTCAGCATTTAACTTGGTCTGCAAGGGTTTGAATACAACAAATTTATTTTTATTCATTTCTTTATACGAGTCCCACATGCCAGTTTTTATCCCAGCCAACCCTGTCACTCAATTTTCTATGCTCCTGACTAGGAATTCTATAAATAGCAGTTTGTATATATCTGGTTTCAATTTAACCCAAAATTATGCTCGGCTGTTGCTGTTGAATTTTCTTCATCTTCTTAGTCACACTCTACTGCAAAGGCTATGGTTCACAAAGAGCTCCCAAAGCATGAATGAGCTCTCAATGTTTAAAGGTATTGGCCAGGAGAGATGAAACTGATGAAAAGACCAGGAGAAAATTAGTCAGGGAAACTGCCAACGCTAACATTAAAGAAGCTACAGGAATTTCTGGTAAGTGCTGGTTGCTCCCTATATGTGACGCCTGTGTTCTTCACATATATGGGCTGTGGCTTAGGTTGGCAAGATATATGCCTTTTCTCACAAAAAATTAATAACTGAAAAACTCCCCATAAACTAGTACTGATTGTGTGTTAAAATAGCTTTTGATTCTATTACAGCAATGAGTCTTTTAGGGAAGGAGTCTATGTATTTGCCACATCTTGACATGAGGGTATCTCAAGTGCTCTCCAGGTCATCCCACGGATTTTCAATTGGACACAGGTCTGGGCTGTTGGCTGGGTAATTGCAAATTTTAATCTTCATTTGATGAAGCCATTCCTTTGTGGAATGTATGCTTTGGGTCGTCATTGTGCTGGAATATGAATTTCTTCTTTATTTTCAGTTTTCTAGCAAATGCCTCTGGGCTTCACACCAAAATTGACTGGTATTTAGAGCCATTCATAATTCCCTCCTATTTTACTGAGGCCCTGCCTGCGGAAAAACAGCTTCAAAATGTGTGATGTTGCCGCTGCCACCACCACACTTCACCATGATTTAGCACAAACATTCATTCAAAATGCAGCATTTAAAATTTACCTGATTAGATTTAGATTTTAAGTTCAAGGTAACGGTGGCACCACACTCTTGTGAATGTGATATATCAGGATCACCCAGAGGGAATTTTATTACATCTGGCACAGACATTAACTTGGACTCAAGGATGAAGTTATTAGAATTCAGTAATTAAAAGTCAAGGGCACCGTGACCTCACAAAACATGTTTTTGGCAGGAACTCACAAATAAAAAAAATAAAGTGATGACATTTTAGATCCAAACTGTCGAAGGTAAACTTCACTGTGATGTCATCATGTTTTTTAAAAACACTTCTGGCCATTATTCAATGCAGTAACTTAGGAAGGGGAGAGTGCAAACATACTTCCTGAAACTTGGTTAGTGGAGGTATATTAGCAAAGCACTAATAGGTGGCAGCAGTAGATAATCCAGGGTATTTTATATACAATCCAATAACAGTTAGTATATCTTTTCTGTATAGAGTGCTTTTTTTTGTACAATGACATCTTCTTTAATACTACACATTACATGTATGTACACTTCTATAATATTTCAACTTGAAGCGAACTGGAAGTGAAAATGCCAGAAATGTTTCATATTTTCTAAGTCTGCAATTATATAGTGCTTTTCTCATCTCATTGACTCAATGTGCTTTACAATGGAAGTGTCGTTCTCCCGTTCTCCCATTTACACGCACACACGCACACACAGAACGACTCATTTATCCCTTCTACCATACATACCCACACTCATACACTGATGGAATAGCCACCAATTTGGCAATTTGGTGTTCAGACACTTCGACATGCAGTCTGGAGGAGCTAGGGATCAAACCACCGGCCTTCTGATTAGTGGACGACCTGCTCTACCTCCTGAACAAAAGCCACGCACTTATGAGTCTATGAAGTTGTTATTTTAATATGTGCAAAAACTGTTCCCAGGAGCTTTTGTTTACTGATAACATTTTTAAATGTGATATTGAGCAACAATATCATAAAATTAATTCTTTGAGATCTTTGAAGTATTTTGTCTTCAGTAATTCAGCTGTAGAGTTTTTGATAAATCGACTATGTTCTGTCTAGTATAGGTTGAAAGTAATCCCTTTGCTAATCTTGTTTTCATTGAAGCTGCCTTCTCTTTGAAGTGGTCCTTGTCTGATCAATTTTGCCTCAGCCTCTGGAATTTTCCAGTCAGCCTGGTAAATATCAAGAGACATCCTTTTCTTCCAGCTACTGGGTGAACTAAGAACATAGAGAAAGTAAGAGACATTTATATTTTGATATCAACACACTGCCCTTGATCTTTATGACATGTTAAGTTTCACTGACATGGTTTATGATAACTTCTGCAGTAAATTGGTATACTATTGAGTAATCTGATGTGTACACACATTCTGCAGGGAGATGACTTTTTTCTGCAATATCTCCCTCTGATATTCACAAGATGTTGAGTTATTAAACATCTAGAGTTAAATTCTTAATTGACAAAAAGTTTTCCCTTCAACCCGTTGCATGAAAGGTCACTAAAAAAAGACCCAAACAGAGAAGCCAACAGACAGACACCATTTACATTTAAGTATTTATCTATATGTTAAACATGCCCACACACTGAGACACACACACAAACACATACACACACAACTTTGTTTTGTTTGATAGTTGATATACTGCACAGATACATGATCCTTGACTTGCTATCACTGATGTTACCGTGCTTGTGGATATTGACCATATCAGTTATTTGCCATGTGAGCACTGTACCCTCTGTGCTTTCGCCCTCACTTCAAACTATAAACACACTTGAACTATCCAGTGTGCAACGTGCTGAAACTGCCATGCAGAGTGTGATCATTAATGGCTATTTACATGATTTTAAACCTGCAGTCCTTTTCTTATATATTACAAATGAGCTGTGCTCCATATCTAGTCACATGACATTGCTACTTATACAAAGCCATGGTCACACCACAGAATTCCACAGAGGCATTGCAAAAGCAGTTCAAGCTAAATCACCCTGATCCTTTCTGAGTTGTGCTTTATAGCAGCTATATATGACATGGGGCATGTTTGCTCAGGATCATTCAAAAAGTCCCTCAAAAAATCAATCTGTTCTGCTTTAAACCACACTGTTAATGATGGTGATAAGGTATGACACCTCATCTATTGCAGATTTATTAATTTGGCTTTAATTAGCTAACTTACAATTCATTGTCAAGGTGTAGCTTCATGTAATGAGTAAAAAGCATGCACTGATCTCAGAAGTGAAGATGACTTGCTGTATACTAATGGCCTTTTAAGTAACATTAAGTCAATACTGTGCAATTATGACTAACGAGAATTTCAATAATGTCATTTTAATAATGCAAACACACTCCGGATTGGTACATTGAGAACACTATTATGCTATTAAGCACTTCTTTATCAATTGTTCATGAAGTTTTCATTTTCAATGTTGAGATCAGTGTACAGCTGAGGATGCTGCATTTGCCCAACACTGTACATCATTCAGTGAGTGCTTATCCAAGCCCTTCACTTTCTGGACAACATGTCACCAAAACAAGAGAAAATGCAAGATTGGTTGATTATGTGTCCTCACAAAATCAGCTGTAAAGAATGCAGGACAATCATTGTTTACTGTTATTATTGCTCTTTTCTGAGAGGCAACCTCCAGGTAACTGTTTTTGGTTTTTAATCACTCAGATTAAGCAATTAAATCATCAAAATCTGCTCTTAGGTTTAAGTAGCCCCAAAACTACATGAAATGTGGAATTAGTGTATGTGTAGTGTATGTATGTATCATTTAAGCAGACCAATGAAATGAGACATCCTTGGGAAAGGGTTTGGCCTGCACTAATTAAAAGAGAGAGGAAACCAACCAAACCACTGTGGTCCCATACAAATCAAAAATGCCGAGAGCAAAGGAGATATCTGAGGACATGAAGAAGAGGGTAGTGACAGCCCATCAGTCTGGGAAGGGCTATAAGACCATCTCCAAAAGATTCCAGCTCCATCCATCCACTGT
>CM076657.1:13977576-14020173 GCA_038496675.1 Rachycentron canadum
TGTGTATAAGAGACTATATATATATATATATATATTCAAAGACATCCAAGCTTCCTAACTGAAGTTAGACCAGGAGGACATGTCTGCAGCCTGACAGAGCTCATCTTCATGGCTCAGTGAATAAATGATTAACAGTCAAGCCTGACTAAGAGGAGATCAGTGCCATCCAGAAACTGCACAAACACCAAACCTTTCTATGGATATGTCACAAAGTGAACTACCTGCTGCACTGCAATTGTTTTATTTTAATGCAACTGCTAAAAAGTTGCATCAGACTCAGAATCAACAGAATCAACAGGTTTTGGGGGCAAAGTTTGAATGAGACAACCAGATAATTCAAGGACATGACAGTGTGTCTGTATGCTTTCTGTAATGTCTAGCATCTGACAACTGTAAGTGCCAGTGCAATCAGATACCGTGTGACAGGTGCTACAGTAACCTTCAGATTCCACATGCTTACCTAACATTGAGCTGTCCTATAGCAGTAATCAGATCTGGTGGAGGGTGTTAAGGTGAACACTGGAGCAAAATCTGTCAACTTTATAGGAAAAACTGGCTGTATTTGGCTGAGTTTGAAATATAGTGCAGGTTCCTATAAATGAAATAATCTCTGAATATCCGAATCCAGAGTGGCCCAATGCAAAGACCAATAAAGCCACAGTTGCCGGCTCAATAGGCTCCTTAGTACAGTGACTCAGGATCAAGCAAAAAGATCAAGGAGACATCAGGAGAAACTAAACCAACTCAAAACAGTTCCCTGGGAAACCCCTCAACTCTAATGCCACCACAAAATCCAAATGAGGTTCAAAGTCCACTTCCAACAGTTATACGGGACATGCTACACCAGAAACCTCAGATGAAAATAAACTAAAAGAGAGACCCAATTAGAGATCTGTGGACCTTAAGCTTATATCTCCAGATCTCAGCAACTGTCTGCTGCAGTGCTTTTTGCCACCATCATCAAGAAAGAGACCGAATCCACTACTCTTGCTCAGCATCACAAATTATTAGTCATCATAATGTTTTGGTCTCCTCTATTTAAGGTAATGGTTACATGAACTGCTTGAACTACTTCTGATAAAGGTCTAGAGAGACTGAATTGTGATGCCGACCAAGAGAAGTGTACCAGATTTTCAGTTTTTCGAGACAAGACTTCCCAACGTACCTACATCAGGTAACTGGATGTGCGAGTATCCTTTTGAGAAAATTGCCACCATCATCATCATCAAAAGACCAAATGAGGAAATATCTTCATCTCTCCACATCTATTCCAAGGACTGGCCTGGAAGGACCACCCATATATAGCACTTTTCTAGTCTTATCAACTACTCAAAGTGCTTTACAATGGAAGCCACATTCACCCATACATTCACATAGCACTTGCTACAACCATTACTGGTCATTTAGTGCTTCCACCATACATACCCACTAAAATGAAAGCCAATTTGGGTTCAGTATCTTACCAAAGGACAAAGTGGGTGAGACAATACCATTTTCCCATTTGTCCTCTTTATACAACATTTAACATAACATAATCTAAAAATACCTTATTCAGATGGTTATTCCATTAATAAATTATTAAAAACATGGAGCATACATGCAAAGATATAGATGAAGTGAGTAACAACCCACACAGGCCGTTTCTGGGTGTAGGACCCAGTACAGTTTTCCCCTTAACGTAAGAGAGAAGAACTTCTATCTACAACACCACAGGTGTTCAGTTACTCATTAAACATTGAGTTTTCTCGAGTTTTTAGCTTTATTCACTTACCCACACACCATGCTTTCCCAGGAGGGGTTGGCAACCAAACACTTCCTAGTTGGTGACATCATTAAAGATGTCATTGGGTTGAACCATGAATGGAGCGGGAGAGGGGGAGGTTGTGTTTGTTTGATTATGTTATGTTGATTATGAATTTGTTTGAATCGAAGAGTTTTTCTTTTCAAATTATTTTGAAAAATAAAATGTGTCTAGTCTTATATTCACTGCATACGTTAACTGGCACATTTGCCTGTATTGGAAATGAGAGCAGGAAACCCCTAAGAGAAAAATGGTATTGCCTGAACTGATTTGAGGGCCTATTTAAAGGGTGAGCTGGGGTTGAAAATCATTGCTGTGACACTACATATCTTCAGTGTATCCATAGGTTGAAATTAAACCCAGCTAACGCCTACTGTTTGTTGGACCATTTTTTAGCAAATAATAAAAAAAAAAAAATACAAACCTGAGATCTATCATTTCATTATGTAACCCCCCCATGTGCCTGGTCTAAATTCGGCAGGAGTGGACATCTTGCTACAAATAGTTTTGAGTAATATAACTGACTTTTCTGAGAATGTGCTGGCATGAAAGAGAGAATGTGGCTTTTTTTTTTTTTTTTTTTTTGCACAGAGACAGACACACAGTTTGTTATCTCCGAATTGGAACTGAAACATGGCAGGAACTCAATTCAAAACACAAACTGATTGACCATGAGGGGGAAACAAAGCATTGAATGCCAGAAACCGGGTGAAAAGTGGGAACACAACTTTCAGACAAACTGGCCTCCTCTGCTCAAAGTCTACATTTGTGTTCTCCGATCCTGGAAAACACAAATCCTTGTTGCTGTCAGATAACAGCTGGTAAATGTCAAGACAGCAGCCTGCCGATGAATGCATGGCACTGCAAATACTTAGCTTTATGATTCCAATGAAGCTGATTTGACAGAGAGAGGGAGAGAGAGAGAGAAAAAGAGAGAGAGAGAGAGAGAGAGGCAAAAAGACGGGGCGGGAGACAGAGAGATGGTTGAGGAGAAAGCCACAGAGAGAACCGCAGATCTCTCTCTCTCTCTCTCTCTCTCTCTCTCTCTCTGTGTGTGTGTGTGTGTGTGTGTGGGTGTGTGTGTGAGCTGGTCCTGTTGAAGCCCATCTCTCTGCAGAGTCAGCCCGACAGGGGGGTCCTTCCTGCGCATCCAACGCGCCCTCATCTCCAGGCAGCGTCTCACTGTCGCCGCTGCACCGCCCGGCGCAGACATGACTCAGGAGATCCCGATTTGATTCGGTCCTGTCCGCCCGAGAGAGTTACCGCGAAGTCGGCTGGAAATGAACCCTGAGGGAGCACGTCGGTCTCAAAGCATTCATGATCACAGCCGGCGCTTCCCCTCCTATCCCATCCACATGAGAAGTTTGACCGGGGCCGGCTGAAGGGAGGCTACCTGTGTTTCCGAGCGCCTGTTTCGTCTTTGCGGGTCGAGCAACCGCGTGACTGTTTGACAGGACAGTGAGGTAGGCGCTTCTTCACCCCAGACACCCCCCACCCACCCATCAATGCATCCATGATTTAAGGATTGTTTGTCTTCTGTTGTGAAAAATCATCAACAGGCATTTTTTATCAGGTGTGTATGCGGTATGATAGCGCATATACTCCACTGATCCAGTGATGTGCCTAATATATATATATATAAAATAAGGTATATAATTTCTCTTTCAAGATCATTCTATTTAGTTTGGGTTTTCAGAGCAAATGTATATTAGAATAATAAAGTGTTCATGAACTGTGAAACTTAGTACGTTTATGTGGCGAACAGCACAGGAGAGACTAAGATGTTCTCAAGGCGCCTGTTGTACCTGCAGGACATCCTGGAATAAATCTGCCTGGGTCTTCTCTGGATTGGCCGCCAGACCCTTGAAAAGATGACCTAACCTGTCCGATCAAGATCTGCCACAAGCATTACTCGATGAATTCTGGCCTCTCGAACTACCAACGCTGCTTAAAATGGGCTTAATAATAAAAAATAAAATAAGATAATAATAAGAAGAATAAAAACATGCTCTCAGTTGTTAACAGCACTGTTCTTGCATTTTTTAGCAATCACCTTGAAAACTTTGGTCTCGATAGCTGCTCGGTGATACCAGACCCGAGTTTGAGGAACAGTTGTATAAAAAAAATAAAACAGTTGCGATCTTGTTTATTTGAACTATCTCCTAGATTCACTAAGTCTTCTCGAAGCAGCAGATACTGGGATGATATGGCCACAGTGCTTCAGCCACCCTGGTTAGGTGTTAAAGCAAAGGTGAAGGAATCATTGTAGCACCTGCATGTGAACCATCTCCAGTACTGAGAGGTAATAAGATGTTAATGATGTTTAACTGCTGTTAAGATCATCTGATTCATCATCTAATGGATCTCATCCATGAAGCCCAATTTGTTAATTTAACTATATCATCTTTAATCTTCAGTCATAGCCCAAGCATCCTGTTGGTTATAGTGGTTGGTGTCTGTGTGTGAGTGTTTGTCTGACCTTGTTATGTCGGTGGTTAAATTTATTGAAGTGGAGAGGGGCTTTAACTAGCTGTTTCCACTAATCACTCCAAGGTGGTGGCTAATGTGTTGAGTGAGTTTCTTGACCTTTGGTCAGTCAAGCCATTTCCATTATTTTACTAAAAAAAAATTTGAAGGTTTTGGGGGTTTTTTCCTGAGTGAAAATTTGTGTATTTTTTCATGCACGTACTCGGTTTTCACAGGGTTTTTTTATGTGTTTTAGTTGACTGAAGATTTTGTGCAAGAACATAACAGCTGTGGAGTTGGTGTTGGCAGTGGCTGCTACAGTATTATCATATCATAATACTGTTTTGCACCCTACAATTCTCAGGAAATTCACACTGACACCACGAAGATTTAAGAACAACTTCTTCTTTCCAGGGTGCTGCCCTTTAGAAGCAGGCCACATTCAGATATTCACACCCGAAAGGTATATGTGAGCTATATGAATCTGCAGGGAGTTACCACAGATAGTAATAGAGTACAGCATAGAAGTGAGAATAGAAATACAATTTCATATAACTTATCAGGATAGCAGACATCAATAGCCCATGCTATTGTGTCTTTGGATATAGAAAAAGAGAAGTAATGTAGTAACCTTAAGTATTAAACTAAAATAAGTTACATTTAGCCTTCCCTTGTGATAAAAACTATGACCAGCACAACCTTCTCCCAATCGATGTTAACGTTAACATGTTTTTTTGTTTGTTTGTTTGTTTGTTTGTTTTTTACATATGTGAAGATATGGTCTGTCAACAAACATTTACACACAAAGTTTGCACTATACTTCAGCTACAACATACACTCAACTTGCTTGTCTCAATAACCAAAATTAGAAGTGAAAGATAGTTTGTGATTGGATATTTACTCCTGATCAATATTTGGTGAAGATATTTTAAACAAAAAGGGCTGATAGCTCTAGAGTGTGAGCAAAGACCAGTGGATGCACTTTAAAGTCCTGAAGGTAGTAAGTGGACTTTGATGCAGTGTTTATCCTCAACATGTGACATATTCAAAGTGATGCTGGAGAAAGTCACCCTGATAACCTGTTGATCTAGTGTCTGAAATCATATTAAGACTCCTTCATAGTGACAGTGTATTCGAGTCATTTTAGCAGATATGTACATCAGTGGCAGGTTAAATGCTGTTTGATAAAGCAACGTATCGGCACAGTATTTGTGAGAATGGGCAAAAAAAATTCAAGTGAATATGAGCCTTGGTGATACAAAAGACAAAGTGCCTGAATTACTGTATGTTTTTTCACAACCTGCTGCTTTTGTAGACTGCTGCTTCATACTACTTAAAGCCGCTGTTGGGCTAATTCCTTGAATGTAGGTCAAACCTGTTGTGATTAGCCTCCTCCTCTCGTCTGCTCTGGTCTCAAAAAGAGAAAAATCATTCAGGGAGAAATACAAACATGTTATAAACATGTGGCACTAATAGCAGCCTCACTGACAAAAATGGTGACAATATTGTGTGAGTGTGCTTTGCTTCATAGCAATCACTAAGTCCCCTGGAGCAATTGCATTCACTGTTTCACATGACCACTGGAACTGGACCGATGGGGGAGGAGAGGGAAATACGTGAAATAAGTAAAATGAATGTTAGGAGTTAGAGAGAATTGATAAAAAGGAGAGAAAGGGGTTAGGAAGGAAGAAATTAACAATAAAAAGGTAGGTTAAAAGGGAAAAAAGGGGGCAAAATCAGCTGATGTGAAGATGTAGTTTTGTTTTTTGCTTCATCCACATACAATATAAACATACACATATAAATATATCTGAATAATACTTGACTTTCATAATGAAGGTAGTCCATGTTGTTTGGATTTTAGTTTTGCATTATTATCTTTTTGCCAGACTGCACCTTCACAAACAATTGAAAGACATTCAAGTCTAAATTAGCCACAGCTTGAAATGATCAGTGAGGTGGCCATCCGTGCAAACAGCAGTGACTAATTGAACGTGTAATGCAGCGGCTTCAAAGTAGAAACCTTTTCTAACGGATAACAGGCTATTCTACCATTTTCCTCACACAATTAAGATTGACATTTACACCAAATATTTAATGAGTAGAACAAAAGGAATTTATGTAAATCTGTCCAAACAAAACCTAATCTATACACATTTGACATAAACTGGATGACTTTTACCAGAACGTGTTTATTTTGTATCAGCCTTTTCTTTAGATGAATTGTAAGAGTAGGAACATGAAAATCTGACAAAACTACCAAAAAACCATTAAATGGCCAGCATATATTAGTTTTATGTGTTGACCTTTTTTCTTTGTTTGAGCCGCTCAGTTGACCCCTGATGCCAGTATAGCTCTGTTCTGGCCCTGCTCACAAGCACAGCATGGATACTGCATAGGCGGCCTCAGGAATGTCCTGCTGCAAATGCATGTTTGCCACAGCACAGAACACTTAGTAGCAAAGTGGGCGATACCATGTTAGTTAAAATGCAATACCAGCCCAACTCAATGAAATGCCAACATTTAGGCTCTGCTGCTTTTATTTTACCCGATCAGTTATCTCACTGCTGAGGAAAAGATACTCGCTCTTCCTCAAATTTTTATTAGCATATGATGCAGCAACATATAAAAAAAAAAGAAAACAAACACCCACTTTCCTCCCACCAATTCACCTGGCATGGGCAGATGACTTACAACCGAATACGTATGTCAGTGTGGAGTGCTGTTAGTCCTGGTGAGCTCCTGAATCAGTAGTTAGCATTTTTACTGAATTCATACACATTTTCAGCCTGTTTACAAAGCCTTAGCACACTGAGGGTGAGTTGTCCTGGCCTCAAAAGCAAATGAGGTTTAGCCTAACAAATCAAAATGTTCTTCCTCCAAAGTGGTTTATACAGTACAGGATTTCAATTCACTGACTCTTGAGATAAAGATATGATTTCATCACACCTAATAATCTATCACGCAAGTCACATAATACCAGCTACAGGCCAGACAATAGAATAAAGTCCGTAGTTGTGATATGTAAGAGAGTTTAACTTTTAAGTTTTTCATGCTGTGTTTTAAAATAGTTAAATGAGAACAACGACCTTTTGTCTTGAAAAAGTGCACACGTCATCCATGTCATTACAACATTGACTTCGTAGTTGTGATTGAAGTCTTAAGATCTCTAGAACAAATACATATTGTTTGTGTGTTTCTGTGTCAGTCTCTCCTCTGTCGGCTGCTGTAGACATGTTTCTGTTTTTGTACCAAGGATGAGAAGTGGGTCACATGCTTGAATTATCCATTTGCAGGGTTGCATGCATCAGTGCCAAGAAATTGCATTACGTGGGAGACTTCTGCCTAGGAGACACAGAGACATTTCTGGAGGATGGAGGAGAGAGTTGAGCAAGGACGCACGCATGAGAATGGACGCAGTGACAGCGTGGCCAGAGAGCCACGCTCCTCTCCATGCACCAGCCTGAAGGTACACAAACTAACTTATTGTCATGGTTTGACTTGGTGTTTGCTTAGGGTGCCAGGCGTCCTGGCAAAAGTTTGTCTAAAATTAGTTTTGTCTAGGTGTTTTTTCAAGGATACAAGCTTAATCTTAGACCTCACACAAGACCCCCCCCCAAACAACTCCTCAGTCTCAAGAACCACACAGAAAAAAATGACAATAAAAAGGAAAATTTTCCCTTTCAATATAAAGCAGTTCTTCAGTTCTATGCTGTTGATATACATTGATATATGTTTGAATAAATTTTTTTTAAATCTATTAATTAATGTAATCTATTAATAAAGTTAAAGTTTAGCTCAGTTTGTTTTCAATCTTATATACACAAAAAGTTAGTTGATAAAATCCATCTGTAGAGTCCTGTCAGTTAAATAAGCCATTCAACGTCCTGGAATTTAGAGAAGTGCTCAGTAAACAAGCAATGAGAGCTGTAGCACTGATTGATGGCTGTTAAGGTTGACCAGGTGATTGCATCTTGTGAGGGATTAGACGACCTTTCTTTTGAATTAATACCATTGCACTCCCTCTGCTGTGTAGCCTCTTCACTCTACCTCTGCCACTCATTCACTGGAGCTAAAATTACTCGCACCATTCACAAATGACTTGTTCAAAAGAACAAATCATTTGGGTGAATGAACTGAACTGAATCAGACGTGAGCGAACATGCAGGTATATAGTCACTAAGTGAATCAAGTCACATCATTCAGTGATTTGTTTGCAGGGAGTTGGTGAATCCCTGTGAACGTGATTCACTTAGTCATCAGGTTCCTGTGCAAATTAATCTATGGCTTGAATCCCTGAGGAAGTTATCAGTTTGGGCAGGGATACATTCACTCACATGAATGATTCAAATCATACTGTTCGCAGGAGGGATGTGGTGTGTTGGTATGTTATTAATCCTGGAGGGAAATTACTTTGCCACAGCATGACCACACGTACAGTACAACATGTCCTGAGTAGCATATAGAACAAAATAAGAGTGATAAATGGGAGAACATAAGACTCTGTGGCAGAACAAAATGTAGATTAGCAACAATACAACTATGAACAGCATTAAAAGACGTTAATTACAGCAATGAATATGAATGACAACTACAGTGCATTCAGAAAGTATTCTGTCCCTTCATCTACACTTAATACCCCGTAATGACATGGTGAAACCAGATTATAAAAAATTTAGCAAATTTATTCAAGAGAAAAAAAATATCACATTTCATATTCAGGCCCTTTGCTGTGGTACTTGGTAGTTCCTCTCATTTATCTTCATCATCTTTGAGATCTTTCTGCGCCTTGATTGGAGTCCATCTGTGGTAAGTTCCCTCGACTGGACATGATTTGGAAAGGCGCGCACTTAAGGCACAGATTTGGGGAAGGCTACAAAACATTTCTGCTGTATTGATGGCTTCCAAGAGCACAATGGCCTCCATAGTTCTTAACTGGAAGAAGTGTGGAACAACCACAGGACCAATACTGCCAGAAAACCTCCTGAATGCACTGTACATGTCAGCAGAATACATGCATGGCATAAAATATAGAAATGGCAGAACACATTATTCGAGCAAAAGATGGCAAAAATGGAAAAAAGTCAGTGACAGTGAGCAACTCCTGAAAATGTCTCAGTGATTCAGTGAACATACCAGACAGAGAGCATGAGTCTTGAGTGATGGTCAGCAGCTCAAACCGGGATCAGACCCAGCAAGTTCGAGAATAAAGTAAGCATTGATCTCGAATATGCAATGAGGAAGCAATAAAATATAAAGATTTTAAACAGAGTCTGGTGTGTTTGTTAAAGTGACAGCATGGTCAATCACTGAATGATTAACTGAGGACACTGAAATTAACTGAATGTTACAAACTGGGAACAAATCAGTGAGTTCAGTTTGCAAGTGAGTTTTTCTGGGGGTGTTTACAAGCTGCACCAGGCAGGTAAATACAAGTTGTCACGCTGTCTTCATGAATAGTAGGATAAAAGCACTCTAGCTGACAGCTTTTTCTTTTGTAGATGCTCTGTTTGTGTATGGGTTGGAGAGTCATATGCTCTCTTTGCACATATGCTGGAATGCATCCCTGTGTAGAGATTAGCATTAAATCTGATAACGAAATTATAGCAACAGCCCAGCAAGTCACAAGGATGATGATGATGATGATGATGTGTGTGTGTGTGAGTGTGTGTGTGTGTGTGTGTGTGTGTGTGTGTGTGTGTGTGTGTGTGTGTGTGTGTGTGTGTGTGTACTGTACATTTTAACCCGTGACCTCGCTGTCTGAATGTAAAGACATTAGAAGAATCTCTGGTTAACTGAATCATGCCTCTGTTCTTCTATTCATCCATTCTCATCAGTCAAAAGACAGTTTAACAGCCATAGTGTCTGTCCCCTGGGTTTCAGCACAAGATAAGTGTCAGGTAGCCAGTCAAGCACTGTTCAAACACTACGGATCATACTGGGATACAGCTTTTATTATTATCAGAATTCATCAGGGAGAAGACAAGGCTGTACAGTGGTTAGGCTTCCTTCCTTCCTTCTAGTCACAACACAAAGTTCAAGAGAGACACTCCACCTTATTGTTCTTTGTCAAAGACGTAATAATCAGTGTATTTAAAGTTCGTTTTTGACGTAAGAAAAGCAGTCCTCAACAAAATCCCACCTCCAAGTGGGAAGTAGTTGCTATTCTTGAGCTTTCAGTCATATCACATGATCTTAAAAGGCAGAGGAAGTTTGATCAGACGTCATGTTCTTAGCACTTAAATGACTTCTCATTCATGTTGGCTTAAAAGTGGAGTTTGAGCTACAAGCGCAAACTAGGTCCCTTTAATGTTTTTTCTCAAACTGTTGATTATATCATGTGATCTTTATCAGCAGAGGAAGTTACAATCCTGCATAGGAAGTAATGAGAAGGTGTCAATAGTAACTTTTATTAACTTAGCTTAGTTCAACAAGTAAACATAGCACAACTTAAAACAAAAAGGGCTTCTGTTGTGACATCGAAATGATAGAATGACAGTTAATGGTAAACCAGTGATGCTGTGGATTATGGTCAGTGCTTTCAACTCTTGGCCAGGAAGGCACCCCGTTACTCTTCTCTTACATTTGCTATTGCTATAGTTACATTTTCTAGTATGTGCACTATGCAACTATATTAGAGTTGATGCTGAATTTCTATGTAGATGATGGTGCATGTTGAACAACTTTACCTTTTCAGAATATGATTAAGATTATCAATATAAAAAATAACCATTTTAAAAAGTCTCTTACAATTGACCAATAATGTTTATTGCCTCGTGAAATGGGATTGTCATTCATAAAAGACGCAAATATGCAGCTGCATACCAGACAGAGCATGAGCTCTCTGGCTTGATTATAGATAACTGTTTGAAAAATTGAAGATGCTGTATCAAATAGTTGCCTGGGGTCTTTATTTACCTCAACTGCAGAAGATAACAGGCTTTATTTCTAATTAACTTTGTCTGATTAGTATAATTGGTCATATTTTAGAAGCAATCCTTGTTTTGATCGACTTCTGTTTGTTTAAAGTTTCATTACGCTGTTAATACAAACTCAACACTTCCTCTAATTGTTTCAAATTAAAAAGCCTCTTGCATATCAGTGGGCAGAAACCCACTGATCCACTGGAGGCTTAGAATTTTATTTTGAAACATTTGCAGGGATACCACATGCAAGAACAACCGAAGGGGTAGGCTCTTTGGCTAATTGATATTTTGTTAAGTCCCACCTCCCTTGGTTACTGTTGCTAGGCCTGTCAAGCCTGCCACAGCAATGGCAGAAACCAAGGTGTTGTAAAATAAAAGCTACGTCCATATCATTGGTGGTGGTCGCAGGTGGAGACCATCACTACATCGGGAGGCAGGAGTATTCCAAATATGTGAATTTACAGTAAGTGGTAAACCACACAAAAGAAAAGCTTCATAGCCTCTTTAAGTCAACCACACACTCTGAGTTAATTTACCCAGGTGTGTCACTAAACACTATACTGGGATTACTTAAATCTATATTGTTATATTAAAAAAAAAAAAAAAAAAAGATTTTTTCACAATTAGTGCATCGCTAAAATCCACTAATTTGTTATTATTTATTTACCTTAACTGTTTTTAAATCTTTTAGCCTTTAATCACATTAAGTATTTCAAAAGTCTCTTATACAACTACCCACTCAATGAGAAGATGACATTTGTGCTGAAACCTAACAATTATTTCCATGAAACATAAATGACATATGATTATATGTAAATGTAAAATGTGATTAGAAAAGCAATACTCTGACACAGAATATTAACACAGTGATGATTAATATAGCAGCAACTGAGCTATCTTGGTGTCCAGGTCTTTGCTGAAGGATTGGACACCGGCAGTTCCAGGGAGTGGCTTAGTCACTTGAAACATGAAAGTTAGTAAATAAATGATATCAGACACTTATGTTGCTTTTTTCCACATGAAAGTGATGTGAGACAATGGTGTTCAAGCGGCTTATCATAATACAGACCGCAGTGGCAGGACAGGTTTTTGTTTTTTCTCAGAATTGTTTGGTTCCCTGACCGGCTGGGTGGGACATGGCACAGCCCGATTTGATTCTAATCCGGTGCTCAATGTTATTCTCTCTTTTTTGTTAATTCCACCAATAAGACGAAAACTTTGGTGCAACAATGTCCCTGTGTTCTTTCATTTTTCATTCATTTCTTGCATCAAACACCATATCAGAACTCCCTGAATACTTGTGATCTAATGATGTTTGGATTGTATAATTAGTTTTTTTCTAGTTTTGGACATCACTCTCACAAATAATAGAAAACTCTGTGTGTGTGTGTGTGTGTGTGTGTGTGTGTGTGTGTGTGTGTGTGTGTGTGTGTGTGTGTGTGTGTGTGTGTGTGTGTGTGGCCCAGACTATTAGACGTGTGAAATCACTGGGCTAAGAACAAAAGCAGGTCACAGGTCACAAGGAGGCTTTGTAGACTTTAGTGATCTCTAATCACAATGAGGCCACTGCTTATTTAACACTTGGTAGAACACTAATTAAAACTGCAGAATGAAAATGTCATTGTAAGCCATTGTTGTCAATCCCAAAATGAGCATGGCATTTTTCAGAAGAAGACATCCATTACCAATGCATTACTTTCTTTACTCTTAATTTACTCACTTTTATTTTGGGCAGTGCCATTCTCAACAGTCACACCAGTCCTATTAAAAGTGAATTCCCTGACATCATGTCTTTATTGTCTTTATTATACGTAATCTAACAGAATCATTGCCATCATTACCCTCTTCTTACAATTTGAAATTAAAAACAATGGTTTGTTGGAGTTGGATCACATTCCCACATCTGTTTGGTGAATATGAAGCTATAGCTGGCAGCTGTTTAGCTTAGTGGGGCACAATCGCGGGAAAAAGGGAGAAACAACTTGCCTGGTTTTGCCCGAAGGTAATGAAATGACAGCAGAAGGTAAAATAATTTTACTTGATTTACATATTGAGCAAGTAGCAACAGGTCGTGTTGTCACACATTGGTTTGTGAACAGCTGTTTGAGGCCTCAACTTTGTATTTTGGGCTTAGGTGGAGCTGAGGAAGAGTGAGGGGTGGATCTTGTTCAATACTCTATCCCAAAAGCAGGTTGTTGTGTGTGGTACAGTCTGTCAATCACATAAAAACATGTAGCATGTTTTTATTGCTCAGGTTTTAAATTGTGCACATTCAGAGCTCTGTTTTCGTGAAAGACGTGCAGAAGGTGCTTCTCTTGTTTTTTTCACAGTTTTTTCCTCTGTCTAACTGTTGTATCACGGTTGTGTGCATTCATCAGCCACTGTATCTGAGTCAGATTTGAGTTCTCATGTCAAGCAGCGTGGTCCTTAATGTGGCACATTAAAAATCTATGTTTAATTAAAAAGTGCAAAAATAAACCAAATAAAATCTTTGATTTGAGTTTTACAAACATGTGTCTGTAATTCACACTCACCCATTCACCCATACTGGTACAACAATGTCATTGTGAGCCACTGAATGACTGAACTGGCACAAGTATGAGCTAATCTTCTTAAAGCCACCAAAACTGACACTTTGTTGGTACTAAAGCTTGAGTCAGCATGAGGACCACACTTTAAAAGTATAGATAAGAATGTAACACTGATATTGTTGGCTGAACACCCACTGAGAGTTTATGTGATATATTCAAGGCCCTCTGGAATCTCTGACATTTCCCCTTTCTCTTCCTCCCTTACACTGAGGATAACTAAAGTGTCACATAAACCTTAGATCAAGACCATTTAGATTTTCACCATTACATATGTAAATGAAAGAGGATACACTAGAAATAATTAATAAGAGAAGTCTTTTCCTTGCTCTAGAGGGAAACATATGTGTATTCATGCTAACTTTCAAATACCCCCCGGAAACGCACATGTGATGAGCTGCTTTCAGTAATGGCCTGGAGCCAGTACTGGTGGTCAGCATGATCTCAACAGAGGTCTGTTTGCATTGATGGGCCCTCTCACATCATATCATGTAAATGAATGCTCTGTACAAGGAGAGGTCCAGGGATAAAACAAGTTGTTACTCTTATCTCGTTATCACAAAGTCCTGATTATTTCACAATTGTTGTTGTACATGCAGAATAGACTTTTACTCGGGGCTCTCTCTCAAATTTTTTTCATGTGGTTTTACCAGCCCTGGTTTATCATTAGCTGCTTCCAATTCAAGAATGGTCAAGAGGTCAAGCTTCATCCTTAATGTTGTCAATTTTTACTTAATGTGTGAAATATACTCAATAAGTAAAAATTGAGATATACTGTATTTGTACTAAAAATGTACTTCTAGCCATTGTTCTTCTATGGCCATGGTATAGCTTTGCTAGATCATTTGTGTAATGTCACTCTCACGTGCATCAGTTGTAGATATCCATGGTTCTTGCAGTGTACGAACCATGACCAGTGACACAAACCATTAAAAAACATGCAGCAGATATAGAAGCAAAACTAGTGATACAAGATTTATTTCCTCACTAAATTTGGAGTGCGTCATATTTTCATAACATCACCAGCTCAGGGCAATATCATTATTTCCTCAAAATCTTCAGGAAGCAGGGGGCTTGTAGTTGGTACAGGAATGATGCCCTGCTATCATTCAGTGCATGTTTTTGTTGAGCCTTTTCATCTCTATTAACATTTTTACTAGAAAATAGCAAGTATTTCTGTATACTGAATGTCCTGAGATTTTGATTATTTATATTCTTCTTTCCTTGTGTTGAAAGTGGTGGGAGTGTGTAAGCAATTGAACCAGAATTAACCTATTTTGTCATTTTATCATTTATGTCTCTCATTTGATTTTAGATCAGGGACTACCCTGTGGAAAAAAATAGCTTTCCTGCAATCTCAGTAGCTTTTAGGTCGACTTTGATGTTTAATAAGGAAACTGAATCTTGTCAGGCACTGGCAAGGCTCAACAGTGAAAGTGTCTCACATGCTTTTGCAACTTCAAATTGATATGTGTGAACTAAATAAAATGTATTTAGCATGTGTGTGAATAAAACATTGTAAAAGCACCCTCTTTGATAACACAACAAAAATGAAGATGAATATCTAAACAGAAAAATTAATAGTTGAAGATTATAACCAAGCTGGACACCTGGATCCCCCATGGCCGATTACTATGACTATGAAGTACTCTCTGAAGGTCTACTGGAGGATGTGAATGCAGCACTACAGACAATCCCTACTGTGACCATCACTGAGACTAACAGACTCAGGGACATCACAGTGACAGTGATCTTTGAGATGCTTGTATAACAGGAGTGAGCGAGACATCAACTGATCCACGCCACCAGGATCCACAGCAACGTTAATCTACAGGATGTTATGAAACGGAGGGAAGGTGACAAGAACTGAAGGGATTAAACTACCAGAGGGCAACATAGCAGATGTCGAGGACAGCTACAAGTACCTTGGGATCCTGCAAGCAAATGGGAACCATGAAGAGACCGTAAGGAAATCAGCCACAGCCAAATATCTACAGAGTGTAAGTGTAAAGGCAAATCCTGAAAAGTCAGCTGAATAGGAAGAACAAAGTCTGAATTAACTAATTAGTCTAACAATACACCTACGCCCTGCCAGTCACATATCCCCCTGACACAATAAGATGGGCAAAGGAGGTTTAGGGTGAAACCCTCTGCAAGTCCAGCAACCTGAAACTCTACACTAAGCAGAAGGAAGAAGGATGAAGTGAGCCTAGTCGGAGACACTATCCAGGACGAGATAATAAACATCCATGAGTATAATCAGGAGGATGGCCCAAAACGAAACTGCTTTGTGAATACCTCAGGCAGCAGATACCTGATGAAGAGGAGAAGGAAAAGCAGGAGGAATCGCCATGGGTGGACAAACCCCTGCATGGTATGTACCACCGGGAGACAGAAGAAAATTCATAGACAGCACAGAGGCACTTATCATGGCAGCACAGGAACAGGCCCAGAGCATGAGATCAATAGAAGCCAGGGCAGGACCCCAGGTGCAGGCTGTGCAAAGCTGCCCCTGAGACAATCCAGCAAATAACAGCAGGGAGTAAATGCTAGCAGGCAGGGCATACATGGACCACCATTAGCAAGTGGCTGGCATAGACTACAGACATAGTAATGGCAGACAAACAGCACAAGAAGGCAGTAGTGATAGATGTAGACAGCGACAGCAACATCATGAAGATATACTTATATATAATCTCCCACTCATCCCTGTGGGCAGTGTGTTTCCTCCTTCAAGTTCGGGTCCTCGACCAGAGGCCTGGGAGCTTGAGCTTGGCTCTGTGCAGTATCTGAGCTGCACTCTTCTGGACACAGATCTCAGGTGTTGTTCCAGGAACCTCCTGTAGCCAGTCTCCCAGTTTGGGGGTCACAGCCCCGAGTGTTCGAATTACCACGGCAACCACTAGTGCCTTCACTTTCCACATCTTCTCTAGTTCTTCTCTCAGCCCCTGGTATTTCTCGAGCTTCTCATGTTGCTTATTCCTGATGTTGTTATTATATATGTATGTATATATATGAATTTGAGTGTCATTGGTGAAGCGCTCCTTTGAAAAAGCCCTGTCTGGGGTTTTGAACCTCTGCCACGAGTGAGTCTGGTTATTAGATTTCCTTTGGTCATAACTGTGAGAATTGTTGGTCTGGGCCCAGTCACTGTCAGAGGTTGCTTGTTGCTCTTCAGTCTCATTATAACACAAATTAAATCAAGATGATCCACAGAGATTCCTTCTCTTTCTCAGCTGTGTTAGTTCATTGTGTCGTATACAGGTTTAACTTGTTTTATTATGACAAGACCCTGTGCTGGTCCATCCTACGTGGATTACTCTCTCTTCCCATTGTTGTTGACAGTTCATGTTTTCAAACTACACTTTGTGTTCACTTCCATCCCTCTCCTCCCACTCAAACCCCTTCCCTCATCTGAAGCTCATTATTTCTGCAGTGCTGGCACTTGTTAATTAGTAAATGCTGGCCCACTGAAAGTAGGTTAATGAGGGGGGTTCATGCATCATAGCAACCACTGTGATATTGCACAAATGCTTCTTTTTCTGTCCGTTCTTTGTGGACAAAAGATGTGTGAGCGTCACACAGTCAAGTAGATAATTATAAGTGATAATTAGGTTAAAACACTGCATTTGCTCATTTGTAATTTAACACCCCTGCAAGCCCCTTTCTTTGTTTCCTCTTTTCAACCTCTCTCTCTTCTCCCAGATGTTTCTGGTGGCTCTGTCCTTTGCCTATTTTGCAAAGGCTTTGTCAGGCAGCTACATGAAGAGCACAATAACTCAGCTGGAGAGGCGCTTTGACATCCCCAGTTACCTAATAGGTGTCATTGACGGGAGCTTCGAGATAGGTGAGTAGGCCTGCCAGTCACTGCTGTTATTTTGTTGTTCTGTTTGCAGCCTCTGTGTCATGGGCTCCCCTCCCCTCTCTCTCTCTCTCTCTGTCTTTGGGACAGAAATATGAATGGGTCTCAGAGATATTCAAGCTGCACATAAAGGATTCATCAGGCTTCCAAGAAAAGGACAGAGGGGTGTGTGTGTGTGTGTGTGTGTGTGTGTGTGTGTGTGTGTGTGTGTTGAGTCATAGTGTCAACCAGGGACATAACAGGCTCCAAGCTCTGCTTTTGCTGTCGACAGTCGGAATTCATAAGCTTTTTGTTGTGCAGTAACTTCTCTATACTGATAATTTAATCTCAGCTTTCCCCCCAGTGATGTACATGGGAATCATCTGGCATTTACCAGCTTTTATCTGACATGTGAATCAAGCTACAAGCAGGCGGTCCCTTCAGGCAATACCAAAATAATTTGTTGTGTAAGGGCAACGCAAACTGCCTTGGTCTGTGCAGACATTTAAAAAATATCAAGCAACTACTTTGCAATACATGACCAATTTGCTTATTCACACTGTGAAAACAGTTTATGTTAAGGACACTTAATTATTTTAATACAAAATGATGGAGATGATAAAAAAAAAAAAAAGATCTTTTTAAATTGTTTGTTAAATGACTGCCACCTTATGCAATGTTAGTGCTCTATGAATATAGTATAGATGTAGACAGAGCCACAGGGATCACAATCATGATGTGGATTGATGATGAAGTAATTGATTTTTCTTTTCTGCGTTTGAAAAACTGGATTTACAGTACTGGTTTTATGTTTCATAAATTAAAAGTTGACCAAACAATCATCTAGTGATTAGATCCTTCTCACAGTACTGCTCTATACATACCAACTATTGGACAGATACTTCATGTAATCTGTGTAATCTCATGTAATCTTTTAACACAAATTCAGCAGTCAGCAAAATGTGTTATACTACTATTATGTCCACTGAGGTCAATTATGTAAGGCTAGTTGGTCCAGTGGCAGTGTCTCTTGTAGGCTATAAATCATACATAGAGCTTGCTGAGCAAGATCAGACCCAAAGAGACACGATTTACACAAGATGAAAGTCATCACCCACCTCTGCTCTTTTACACTCAGACAGAAAGTTTGGGCCGAAGGTATCAGGATAGCAGTAAAGAATAATAAATGTTTTTCTTCAATAACATTATGGCACAGTGTGCAACCTGTTGATGCTCTGATGGAAGTGAGGTGTATCTATCAGAGGAAAAGGTGAGGATGACACCTCCAGCTCAGTCAGAGCTGAATGCCCCGGCTCTCTCTCCCTCTATCTCTCCATCTCTCTGTCTGCTGTGAAAGCTGCTTCTCTCGTGTGGCCTAGGCAACAAGCTTTTTCTATAGGACCGTTGCCAGGGCAACATAGAGGCAGAGCAGGGCAGCATGAAGAGGAAAGAAAAAAGGAAAGGAAAGGAGAACAGAACAGAGGAAAGCTAGATGGAGAGAAACTACAAAAGACTGGACAAAAATAAAGAGTAATGAAGATGTGAATGGGCAGTAGAGAGTAATAATGACGGTTGATCATCTTTAGTGAGATCAAAATTGCTAGATGAGCTTAGCTGATTGCACACAGCTGATGTATATGAAGACTTGTTCATATTCTGAATGAATCCTTAATAACATGTTCCAGTATTTTTGATCTGAACAGTGAAAACACACTTAAATAAGTTGGACAGTAAGAAAGATCTACTGTTCACTCTGGCAAAGTGCACACCGTCACTGCACTTACAGGTCTTGTACAATCACTGTAATTATCGTATACTATGGAGGACTTCAGCACTTTCAGGAAACTCCACACAAAGGTTACATTTCTCACAGTTGTTTCATATTTCTCAATGCTCAAATCCCTCTCTGCACACATGCACATGTACGACAACAGCTGAGGGACTGTTGGAGGGTTTGACGTCATCCCATCAAGTGAACCTTTGCAGCTGAAAAAGGTCAGGCAACATAGCATAAGCATATCTCCGCTTTGTTTACAATGGGTTCTCATGTCACTGCATAGGAAATGTGGCAATAGAATATTGCCCATGTTCCTACGCAGCACTGTTTCACTTTCACTTGCCATCAAACACATCCTACTGAAATTAGTGTTGGTATACACACCACTCTTCAACTCAGTTTTCATCTGGTACATTTTCACATGACAATTTAACAAAGACATCATACCACATGCATATTCTAAAATATTTTTTTTTTTACTGATAGAAAAGTTTAATCAAGGGTAAATGTACTTTTTTATAGACTTCAGCTCTGACAGAGAGGTTAGGAGACCTCTAAAGGATCATTATCAAGGCCATGGATGTCACTTGAGCCACACATGGTTGATAATTATATCAACCACTCAAATCTCTTTTTATACATATACACTGTGTGTAGTTGCAGCAATTTGGGGTTCAGTATCTTGCCACTTCTACATGCAGACTGGACAAGACAGGAACTGAGCCACCAACGTTAAGACTAGAGGACATTGCCTTCTACCTGACTATTGTCAAAGACATTGAAGTCACCTCAGGCCATGTGTTAACGACAGATGGCCTCCTTTACTCCTCCTTTAAACTATCCAGGAAGGAAAGTTGTGGTGTCATTGACGACTGAAAAACATCACCATCCTAACAGTAGATAAGGGCAGATAAGACACAGCGGATGATTATTCCTGGGTCACTTAAGTACTCAGTGACACTAATACATATGAAACACTAAGGTGAGATCCCTATATGAAGGAGTCCTGTTTAACAGACATACTGTTATAACGATGTAGCCACAGACTAGCTATCATACAGACATACATCTGGAGGAAAGGAAGGTTTATTATTTATTATATTATTCTTTTTTACACTTCTGGCTTTTTCATTGCATTCTGTAGTTGTAAATAAATATTTAACATTAATATTAAATATTTAATATTTAATTTTCTTATGTCAAATTTTGAAGCAAGATGTCAATCATTTCACTTAATAATGAAATCCAAGCACAATCTAATGACAATTGTAAAAGGCAATTCTTGCAAGCAAATGGCCAGCAGTCTGTACAGACGATCTGCTGCTTCTCAAAATAACTGTTCTTTCTTCAGCCTGACAGGGTGAACCTGATTTCTGGCTCTGCTTACATCCTTGCAGGTAACCTGTTGGTGATTGCTTTTGTTAGTTACTTTGGGGCCAAGCTACATCGGCCAAAGATCATTGCTGTGGGTTGTGTACTGATGTCCATTGGCACCTTCATCATCGCTCTGCCTCACTTCATCATTGGACGGTGAGTAAAAGGAGCCAGGGGTAATAGAAGTTCTGTTTGACCTCAGCCACAGACTCAGAGTTTCCAACACACCAATAACAGCTACACAGGAGCTACATAGTACAAAATGTGACATATATTTTGGCTTCTGTTGACTGAAGCAAAGATTAAACAACCCAGTAAAATTTACAGTGCTGCTTGAAAGTATGTGAACCCCTTGAGCAGTTTAGATGTTTCTGTTGTTTTACCACCAGCTTTTATGTATGAAATTTCAGATATATGTTTATTAATTGCATGTACTTGTTCAGTGGGACTTGTTTAAGTAGCCCAAAAACTACATGAAACGTGGAATTAGTGTATGTGCAAAAGCAAGTGAACCCCTAGCAGCACTGGCTAAGTCAAGCAGGTAATAGACTCAGGTGAAACACATTTAATCATTTAAGCAGACCAATGAAATGAGACATCCTTAGGAAAGGGTTTGGCCTGCACTAATTAAAAGAGAGAGGAAACCAACCAAACCACTGTGGTCCCATACAGATCAACAATGTAGAGAGCAAAGGAGATATCTGAGGACATGAAGAAGAGGGTAGTGACAGCCCATCAGTCCGCGGAGGGCTATAAGACCATCTCCAAAAGATTCCAGCTCCATCCATCCACTGTAAGACAAATCATTTACAAATGGAGGGCCTTCAACATGACAGCAACTCTGCCTAGAAGTGGACACATATCAAAACTATCACCCAGAAGCACCAGAAAAATAGGTAAAGGTAAAGGCCAACCCACACATCACCTCTAGAGAGTTGCAGACCTCTCTGTTAGCATCTGGGACAAATGTGCATGAGTCTACAATCAGACGAAAATTGAATAGCCATGACATTCATGGGAGGGTTGATAGAAGGAAGCCTTTGCTCTCAAAAAAGAACAAAGCTGCCTGTTTCAACTTTGCCAGAGAGCACTTGGACAAACCAGAGGCCTTCTGGACGTCCATTCACTGGACAGACAAGTCCAAAATAGAATTATTTAGTCACAATCAAAACCAACATGTTTGGAGAAAAGCCAACATTGCATATGAAGAAAAGAACCTCCTCCCAACAGTGAAGCATGGTGGTGGAAATGTGAAGGTCTTGGGCTGCTTTTCTGCTTCTGGACCTGGACGACTCCATTTTATCCAAGGAACCATGAATTCTCTGGCATATCAACAAATTCTTGACGAGAATCTCCTGCCATCAGTCAGGGAGTTGAAGCTGGGACGAAAATGGATTATGCAACAAGACAATGACCCAAAGCATTCCAGCAAAACTACAAAGGAATGGCTTCAGAGAAAGAGGATTCATACTCTGGATTGGCCCAGTCAAAGTCCAAACCTTAATCCAATTGAAATGTTGTGGCGAGACCTGAAGAAGTTGGTACATACCAGATGTCCCTCCAACCTCTCAACTGGCTGACGTCTGCAAGGAGGAGTGGGCAAAAATCCACATAAGCAGATCTGAGAGACTGGTCAGTAGTTACAGAAGACATTTGGTTGAAGTAATGGCTCCAAAAGGAGGAGCCATAAGCTACTAATACAAGGGTTCACATACTTTTGCACATGTTAAATTTTCAGTTTTTGTGAAATAAACCACCTTTGTTGAATTCAATAATGAAAATATATCTCTTTTTGTTTTGAAGGTGGGCTTTGGATTTATGTGTAAAAAGGTTATTTTAATGTGTTGGGTTTTTTTTTTTTTCGTTTTTACAAAAACAGTGACCATGTCTGGAGGGTTCACAAACTTTCAAGCAGCACTGTAATTAAAAATATGCTTTAGGCTAGACCGAAATTTTATAGTGAAGCTGTTTCCATTTGCATCTCATTCCATTACAAGCTCTGCCAAACAATAATGTACCAATTTCTATCCGCAAGAAGATAATCATAATCTGTATCACTAATCAATTTACGGTGACCCTAAGGGTTAAAACAAAACAACATTGCATGAAACACACCAACATTTCAGATTGTGTAAAAAGTGGGACAACACTTCTTGTTTGTGATTGGATAGAACCCAAGATCCTGGCAACGGTTCAATGTCATTTCCAATGACAACAAACAACACACTGCAAGAAGAAGTGGTAGCATGAAATCGACTTGTCAAGGCATATCTTTTTCAAAAGCCAAAGGCCTAAATGATTGGCCAATTAGCCATCTGAGGCACTACCGTGTAGATGACCATTCCAGTTAACTTTAACACATGCCCAGTTTCATCAGTGAAACAACCAACCACAGCAGAGTAGAGCTCAGCGTGGTTGTCTTCTTTTATTCTATATTACTTATGAAATCAATTTCTAGTCAAACTGACACTATCTTATCACTAAATGAAATTATTATCTCTGTCTGTTAACTGTTCCATTTGTGTTCTGTGTCTAGCTATGAATTTGAAACATCGGTGCGGTGGGTAGCGAACTCAACATTTAACCCCTCTCCGTGTCCGGTGGGCTCACCAGCTGACCTGGCTCAAGGTGGTAAACTGTCTGAAGTGCCTGCCACAGGTGAGCAGTATTTCCACACACACATATACATGCTAGTCTAGACAAGTGAAGATGTCTGATTTTGCTTGTCTTTTCCTCCAGGTTGTGAAGGCGAGTCTAACCTGTCAATGTGGATCTATGTGCTCCTGGGAAATGTCCTTCGGGGCATTGGAGAAACGCCAGTTCAGCCTCTTGGGATTTCTTACATAGATGATTTTGCTAGTGAGGAGAATGCTGCCCTATATGTGGGTAAGAAAAGCAGTGGTAGAGATACACTTACTGGCTTATTTATTCGGTGAGTTCATGCTCACATTCTATAAAATGCAACTTCAAAAATATGAAATTGATTCCTGCACTCATCAAAATCCTCATCATATAATTACACCACAGACAAGCAATACACATGGCTCCTGAATTGACACTTGAGTAGAATATACTCAATATGTATGTGTAAAATGGTAACCAAGATATATGACCTGTGAAGTTTTCTGTTCTGACTCTTCAAAATATTCAGTAGATATTGCAGGTGTCAAAAATGAACAATAACAATAAGTATAGCATGTGGACTATAGCAGATATAATTGGTCAGTTTCCATGTTACCAAGGGGAAAAACCTGTGCATCAGACACACAAACGTGTTTGGCCCTCAGTCCTCATGTAGAACTGAGCCAGGGCTAACAGGCAAGGTGAAGGCAACAAAGACAAGATAAAAGGTCACAACAACTGATGAAACAAAATCTTGAGAATCTAAAATATATTTTCAATAGACTTTACATTTATTGATTCCAGTGAGGCATCATCTTCCTGCCATCACCAGCACATCCTCCCTAATCACAACCATTTCATGAGACACCCTTGTTATGCCAGGATACAAATGCTAATAGGATCTTCAGAGCGCTTGGTCTGCAAGATTAGCAGATTATGAGTCCTGCTAAAAAAGAACATGCTTTCTTATCAGATCTTTCCAAAACAGGTTTGAAACATGTATGTGTAAATAGTTATGTAAAATCTGTATTATCTACTGTTTCAGTTCTTAATACATATAGTTAAAGTCCTGACCAGTTTATGTGTTGTGTGTCTCTGGGTGTGTTTGTCATGTCCTAGGCTGTGTGCAGACCATTTCAGTGGTTGGCCCTGTGTTTGGCTACCTATTAGGCTCCCTTTGTGCCAAAATCTATGTGGATATTGGATTTGTGAAAATGGGTGAGTTTAAAAAGCAGTAAATTTTGGTAACTAAAAGGCCAGATCATTGTGTAATTTTTGCAGAACTGACATCATTACTTCTTCATCCTAAACTCACATAGGGCTTCATGACACTGTACATTTATTGGTGACCTATTGGCAACTCTACAATTCTCCAGTGAGCTTTAAGATGCAGAATCAGAATGAGATGGAGTTGAAATTAAATATAATTAAAGCAAACAATACACTCTGTCAAGGCCATAATTGTGAAGACCTTTCTCACAGAACACTTCTTGACAGGAAGAAAAGCACAGGTGTAAATAGTGCAACTAATGACAGCAGAATATGGTTTCAGGGTCTTGGTATTGTTCACGCTGGCTCACTGTCACACTGAAATGGCTTACTGGGGACACTCGAATAGAAGGGAGCCATTGTTAACGTTATTATTCACACCTGTACTTTTGATGGCATTACAGGTCAAAATGTTCTGCTCTAAAAAAGGTCTTTTCATTCATTCATAAAAATGAGGCATGATGTTATCAGATACAACAACGAGAGGACCAGAGTCTGTGTGCGCACGCAATTCAAAGAACAGGTGTGCGGGATTAGCGTCAATTAGCTAATGATTGAGACCAGGTGAGGGACAAACCCCTCTGACAGGCTGTGATCAAACAGGGCAGCAGAGGGAAGGAGGAGAGGGAAAGAAGTTTTTGCTTGGATAAAAGTGGCTAACCGTAGCATGAGGGATGTCTGAACAGCAGAATATCTACTACGAAACCTTTGCATGTGACAAGACAGTTTGTTTCAGAAACTGGCAATTAAAAGCACAACTACAGGGTGTTTGGGCTGCACTGGTGACTTCAGAGAAGTGCAGAGTTCAACAAGCTTTAGAAAGCATGTTGTGCTACTAAAAAACTGCATATTGGTGTTAATTTCTAGTTTTAGTCAATCTCATCCTTTTTATTCTTAGTCATTTTTTATTGACTTGAACTCTGGACATTTTAATGTAATTTTAGTCAAAGAAAAACTAACATGAGCCCTCAACAAAAAGCCAATGGGATTTTTACATATGAAAACAAAAGTTTGTTAATTATATGTAACCTAAATATAATCACTAGAAGTAAAAACACCATCTGTGCCAGACCTTACCATTGGGTCGCCTAGCAACCCTGAAATTACGAAACTTTCTTTTTCACAAAAACTTGAGGTTTTAAGTCTTGTTGTTTTAACAGTTGTACTGTTAGCTGTGGAACTTAGCTGAAACCTAATATTTACATTTAAAACGGCAAGTTTCTCCATCTGTGTTGATGGCTTTCATTCCTGGCGTGCAATTAATCTTGGGATAGGTTGGGCCACAAAAGATCTACTTCGTTGCCCAGGAACATAAGGCAGCGTTTCTTGCCCATGTTTGAAGAAGCCCTCTGAGAATTGTGAAAGTGTGTATGTGTGCATGCGTTTTCTCAGTTGCTGCATGTTGAGCTCTCAGGGCTGCAATAGTGCCACAGGCATGGTCACATTTGATTAAAGCTATTAATTAGTTTGTTTTTCTCAGCATTACAAAAAAAACAAAAAAAACAACCCAAATATCATCCTTTTTTTTTTTTTTTCTCACAAGCATTGTTCAGTAAACTGAACTGCTACTTTGGAGGGGGAAACAATCTGTAAAATTTAATGTCATCATCTCCTCAGCAAAAACACAAGTTGGTATAAAGTTTTTGAACTACATTTTGGTCCTTTTTGTCATGATGATGTTGATATTGTCGCTGAGTTTAATGATGTTGATGCCATCTTGTCATCGTCCCACCTTAGTCATATATAGTCAATATATTTCATCAGTTCCTGTTAACAATAACAAAATGAACATATTGCTAATATCTGCATCCTATTATAAGTGAGCAGCCTGAGCATAATAATAATAATAATGAGTGATTGTCATTAATTACCTCTCATGGTCTGTTTCCCCAACACAGAAACCATCACCATCACCCCAGCAGATGCCCGCTGGGTGGGGGCCTGGTGGCTAGGCTACCTCATAGCTGGGGTCATCACCCTGCTCTCTGCCATACCTTTCTGGTTTCTGCCCCGCTCTCTGCCCATATCTGGCCCCCGGGGCGAAGAAAAGTGCACACCAGAGCAGACAAGTTTCATTAAAGACTCTCCCCTTCTGAACCACAAGTATCCAGCAGACAAACATACTAGTTTTACAGAGATGGCCAAAGGTGAGCATGGATTTAGTTGTTTGTCATTAATTAAAAAGTTAATTTTTCAGATTTGATGAATTTGATGTTTCACAGATTTAAAGCTCTTGTATGTAGAAATGAATCAAATGTAGAACAAAATGGTTGAAAAAAAGCACATAGACCATACCGTTTGTTACCCACATCTCATTTTTCCACAAAAAATGTCATCTCAGTAATTCACAATAGTGCTATAATCAAGTCACTTTCTATACATAAGGGCTTTCATTTTCTTCCAGCTGTAACAAGGCAGTGCCCCAGATAATGAAGGGAAGATTTCACAGCAATTATCAGAGATTGGTATTGTTAGCTGTCACAGTAACATAGAGATGTTTTACATCCAGCTCACATGTTTATCCCTTTGCAGACTTTATTCCAACCATGCGGATTCTGCTGGGACACCCTGTTTATCTGATCTACCTGTGTGTGACAATCATCCAGCTGAACTCACTCATTGGCATGGTCACCTACAAGCCCAAATATATCGAGCAGCACTTCAGGCAGTCTGCCTCAAAGGCCAACTTTCTGATGGGTGTGGTACATTCTTCATAAATACTGCACATGTCATATGAATTACTTGTGTACAACCAGGAAAATCATCACATTATGGACCCAGCAAAGCCCTTTCTGCTTGGTTTGCATTGCACGGCAGAACAAGCTCTTGAACTGGCCATATTTACTTAAATTAATTCTTGTGTCAAATATACACAACGTAAACTTTATAGATGTGTGGTTATTCCACATCTACAGCATTTTCTTCATAGTTAATTAATGGTAATTTGTTATTTGCTGAATGAAGCAGAAAAAGACCAATTGCAGAGAGGATATTGTTAAGGAAAAAAGGACTTAGCTGGCTATGTTTTTATTCAAACAACTAACCACTACAGCTGCAGAGATGGGCGCTTTGTGAATATGAAGAGTGCTTTGCATATGAAATAAAATATCTAATGAAGTGGATAACATAAGATGAAAGTATCTAGGTTCATGCAGTCTCATCAAGGGAGATGCCTGCGCTGACCGGACTGGCTGCATATGAAAGAGAATGCATTATTAGTGACCAGAGCTAATGACATGGGTATAGATAAAAGACTGTGTCTACACATTGATGGTAAATGAAGGTATACGAGAAGAGATTTGGAAAAAAAAAAAACATGAAAGGCAGGGCTATATTTTGATCAAGGACATTTGGAATTTCTACAGCTTCATTTTTCCTTAAAGCAAGTTGAGCAGTGAGGAGTTGCTACCTTTGTAGTGACTAATGGGCGTCCAAATAAAAACATTATTGAGTCTTATAAGTTTAATTCCATGCGATATTAGACAGATTGTGACCAAGTTTTGATACAATGGGAAATCAAATTACCTTATCCTTTTTCATATCTTGATTTAGCCTTTAAAGCAACATCTAATTTCAAACAGTATTGATCCTGTGTTTCACTGTTTCGCTCAATCTTAGGTGTGATCAATATCCCTGCTGTGGCTCTGGGGATGTTTTCTGGAGGTCTGCTGATGAAGAGGCTGAAGCTGAACATTATGGGAGCAGCCAGATTTGCCTTTGGCACGTCTCTGATAGGTTACATCCTGTCATTGTTCTTCTTTGCAATGAGCTGCGAGAACGCCAAGGTAGCTGGCGTGACACTCTCCTACAACAGGTGAGTCACAAATAATAACAGTGTGTTGGGGTGGATGACTACTGACTATTGACTATACTACTTGTCATGTCAGTTCAGTGAACACAATTCAAACAGTGATACACCACAGATTATTACTGAATTTACTGAAATTGCACTTGGTGAATTCCATATCAAGAATCAAGAGGTCAGTGGCTTTGATGTGCAGCAGTGAGAGAACAGTGGTCCATGTGAAGGGTTTAATTAATGCCTGAATTTATTTATTTAAAAACAAAAATGAGTCACAAAAGTCAATGAAAAGTGACAACAGAACATGCAGACTGCTGTTCAACATAGTGCACAGCCAGTCGGTGATCACAACCTGTGCTCCCAATGCACTGCTGAGACTTGAAACTGAGGTTCAGCAGCAGACTCAACTGTTGTGACTCTGCAGACCAAACAGACGAAAAGCAGCCAGATGGGTGCAACCTGCTAATTAACCTACAGTGAGTTGGCACACACAGTTAAGAGCCAGCACTGCTTGTGCTAAATAAAATATTCAATTTCCTTTTGCTTATTAATTCTCTGTTTACTTTCATAAATGAGAGAGCAGCTCTCTGCTCACTTGTTTATAAATCCCATCATCTTCTCACTCCACCTCAGGCCACCTCGTGGCACCAACCATGTTTCAGTAAATGTTAAATAAGTCTGCGTGAATGATTCTTTTGAGTGTTTTTTTAAGGTGTGACATAAGGGAAATTAACCTGAGCATTAAAACAATACATCATTTTCTCTTCAACATAATTTATGTTTTTCCACCAAATGTATTAAATTGCTTTGACCCACAGTATTTATTTATTCATCACAACGATCATGTCATGGCGTGGTAAATATTTGCTTCATTTGTACATTGCTCTTGTTCTCTTCCTTCCAGCTTGGATAAGGTATCTTATGATAAACACCAAGCGTTGACAGCCTGCAACTCGGACTGTATTTGTTCAGTGAGTGACTGGGATCCAGTCTGTGGGGAGAATGGCATCACCTATGTTTCTCCCTGTCTTGCTGGCTGCACAAGCTCTGCTGGCTCAGGGAAAAACACAGTAAGTTGACAAGGTACTCAAATTATAGAAAATATTGCATACTGAAGTATGAGTTTATGGAAGTCAATACCTCATCAGTCTGTAGCATGCAGCTGAACAGTCCCAAAGCCTATTGTAAATACTCCAACTTTGGGTCTTATATGCCTTTAATTCAGCTTTGGTTAGTTGAATACACTGTTGATATAAAATTCTGTTTAACTTTAAGACATGATCCAGGTCCCATCTTAAAAAATGTATTACTGAGCAGGACACTGTCACCTGCTTGTTCATTCATTTATCCTGAACACGTTTGCAGTAAAAATAAAATGGTTCCTCTGTCTTTGTCAGAATCTCTGTGAAAGGATCGATAAATATTTTAACAAGCGAAAACAAAGGGAACATTTGTGATAAAGTGCTATTTTGTTTTAACATTATTCATTATTACAACATGTATTGCTGATGGAAATGTGAGATGTGTGCAGATCCTGCATCAGGCTACATCAGGCTCTGCTGCACATGGTTGGCTTTTATGTTTTTTAATTTATTGTTGATTGCTAATTAATTATCCTGCAAATGTGATTTTAGTGGCAACCTGTTGCCCCTGAGAACTCCTGCACCACATCCATTTCCACTGGTATATATGTATGTAAATGTGTGTTGCTGTGTGCATATATATGTGTCTTTGTCCTGCTCTAGGTGGTCACTTGTGTGCGGCTATGCATGTCTCTCCAGGTCTTCTCTAACTGTAGCTGTGTTGGTGTGGCTGGTAACTTTACGGCCAGTACAGGTCAGTGCCCTCACAAGGACGACTGTGACAGGATGTTCCCATACTTCCTGGCTCTGTCTGTCATCACTTCCTTCATCATCTCCCTCGGGGGGACACCGGGCTACATGCTTCTCATCAGGTCAGAAAAAAAGGAGATAAATGATATGATGATTTCACCATTGCATACACTTGATTTACTGATGTAACTTAAATTCAGGGCAGTGTGAGTTGGTGCTGATTTCAGAAACTTTTTCATAGTCAACAAATGTTAGTCACTGACTTTCAATTATATTTAGCCAAAATTACAGCAGTGTATGTAATGTTTACTAAGTTGGAGTTATTCAGTGACGTGTGACATTTTTTAAAATAATTTTGCTATTTTAATTTAGATTGAGATTATGATAAACTAAATTGTCCATATACTTTACGCCTGTTGGACCTGCTTATCTCCAAGAATCATGGGAAGTGTATGTTTTTATTTGCTTCCTTAGAGATCAAAGCATCCAGGGACAATGATTTGGTTCATTGCTGTTATTGGCAATGTTAATGTCTTTGTGTCATATGTATAAACAGAGGCTTTGTTTAACAAAGTGTTAAAAAATAGCGTTTCCATTCATGTGAATTCTTAAATTATCTTTTATATCCTTTGCATTTCATAACAGAAATTAACCCTGACATGCTCAAGGGTAATAGTAGCTTAAATAAGATTTGATAAGATCCCACAAATTGTTGAGTTAAACAAAATGCTGGAGTTCATTGGAAAAAAAAACAGCAACTCATTTTCAAAGTTACACATCTTAAAGCTGCTGCTACAGAACGCAGATTGAGTGTTGTATTGTGAATAACAATAAATGATGGCTGGTACTGAATCAATGAACTCAGTCAGCGCTGCATCTGTCCTGCTAATTTTTCTCAAGGGACAAGTTGTTGAACTCCTCTACTTGCTTTGATAAAGGGCCAATGAAAGAAATGGCCAGGTTAGCGTGAAGGAGATGCATTGTACTTGTTATATGTTGTATTTAGGTGAGTGCTGAAGTTTCAAAAGCTCTGAGATATATATAATCAACAACTATGATGGATGAACAGTTTGATAGCTGAGAGCAGAGAGTGGCTGCTGTGTGTTGTTATGATTAAATTATGTTACTCTGGTTCCACGTGACTGCAGTTAGAAGCACCTCTGTCTGGTTAATTGGCTGAATTATATGACAGGAAGGATAAACTTGCTTGCTGAAGCTGAAAATTAATTTTAGACGATTAAGCAGAGAGTTCAGTTCATTGGCTAGTGGCTTGGGGTGAGGGGCAGGGTCTGTGAAACTGGTGTGTGTGGAGTGCTGATGGGCCGATAGACTCAGGTACAACCAATCTGACTCATTCACACACACTGACTATTTTTTTCCAAACAAAGTAAATGAAAAAAAGACATAATTGTGTTAATGAAATATATAATTTCAGGATTTTATCATAGGTATTAACATTAAGTTACGGTACACATGTGGCTTCCCCAAAATTATGCATTATGAACAATCTACAGATTCTTCTGCACCTTAGCCCCCTCTGCTGGCTGTCCCTCCACCTAACACCTTAAACATTAAAAGGTTTTATTGAGAAAACACACACATGCACACACACACACACACACACACACAAACACACACACACACACACACACACACACACACACACACACACACACACACACACACACACACACACTCAGAAAAGATTTCCTAAAGCTAAATCAGCTGATCCTGCAATTTCCCAGGAGTGAAATTACTTAATGTGCTCTGTCTTTCCTAGCATATTGTGTGATTTACCATCTACAGAGTTATTTCTTTATTCCTCTGAGCTTCTGAGATCAGAAAGAGACTTTATGTTATAATTAGTTCAGGACCAAGAATTGCCCCAAGAAGTGTAGAAAAATGTTCAATATATTTCCTCACTAAACATTATGGATTATGTTCTTTTCTTTTTTGACACGTGTATGTTACATGTCTGTATATGTACATGAGTTTGACAGATCTTGAGGTGACCTCTTGCACTACCTTGAATGCTGAATGAAGGCACACAGGGTCAAAACACACCGTTTCGGAAAACATTACATTTCACGAACCATATCAAACTGTGACCAAACATCTCTTCTCTCCTTTCAAACTCAGTGAAAAATCCTGACACTGCTGAGAGTCATACACAATACAAACTGGGAATGACATTGAACACTGCAACTTAGGTTCTGTCTCATCATAAGAAGTGTGACCCCCCCCTTTTCTGTACTTTGACACAGTACATTTTCTGAAATGTTTTGATTCTCAGGACCATGATAGTGTAAACATGTCTGATATTTTTTAATTAGTTTCTGATGTTTCCTGAAAATTCTCTGCATTTTTTCTTCATACAGGTGCATAAAACCACAACTGAAATCTCTGGCCTTGGGTTTCCATGCTCTGGCCACACGTACCCTCGGTAGGTCGCCCTTAAAGCCCAAACTTCATTGAGCATGTTGGCGTGGCTCGTGCATAGGATGCAAACCTTGAAAATGTGTTGTCCTGGTGGTTTTTCAACATTCCCTGTCACTTTAGCTACCAAAATGCTGTATGCTAAAATTTCAGCGTTTGCTCTGACTAAAGAGTGTTTGCAGAACCTGTTGCTCAGTTCTGTGATTACAGAAGTATGTTTGTGATCCTGCAGCAGGGATCCCAGCACCCATCTACTTTGGAGCAATCATTGACACCACATGTCTAAAATGGGGTCAGAAGAGGTGTGGAGGCATAGGAGCCTGTCGAATCTATAACACCACTGCATACAGGTAGTACTCACTTGCATGACTGTCAGTATCTCATGGATTTTCTTTCATTATATGGATTCAAAAGATTCAGTTGATATCAGGTTTACTGCAGTTTTATGTGGCAATGACACCATGCATCTACAAAATGTGTACAATGGCAAATTATTGTGAAGGTTGCTGCATGTTAGATCTGTTACATTCAATAGTGATACAAAGTTTAACATACCATATACTTGTCTATCAAATGTTCCTCATTGTCGTTCAAGGTAATATGAGCCACCTTTTGTTGTGTGTAATTTACTTATATACTTCAGGCAGAGGTTTTCAAACTAGGCCTGTCCCCCAGGGGGACAGCAGCCGAGGCTGTGACATGCAGCTCATGAGGGCAATTAAAGTACTTCAAAACCCTGAAGGAAGTCGAAAGCCTTCTCTGGGTCACAAATCTGTAAAATACATGATGCATATTTATTTAGATTCAGTGTGTGAGTATTTAAAGATCCCAGAAGATGATGCTAAAACGGGTTAGAAACAGAGCCAAATATGTAAATGTCCACTGATAATCATTGTTTACTGATTTCTGACTTAGTTGGGTTTTAGGTTTATACATCTTATGTGACTGCAGCCTCATCAGTCATCTGTCATTCTTTCATTTTCCTAGCAGTTTGACCTGAATTTTTTTTATGCCCTTGCATTGCAGGATTGCATACCTGGGCCTGACTCTGAGCCTGCGGACTATTTCGTTCATTATTTGTATCCCGGGCTTCATTCTGCTCAGTCGACAGCTGAAGAAGGAGGAACAAAATGCCATTCACAGAGCTCTGGCCAACGGTGGAACAGAGCTGGAGGCACTCAGGAAAGAAGAGTTCGTGATTTCTAATTGCGACCAATTGCAACAAACGTCAGATAACAGCACAGACAGGGAGACGCGGCTGTGACAGATCCAGCAAAACTCACACCTTTCACCCCATTAATACACCACAGATGAACAAATACAACCATAAACACACACAGATATATACACACTCCCACAGTATGTACAGAGTGATACTGTACACAAACGCACACACTCATGATTTGCAGGGAATCACACGTTGTATCTGATTATCTCATATAAAGCATAAATTCTATATTTGTACTATTGGACCTCTGAGGGCTTTGTGACTTTGACAGAAATTTGATATAACTGAAATATTTCTTGAATGTACATGCTGTTACTTTTTTTCCTTATATAAAAAACAAAACAATACATTTCTGTTGTAATGGTGGCACAAGAGATTAGATGTGACTTGTACAGACTACTGCAAAAACAGTCATTCTGAACACCAGCACTTATAAAACTGCCTCTTTGGAGTTTTCTTTAAAATTAAGTTTTCTTCCTAATCACCAGTGTTACTGAACAGAAGAAAAGTGGCCTTATAATACCAGATATACCAGAGGCATGACACTAAATTTAAACAATAGAATGCAAACATGAAAAAGATTATGCCTTCACAAAGATGGAGAACTTTTAACAAAAGATAAGCAGGTTGTTGTAGAAATGTTTGAACTTATTTCAGTAACTTATACATGGCTTTGTTGGAGTCGTTTTATCATTTGTGCCTCATTCACTCAATGGTTACCTCTAAATCACGCGTCATCTGTCTTGCTGACTGTAGAAAGCAGTTTTCAGTCTAATATTCAAGCGACATCAGAATACTGTTTCCTTTTACATTTCACACTTGTTTAGGAAAAAATTTTATTTCTAAGCCCAAAGTTAGGTCTATTGAGGTTTGTGTTGTGCACTTTCTGGATGTGAACTTGTTCTTTTTTTTTTTTTCTTTTTTGTTCAAATTCCCTAAAAATGGAAATTGAATTTTAGTGAAATTTGTGTATCTGTTTGTGTAATGGAAAGCTGCTCTGATGTCAATATTGACACAGGAGGCAGCGCCATTATGTTTATATGTTATCAAGAAAAAAAATTACCAAGAATACACTGTCAACTAAACTTGTTAATGATAATTAGGATTAGACTGAATTTGCTCAGCGTAATCTCAGTGGGCTTCATCAGGCTCTGGTATGAAATAACCATTATTGTTTGAAACAGATGGCTAAGGTGAATGCTTGCCCTTGTGTCTGGTGGTTGCCATGTGCTGTGCCTTTTGACGAGGCAGAATTTCCACTGTTTAAAAACTGAGAAATAATGTTCTGTACGCTGACTCAGCAAACGACCCCACTTTGTGTGAAGTGTTGCCACAAAAAATGTGCATTTATGTAGACTCAGTGAGCAGCGAGAGGAATAGAGGAAGGAAGTCATTATCTCAATAATGTAAGGCATTTACTTGCATTAAATCAGAATGTAAATAATTTTCTTGGATTATTTTTGTAAAATTTCAAAGAATATCTTAAATGTAATACTAAAATAAAACTTTTAATATCCAATCAATTAATGAGCTGGTGTTAATTTTTCAAGATGCTCAATTAAGTGCATTTTTATAAACACGAGAAACAAGGCTAAGGAAAAGAAACAGATCTTTATTAAACAACATGTAATGCATCCATCAACAAGGCACTTCAGTCTGTCTTGAAAACAGAAATATAAGCAAAACCATACAGCTCCTTCTCATATAGAACAACTCCTGGTGCAACTGGTGCTCGGGAACACTCTCTGTGGCCATGAACAAGAACATTTGATTGTAAGACAATTTTTTTTTTTTTTAATCAACATTTATGTTAAAATCAGGAAGGAAACCTAATGGATGCTGTTACATTACTCTTCTGCTGTAAAGAACAGTATTTCACATTGGGTGGAAGACAACATAACATGAAGATGATTTGTCTGTGTAAATGCAAATGTACATGCAAACTCTATTTGCATATCCATGCAAGCACAGACTGGAGTAAGTTATTATAGTTAAGCTTCATGTATCAAGAGCAGGCGTCCCTGCTACATACATAAATGAAGAAGCAAATCTTTAGTATCAAAATACATTCATAGATGCCAGAGTCACAGTACTCTAGCTTTTGACAAATTTTCCACTCTGTGCACCGGGCTGAAACATATAACACAAATTATAAAACTAACACCCATCATAGTTGCACATTTCTTAAAACATTAAGTGCTCTGTGGTCTGACCTGAGTCAATCAGTGACTGAATTCTTTCCAAATACCTTGCACAATTAATCTGTCCGAAATCATCAAATATTACTCATCCTTTTCAAGCCAGTCTGGTTCACCTCCGTGCTTTAAAACCTTTACTGCAGCCAAAAGTTCGTGCTTCCGAAGAGCCAATTCTGGTTTTGTGATATGATTTATGACACACAGTGATATATAAGGGTAAAGCATGTGTTGCAGTGGCTCACTCGTGGCTGGGCTAAGTTGCTGTGTGAACACTTGAACTTTTAAACATTTTACACTAACTAGTCATCCTTTTTGCTTCCGCTGTCTTGAAGATTCTGAAAAAAAGAAAAAGGTAATGTCAGATAATATTACATTCTATTATTTTAAATCAGGCCATTTATCGACATAATGTATCAGAGTTCTATGCGTTTCATTAGTTGAGAGAACTGTTGTCATTCATGAACAACCTTTGCCTTCAATAACTTAGCAACAAAAGGCTCCTTCACTTTTTCTATAAATTGATCTAAGTATCTAAGTACTTAGTATCTAAATGGTGCATGGCCCAACAAGTCACTATCTGGCTGTGTTTAGGACTTAATATTACCTGGAGCTCCTGATGTTCTTTCAGCAGTCTGTCATACTCCCTGGCCAGGCCGTCTGTCTGCTTCCTCATTACCTCTGATTCTGACTGGGACTTCTTCAGGGCTGGAGAGGAAACACACATCATCACACATCAACACAGGACATCCTCATCTTCATCCACTAGAAGTGACACGTTTTAAAGTATGCAGGTCTTATATCCACTTTCCTGGGGTCATCATACAAAAATAATTCAAGCTTTTGTGTGTTAAAGCAATAGAGACATATTTAGGATATGTGGACAAGTACATGAACACTAACCATCCTCTGCAGTCTTCAGTTCTTCTTTCAGTTTATCCACCTCCTTTCTCAACAGCTCCATGCCCTCTGAAGTCGCCTTATCACCCTTCCCTTCCATCAGAGTCTGAAATTAAAACAAGAAACATTCTAAAACATCTTCTGTGTGTGTTGTCATTGTGAGCCATCGAAGAGATATTTTAAAATTGTTACCCAACCAGTGTGAAGCTCACCTGTTTCAGCAGCTCATTGTCCTCCATATATTTTTTGGCAGTCTCATTAGCATTGTTAGCCTGTGCCTGAAGAGCAGCTGTAGTTCCAGACACTGCTGCCAGCTGGTTAATCAAGGTGATCACTCGCTTCATAACGCTGCAAAAATAACCAGGGTTAGAGGAGGACCGCATACTAGAGCTGCAGGTGACCTATTTTAATTGTTGAATAATAGATATATTTTTTAAATTAGTATATGAGAGCAAAGACTCACAGCCAGAGGAAGACAGCAAAGCCAGAGATGTAGAGGTTCCGCTGGGCTCTAAAAAGCTTCATGTGCAGATGGTCAAACATGTTCGGTTGCAGCTTGGAATCTGTGCTGAGTTCTTTGTGCGAATACTTTCTCACTTCGCGGACAGCATCTAAAGAAAGTGTCACTTAGGATTATATAATCACCTGTTGATTCTGCAAGCTCCCTAAAGCATTGGCATCATGCTCTGCATTTTGATGTAAAGAAAAATCTGAGAACGAGCTGACTGTTGATATTTTCTCATGGTATGAACTCAACAGTTCACACCATCTGAGGTTACATCCCAAACTGGGGAGTTGTGACCATTGACAAAGTTGTGTGCAAAATATTGAAACAGCTGATGTTACACTTACCGAGGAAGAGAACAATAAGTACTATGATCATGGTGAGAAACACTTTGTTCCAGAACCTTGCCATGAAGCCCCAGATCCTCAGCTGGAAAATACTCTGCCACCTACAACCACACATGCACATTTACAGACAGCAGCATGTAGCACGTCTCTACTCCAGACAATATACAAGCAGATTGCATCTGCAGGATCAATACAAATGATATACGTACATTGTGTGATACTATTACTCACCTCTTGGCAGAGATGAAGGGTAAACAGAGGATGAGAAGGACGCCAATCTCCACATAGAGAAAGAGGGCCACAGCAGTCCATTGCAATGTCATCTTTGTTGAGAGCCTCTGGAGATAACCTGAGAAAGACACACATGCAGTCTTACAGACTAATAGGTAAACAGGTTTGGCTGGCAGGTTTGGCCTTTCTTCCAATGGGACAACAATATAGCCTCTGCTCACAAAAAACGAGTTAAGCTTCTTACCCACCCACTTCACATACCTTAATGTAAAGTCGCAGAGGTTTATCCCTGCTAGAAGTAGTGGGAGGTTGGCCCTAGCAAACCCCTACTATGGTAGCCTACTTACTAGTTACTGCGCCACCACAAGCAATATATGACAATACATAGCGTGTGTTAATATGCTTATTCGATACCCAAGACATACACCTAGGCTTTTGGAAATGATTGTAATGACTCTCTTTCCATCTTTAAAATAATAAATGCTTCCCATTGCTTTATTAGCATGAACGATTTATTTGACCACAAGCTAAAGCTAACCCAACGTCGGCCATTTAGAGGAAGGTGAACAGTCAGTTAAATATTTATAGACAAATTAAAAGCAGTGGGAAAGTATTCAGCCTTCAGGCCTAGAGATATATCACTTACCGAGAAACCGCCGAAATAACTAAACTGAGTAACTTCTCTTCTGAAATCACTCAATGTAACGTTCGTCTTCCGGGTTCCCTTCCTATTCCAGCAGCGCGTCTACATGACCTGATTTCCGGTCTCAATTTTCAAAATAAAATGTTGATGTCGATATCAGTCATGGACATGGATAGTAAATGCATCATTGATTGTTAAATATCTGACTAAGGACACCTCAAATCTCACCGCCTGTTTTTTTTTATTTTTGTTTGTAAACCAAAATCCCCTGTACATGGATTCAGCACGCACATTTCTATTTTACTTTGAAGGCAAAATCGCATTACTTCTGCTCTATTGCTTTCATTTTTTTTTTAAATGAAAAACAAAATATTATATTCAAAAACCAAATTAATTCCCTTGACAGTTTTTACAAACCTCTAGTTGGCGGTTTGTGTTACACCTAGCTAAATGTGCAGTCTAATAGGACAGTACTGTAATGACAAGTTGTAATGTTGTAATGAGTTTGTGTTGGTAGTTCATTCAATTGTATGTTTATTTTGGAAGCTGCCTTCTGCGGGGCTGTTGAATTGTATTGGTTATATGGGCTGGTGTTTCATTTATTTTGTCCGCTCCATTTACATCACTGAAGGTAGGTTAAATAAAGAAAAAAACTCTCATTATATATGGCTAAACAGTTCAAATGCACCAGGAAATATATCTTGCTGGATGATTATGATTATATAGTTAAATTAATACATCTCTAGTTGAGTGTACAACCATGCTACAATCACTGACACATAATCAGTACAATCAATCCTAATTACAGTTTCATGTCGTAGTTTTGTAATTTGCATATTCTTTTTTAACTGAAAAGACTAAATAAAAGATGTCACATTAGTTTCAATATTCTTCATATGATGATCTAGCTTTATGATTGTTTAGTCAAGGCTTTGCTGGAGAAAATGGAGCAGTAAAGAAAATAGATGTCAGTAATGTGACTATAACTTTGTAATTTTATTTGGCACAAAAATAAAAAAATACTAAAATCACATTACAGTACATCACATTGCAACACACTCATGTTCCCAATTCTTGCACTGACCCGTATGTGTTCTGGAGGTAATCTATTACAGCTGAGGTACTGGATAGAGAATTAAACACTTTCCTTTCAGGCTGGGAGCTAACTCTCTCCAGCATGTAGATGAGATGGTGGTGGAAGCAGGTGAATGGAGTCCCCTGCTCTATGGAGATGTCCACCCAGTCCCATATACATTCCAAAGGAGTATCCTCATAGCCAGCGAACATGGCAGGGTTAGCAAGCAACCCCCGTGCAGCCATCACACCTAGTGAACAAATCCAAACAAACAAGAAATAAACAAATTAGAAAGGAACATTGTAATTTATGCATATGCTATAAATTGGTATAAGACATTACTTCAGTTGAGAATGACAAAAATAAACCTACCATCAACACCAGTAAGCTGGTGAGTGGACTCCACATCGCGGAGGTACTTTATGTCCCCATTAGCAATAACAGGTATGGATATGCTGTCTTTGATTATCTTTATGGCATCATAATGGACTGGTTGGTGGCGTTCTTCTGCTGTGCGGCCATGGACCGTTATCCATGAAACACCAGCTGATTCAGCCTTCTGGCAAAGATCCACTGTACGCCTCAAGTCCTTGTGAATTCTGTGGGTGAGGAGAATTTCTGACATCATTACCATTGTTTAATTCTGACCCTGAACACATCTTATAGTTACATCTTTAAAATTATGTATTTTGACATTTGCAGTTATTTTTTTACCAGGTATATATTTGAGTTAAAAAAATAAAAATATATAATTAATAATATATTTTATATACATATAATTTTTTCCGACATAACTGTATCACCTAAATAAACAAGGATCCCTTTCATTTGTTTTTGCAATATAAATTGTGGCCAACAATATTAATGGGCATATTTTAAATTGTCAATGTTTTCTGGTGGGCACTGTTTCTAAACCACCTTAATCCCAGTTTGGCATTTCTGTCCTGCAATTTCTTATTGCTAATCACCTGACATATACCCAGATATTGATATACAATATCTGCAACAGGCTACGTCGACATCACAGATTTACCAGTCTAGTTCTAGCCACAATTTCAAACCAATTCTGATTTTTTTTTTTTACCTTATTTTGATGGATGCAGTATAGTTTGGATTTTCCACTTGGTTTCTGACATGTCTGACCATGTCTTTCACAAGTTCAGGCTTGTTGATGAGGCATGCACCATACCCGGCTGACATAGCCCATCTGAAAACGCAACAACAAAGCTAATCAAACAACTCAGACTAAAAATTCTGTCCACATATACCAGTCCCACTTGATTCAAAATAATAGAGATGAAAACATACAATTTGACATTAGAAATAAATCTAACAAACAAACTGGGCTTTTCATCTGTGAAATCAAAATGCCTGACATAAAGTAATAAAAAGGGACTGAAGGCCAGAATGTATCAGGGCCTACTGTCAAAAGTTGCACCTCTGGGGACAGCCGCAGTTGAGGTCAACCCCATCTGAGAAAGGTGCTACCACACAGGCTGCATCAGCCAGGGTTTGGGCATCATGGGCAGCAAACTGCACTATCAAGGGCCGGTCATCTGAGGAGGAAAGGTAAAACAAATGATATAACATATACACAATGAAAACACATCAATTACTTCTGTGTAAACATGCACCGATGGTGCAGCAAAGGCTCTGTAGCTCATATCACACTGTTGTTACTCACGCTCATTGGTGGTGAATTCACTGTCTCTAGCTTTGACAGATCGCATGAAATCAGCAGCAACTATCATCGGGGTGAAGCAGATGTCACAGTCGTATTTCCTCACCAAGGACCTGAACGCGAGCCTATGGGAAAATGGAAGAGCAAGGCAGTCGATGAAACACTCCAGGGCTGATGTTTCAATGTTTGGTTTAGTTCAGCAACAACAAGGAAACTAGGACTATAACAGAGGGAAAACAGAGCCCACTTACTTTGAATAACGAACCATCGGGGCACATACTTTCAGGACTTTCCCCTTTTCGAACATGTCCATGATGTTGGAGCCGCCGTTACAAGTCTTCATCCTTCTCACACAGGAGTTAGCCAGCTAGCATAACAAGCTAAGCAGCTCAACACTGAAGGGTACAGTTTGAGAGTCGGTTCAGTCGCCTGACACTTATTCGATCGTTTCAAAGACGAGGGCAGACTACTTTTACAGCCCTAACCCCGACACTGTCCCATACTGATACGTGGAGGGAGTCAGATTTACTTTCGGAAAACATCGTCCGACGTCGCTTCGGTCCATGCGGGAGAAACTCAGCCCGTGTGTTTAACACCTCTGAACCCGTGCGTCACTACCCAGCGTGTGTTGATGCTTTTTATTTTATTATTTTATTTTATTTTATTTTATTTTTTAGAACAACCTCTCCTCAAGTGTACATGGTTTAGCTTTTACAAGGCAATGTTTTTTTTTCTTTTGAATTTAAAAAAAAAAATGATTTCTTAGCGATTCATTACGTCATATCCATTCACGCTATGGTGCCTTCAAGTTCTGTAGGAAAAAAAACCCACCAAAGCTCATGACGGCACTCAATTTCTTATTTTTGTTTCATGGTTCTAATAAGGGCACTTCCTGTTTTTTTTTTTTTTTAAAAAGCATATATTATAGTTTGAGTTTCACAAAAGCACCAGGACCATGACCTACCTTAAAAAGTGATTTGTCATTCATCCAATTCTAGATAAAATGTGAGGTAATGAGGTATGCATACATACATATTTATATATATATATATATATAT
>CM076657.1:14023850-14045601 GCA_038496675.1 Rachycentron canadum
CCAGAATGTATCAGGGCCTACTGTCAAAAGTTGCACCTCTGGGGACAGCCGCAGTTGAGGTCAACCCCATCTGAGAAAGGTGCTACCACACAGGCTGCATCAGCCAGGGTTTGGGCATCATGGGCAGCAAACTGCACTATCAAGGGCCGGTCATCTGAGGAGGAAAGGTAAAACAAATGATATAACATATACACAATGAAAACACATCAATTACTTCTGTGTAAACATGCACCGATGGTGCAGCAAAGGCTCTGTAGCTCATATCACACTGTTGTTACTCACGCTCATTGGTGGTGAATTCACTGTCTCTAGCTTTGACAGATCGCATGAAATCAGCAGCAACTATCATCGGGGTGAAGCAGATGTCACAGTCGTATTTCCTCACCAAGGACCTGAACGCGAGCCTATGGGAAAATGGAAGAGCAAGGCAGTCGATGAAACACTCCAGGGCTGATGTTTCAATGTTTGGTTTAGTTCAGCAACAACAAGGAAACTAGGACTATAACAGAGGGAAAACAGAGCCCACTTACTTTGAATAACGAACCATCGGGGCACATACTTTCAGGACTTTCCCCTTTTCGAACATGTCCATGATGTTGGAGCCGCCGTTACAAGTCTTCATCCTTCTCACACAGGAGTTAGCCAGCTAGCATAACAAGCTAAGCAGCTCAACACTGAAGGGTACAGTTTGAGAGTCGGTTCAGTCGCCTGACACTTATTCGATCGTTTCAAAGACGAGGGCAGACTACTTTTACAGCCCTAACCCCGACACTGTCCCATACTGATACGTGGAGGGAGTCAGATTTACTTTCGGAAAACATCGTCCGACGTCGCTTCGGTCCATGCGGGAGAAACTCAGCCCGTGTGTTTAACACCTCTGAACCCGTGCGTCACTACCCAGCGTGTGTTGATGCTTTTTATTTTATTATTTTATTTTATTTTATTTTATTTTTTAGAACAACCTCTCCTCAAGTGTACATGGTTTAGCTTTTACAAGGCAATGTTTTTTTTTCTTTTGAATTTAAAAAAAAAAATGATTTCTTAGCGATTCATTACGTCATATCCATTCACGCTATGGTGCCTTCAAGTTCTGTAGGAAAAAAAACCCACCAAAGCTCATGACGGCACTCAATTTCTTATTTTTGTTTCATGGTTCTAATAAGGGCACTTCCTGTTTTTTTTTTTTTTTAAAAAGCATATATTATAGTTTGAGTTTCACAAAAGCACCAGGACCATGACCTACCTTAAAAAGTGATTTGTCATTCATCCAATTCTAGATAAAATGTGAGGTAATGAGGTATGCATACATACATATTTATATATATATATATATATATACATATATTATATATATTATATACATAATGCAGTAGAAGGCAATATAGACTTAATAAATGCTAAAAGCTGAACTAAGTTTATCTTACTATAGTTGCCTTTTCTAGTCTGATTAGTTCAATATTTGACTGGTTGTGAGAAGTAGTTCTATCATCTAACAATGCAGGGATGCAACAACAAAAGGGCAAGGCCAAGTCATAGGTCCTCTCATGTGTAGTGAAAAGACAAAAAGTGAAATACGCTGATGCAGTGGTGTAGGAGGTTATCCAATAACTCCTACTCATCAGGCCAGGAAACTCCCTCTAACACATAGAGGCTCAAAAAACACAGATGTTGAAATTAAACCAATTGCTAAAGTCATCATATACCCCCTAAAGCCAATCAGACAGAGAAAGTTGCTAAGTTCTAGCTGACATGAGAAGACACTTAATACATTTCAGTTTCCGTCAGTTTGCAACTATAATCATTTACAGAGAACAAATGGAGCAATTTTCACAGATAGCATACTTTCTGGAGACCACAGCTTAATTCATAATATGACCTACCAAGTGTATTATGTGGTGATTATGTATTGCATTTTAATTATCCACTTTGTACTAGTCAACAGAAAATCATTTCCTTTAGGGCCACAAGAGGGCAGTGAAGCAGCACAATTATATATAGCATCTCATCTTTTGTTGTGTCTTATAGGGGCAATTTCCACAAAATCAAAGTATGTAACATTTTATATGTTTTAGAGTGATTTGATGAGGTTTAAATATATTGGCTGAGGAGTATAAGGAGCTTTTTTTTAATAGGCAGTTCCTGTTTTTAGATGAGGGAGGGAAAAGTCATCTCGTTTGATCACCCATCTACATATGCCATTTCTGTGCTCAAAGTTTACTTCATTTTTTTGTGAAGACCGAAAATGAAATCTGTTGTTATCCTCAAACAAGGACAAGGAATACCTCCTCAAAAATAACAATGATAAACACTTTATTTCAAACTGGCACTGGATAAGTGACTAATATCAAAAAGAAGCATCAAAAAGATACATCAATAAGGCATAAAGAGAATCAGAAAATATATCCCTTACCATGACTGTAGAGACCCGTTAATCAGCTGATAAAATTTTAGATCTTAAAACTTCAACAGAATAAATACAATTTCAATCCAAGTCAGGCCAGAGAAAGTGATAGCAGTGGAATGCAGCTTGTTATTTTCACTAGTAAGCCAGTGAATGTGATATCAAAAAAACAATCCATAGTAAACTCTGCACTCACAATCCATCTACACTACTTACTTAATCAGTTTAAGCCTACACATCACAATGAACAGAAAAAGTTCCTGTACTCTACCAACATTTACATGATACATTATGAATTACACCCACAAACGGCTAGAGAAAAGGCTTGGGAAGAGCTTAGCCTGTGCTATGTTGTGCAGAAATTCACAATACCCTGTGAGGAAACAAAACAAGCGTGAAGTATTTTCACCACATCCTTTGTACAGTGCGGATAAGTTAGTGATTTAATAGCATGCACCAAAACTGCACCACATTTATTTGACTTCCCCTCTCCCTTACATACTAGTCCCTTTGAACCATACCCTAGATTAGCAGTTCTAATGGGCACTCTTCAAATTTCATGAACTAAGACAACTATAAAACCTATCACTACATGCTTGACCAACTTGGTGTGACATGACGGGAAGTATTCTCCTTGACAATCTAAAAATCAGTTCTATGGCCGATTTAAAAAAAAAAACAAAAAAACAATTGTGTCTTTGCAAATGTTCGACAAGTTACAAAATCAAACATCCATGCCATAAATAGTTTCTTTCTTTGGCAGGGATACACACATCATACACACAATATCTCTGCCATCTGCAGCATCACAGTGCAGATGCTTTCTGTCCACAGCTTAGGAAAGGTATTAATAAGGGATAACAGACTACAACTGTAAAAAGACAACACAGCAGGTCAATGGCAGCCAGCCTCAGAGAAGCCAAAATTTAGGGGCCATGGGAATGACCTTTTGCATCTCCCCAGCCACCTGCTCACTCCCTCCTCACTGAGGTAGCTTTCTGTGGCCAGTCGTCTCCAGCTCAACACTGGAGAGGAAGCGCCTGGATAGCCGGTGACAGTCGTAACTCAGCTCTGTGGTGTAAAGGGCGCTGGTTTTCTTGGGGTAGATGATGGTAGTGCTCTTGAAGCGCTGTGGCCGATGGCGAGGCTGAAATTCCAGCTGTGTTTTGTAGTGGCGCCAGGTACTGTCAGACACAGCCATGATAGTCTGCCTGCAGTGCTCAAGGCCCTGGCCCCATGGCTGCAGGGCCACGTCCTGGATAAAGTGGCGGTCAGAGTTGTAGTGCACAGATGAGGTGTATCTGTGGAGGAGGAGATTGTGAAATGGTTGGTGCAGAACTATGCATTGAACGAGTTTGCAGCCCACCTGCACCGGTCACATTACACTAAAACGCAAAGTCTGTCCATGTCCACTGTTCTGTTGTTTACTTGTGTACGGACTTGGAACTTGTCGACTGCTTCGGTACATATTAATGCAAAAATACTAAAGCCTACGTGTCCTTATGGTGTGCCATTTTTTTGACCGACATGCATAGCCACACTCTCCCAGCAGGTCTCATGTTGCACAGACCAGGTCATATCAAAGTCAACCAACCTTATTTCCTTTGGTGGCAGTGGATCAAGTGCTATGCCTTCCCCAAAGGACAATGGGTGTAGCTGTGGCAAAGATCCAGTGGGTAAAACCTGCAGTGCACAAATCAACCGCACAGTTATCACATGCAGAGTCATTGCTGTAATTCTTACTGGCCCAGTTTGGTGATGTAGTGACCCACTTTCTTCAGTTTGCCAAAACATGCAGTAAGTTCGTGCAGCAAAGTCAGAAGTGTTGTTATCCAAAGCCTTTCACAAACATGTATTTGATTTGACTAAAAATGGCTCAGACAGTCAGCACGTTGATTGGCAGACTGCAACTATTTTGGGGTGCTTATTTCCAGTGTGCATCATTTATACTAATGCAAAACAATCTGCAGGATGAAGTGCACTGTAATATTTACTTATGCATTTGTGGAAACTGTGACACTCTCATGCACGTAAATTCCTAGTACTATGCCTAGTTTTCCATATCAAATTGCAAGTTATGAAATGTCCTGGTATTGAAAGCGAATATTGCAGCTGCAATGTGTGGTCGCCTGCCTTGCTCCGAAGACACTTCACATGTTGCTTTAAAAAAAAAAAAAAAAAAAAAAAAAAAAGATTAAATCACACCATGGAGTGAGTAGTAGAGAAACGTAGTGCTACCTACCAGGGAGCCCCTTCCCTCGTCTTCAGACACCGGGCTAACGCCCCCGGCTTTATCCGCACACGCGGGCAGCAGCCAGGCGCTGGGGCAAGGGCTCGGGGGCAACCCAGAGTCCGGGCTGTCAAGTCCTCTATCAGCCCTGCAGCTCATGTCCAGTGGATCTCCTTCACATACATTTGGCAAGTTCAACCTGCCAACCATCTCTAGTGAAAAGTTGCAAATCTCCAGCGAGGTTGCGAAGGGGAGGAAGTTTCCTTATATGACTTCCTTGTGATCTTTTTTTTTTTTCTGTCGGGGGGGGTTGTTTTGCTGCAAGGTCCCACGGTGTCACTGCTCACTTCTTCCCGGACAGCGTGCACGGCTGCCCGCTGGAAATACCATCAACCGGGTAACCGGACCTCCAAACCCCCAGAAAACTATGAACTAGTCTTTGACTAGTCGTTGACTTTCAGACATGATAATAGCCAAACCCAGCTCCGCAGCGACTGTGCATGAAAAGATGAGAGTACGTTGACCCCTGCGCTGAGCAAAGAAAGGATGTGAGAGGGATTTGCTGCCCGCGGTTCCTCTTCAAACTCCTTTTCCTTCAAAGGGGCCTTCACGTCCACAAACACAGGAAAGGAAACGCCTTTTGAAGCTGGGACTGGCTGCTGATTGGATGGAGGATAAGTGGCAACCAGAGACCAAGCCAGTCATGGGAACATTTCCAAAGCAGCCCATTCATCATTGGAGCTTGGTAAAATCAGGTTGATACTTTTTTTCTTTTCTTTTTTTTTTCCTGATATTGTGCAAAAGTGTTGTTGAAGTAGGACACACCCATCTGATGAAGCACAGGGGAAAATCTGTGGCAATGTTTTCATACTGCCCAACGACTGCGTGCAAGTTATACAGGACACACAATATAAACATTTTGCACCTGAAGGTGGGAATGTAATGCATCTACATGTGCCGACGGGCGATGGCATCAAAATCAGTGACCATAACCAGGCAACAGCTGCAAGTTGGGTTTTTCTTCCAGGGGGTGTGATGATCTGTGTTTGACATCACTGAGGATGAGTGAAGGAGCAGCTCCAGAGACCCAGAGGGCACTTGGAGGAGTGTTGAGACAAAGCCTTCTTGTTTTGTCTCTGTGTATTTTTATGATGAAAAAATATTCTGTACCAAACTGCAGAGTTTGTAATTTGTCCTGCAAGTGAAGTGCAGTTGAATGGATGGATAAATGGACACATGGTTTTAGGTTAGTGTAAAAGAGATGGGATTAAAGTGTTTACACAGATCAGCCATAATATTAACAGTGATGACTTTAATGTTGTGGCTGATCAGCATACAACTTGTAACCCCCCCCTCTTCTAGGTCCAAGTTAAAAGATTTCAGTTAGCTGGCTCTATTTCCACATTAAACACCAAGACAAAGACAGACTAATGTCTTACTGAAGATGCAGGAAATCCAAATTTGTGAACCCTTGTCAGGCCACTGTTCACACAAACAATCCCGACAACTATGATGCATGTCCACTTTAATGGATGGCAGGTATGCACACAACTTTCAACCTGTATAACCCAGTTTAAATTAGTCTAATTGAGGGAATGTTTGATTTACATTATATTCAGAAAACATTAATTTTCATGAAAGGCTGGCTGTGATCATCCTGGATTAGATGTGTCTCAGTGAGGCAGCAGACTGTTGTTAACAGCACTATATTCTGTCTTTTGAGTGCAGATACACTGTGCAACAATGTACCGATGTTACAAAGCTCAGACATTAGTGTCATGAAAAGAAATGGGGGAAATTACAGGAGTAAATGACATACATTGCAACATCAAGTAGCAGTAGAAGACATTTCTTCATAACGCAGCAACAACTTGGGTTCACATTAGTGTCAATTAGAAAATTCTGCCAGCTCTTTCTGTAATTCTCCACGATGACTGAATTGACCCTCAAGTCTTTGAGATGAATAACTGTAAAAGAGCTGAGGATGTTCTCGTTCTTAATCTGTAGCCTCTTTACTTGTGTCTGATCACAGTCTCTTCTTGATGAGTTTCTCTAGTTTACGGATGCGGGAAGACTCCTGCTCAGGGGTGGGAGTACTGAAGGACAGAGAGGGGCCGCCATCGGTCCCTGAAGGTGGAGTGGGTAGCCTCTGTCTGAAGAGCTCCAGCATGCTACTCTGTTCACTGCGCTTCAGGCCCTAGATGCCCAAGTACACACAAAAAGTATTTAAAACAATGATCTCTTTACGGCAAAATATGAGGAAAAATGAAAGAAAAAAAATTAGACACAAAGTTACAATGGTAAAGCAATAGTTTGACATTTTGGGAAATACATTTAATTACTTTGATACTACTCCTGTATCTGTATGGTCAATACAAAGCTGCTTCTTAGTTTTGCTTGGCATGAAAACTAGAAGTAGAGGAAAACAGCTAGTGCTAATTAGTGCAGCTAAAGCTCACTAATTAAGATACATACAAACAAGGTTCATACTGAACATACAGATTTAAGGATGGGATTTTCTCCCTTAACCCCCAGCAGGAAAGCAAAGACATGTATTATTCAAAATTCTTAACTACTCCTTTAAATTATTATCTTACATATGATCTCAAACTAACTGACCTTCATGTCCAGAATCTTCTGGAAGGTCTCAGGATTGCCATCAGCCAGGAGCTTGATGTAGTTATCAACAAACACCACTGGTGGTTCATGTGGGGCCATCACCACCTGCGGAAAAGTAGAGTTTAATGTTGATTTCACCCCTTCCTCCGCTCCTGTGCACCATCATGGGCCAACCCAAGAGATCTTTAAACGATCCCACATGGGGAACGCTATGCCCCAGAGTGAGTGAAGGGGGGGCTACAACTCACAGAACCAAGTAGTTCTAGCTGCAAACAAAGTTGAGACTGCGGTTCTATATTTAGAAGCCCACTCCTCGCTATTTTTTTCCTTTTACACACCAATTACTCCATGCATGAGCGGGCAAGAATTAGCTTTACTAATAATTATTTTGGGGGTATAATGAGTCTGGGCAAAAATGCATTAGTCAAAAGGAGGCAGAAAATGTTTAATGGGGCACAAGTCCTCCTGGATTCTATTCTCTTATTTTTTTTGTTTTTCAACAATAGCGACTGGATGGAAAACGTGGATCAAATAGCATTTCTTTCAGCCGCTACAAAGTAGGCAGACCAACACATGGCTGACAGACCCTCACCTCCCATCTCATGTGTACGCGTGCGCACAGGGGACATCTCGCATAATGTTCCTCCTATCCTTCACTTCAAAAGGGCCCAATCTATCCTTTCAAGTTTAGCTGCTCTCTTTTCACTCAAGGTAAAATACATGAGAAGGTGAGCTGCACCGACAGGGAGGGAGAGAGAGGAGGAATAGCAGAAGAGAAGGGGAGAGAGAGGGAATAGCAAGCATGAAAGGCTCAGGACTGTGAGGAATTCTTTGCTTTCTTACCACCCCTGCTGACTGAGTGATTTACTTAGCAACTGTCCTGGAGTCAGGCCAAAGGAAAGGCCTGTAGGGACCTTGTTAAAAAAAAAAAAAAAAAAGGGAAAGAAAGGGGGAAAGGGAGTTTAAGAATGAAAACTGGCATTAAAAGGGAGAGAGAGGGAAATAGAATGAGGAGGGGGTAAAACACTCAGGCTGAACAAGGGTGGGGATGGGGGTTGCCTTTTAAATACTCCCCAGAAGAGATCTTCAGAGGTAGGGAAGAGAGAGCTAGAGCTGTGGTGGGCTGGGCTGCAAGAGCGTGGAAAACAGCCACGTCTCACAGGCATCGCACCGGCCAGGAGAGGCTGTCTCAGACAGACAGAAAGAATCCTATGTACTTTGAACATAACTGAGCACTGGCTTACATAAGAGACAACCTCATATTTTTCATCTTTAAAACTCAAAGTAGATAATTTGACAGCTACATGAAGGGTCGGGGGCGCTTACATAAGTGAAAACCTAAAAAAAGTACATGGACTGTTCTTTGAACTAAAGAGCAACTTCATATTGCATCAGTTTAAAGCTGCACCAATCAATATTTTTATATCAACAATGGACCAAATGACTGTGTACTGTGAAGGGTGTACTCAAGTAACAGACCCACAGAGAATTAATCGCCCAACGCTGATGTTTCCTTCCTTCTTTTTTATAGCATGGAACTTTATTGTTTTGGTTTAGTCTGGGATTTCTTTTTAGCTAAGAAGCTCTGATAGCTTTTACTACCACCCAGTGTTTACTACCTGTCCAGCTCTAAACAACAGAGACAATATTAGCAACTTGCTGATAAACAATGTTGGCAGCTCAGGTGCCAGATATTTCCCTCAGGATTCAACAAATCCAAATAAAAGCTCACACTGTTCCACGTGTCCTAGATGTTTAAATAGGCAACAGTTTCCTAATACTTAACAACTTTATAAGGTGATAATATGTCAATCTTGTGTTTATAGGTTGCTTCGCTGCTCGTGAGTAGCCCAAAAAAAAATATAAATGAAAAATAAAACAGTAAATTAATAAAACATTTTGGAACATCAGGAGCATAGTCTTAATTAGTGTGCAATCATTAAATCAACTCTAAAACCTTAATAAAATATATTAAAGATGCAGTGTACCACATAACAAACACACTAATGTAAACTTAGTGAACAAAATGAGTTACCAAGGTGACCAACTCCTGTATTTAAAAGGTGTTTTTTCAATTGTCCCAGTGAACCTTACTTTCTTGGAGGGGGTAAGCCTCCAGGCCTCCTTATTTAATGTCAAGTCACAGCATCAGAGAGTGTAATTTAAAACTATTGTTAAGTGCAGACAGAGGAATTCTTGTATTGACTTCTTTTGATGAGTTTGTCTTTCAGAGGCTTGGGTCTCAGCCCAAGGTGGAAGCAATTACTTCTGAGAAACCTTGGTGTTACACAAAGTCATTGGCTATTTTTTGAGGGACACAATCCACAGAATCCATTTATGCCTTTTTGGACCAAGGGCAAAATGCAATTCACAGTTGTATCTTATTTATCTGTCTTATACAGGATTATTGCTCCTTTAAATTGTATTACTGAGATTTTTTCCTGTACTATGTTTGTTCTCAGACTTTTTTCTTTTGATATTTCTTCGAGTATCAGATTTCTAGTCTACAAAATGATTGTTTTATTCTCTGCTGTCACAGTAATGCATATGAATCACTCGGAGGCCTTCATGCAGTGTCAGCTACATCTATGAGAGTTCTTAGAGGCCATAGAGATCACGTTCCAGCTGAAGGGCCCTGCTGGCATTCAGATTCAGAAAAAGCAGACAGTAGTGGGCTGATGTGAATGCCTTCTATAATTCCATAATTTGAAAGCCCATTTAATGTGTGGCAGATGAATGGGAATTCATGTATATACATTTAGGGCATTTTTGCAGGGAACAAAGACAGGCCTTACAGAGGCCATATAAAAGAGTGTGCATCCCAGCAAAAACAGTTGGGGTGAGGCAATCATGTGTGAAATGTTGACAGTCAATGTCTGAGATAGCTTCATAAACAAAGTTACAGGGTGTATGAATAGATACAGTATAATGCCATAAATAAAAAGTGTTTCACTGTCTGCCACTGATCCACTGTTTTTCACAGCAAAGGCAGGGCGGACATAGCTAGATTAAAGCAGCTCACACTGACTGCTATAAATATCAAGACGGTCAAACCATGATAGCTTCAGGAAGGAAAGAAAGCCTGTTGGGAGTCCAAGGGAAATCAAGGGACAAGCAGGCGTGTGCTCTGTGTGTGAGTGTGTGTGTGAGTGTGTGAGTGTGTGTGTGTGTGTGTGTGTGTGTGTGTGTGTGTGTGTGTGTGTGTGTGTGCACGTGCATTTCTGTACACTCCAGGGACAGTTAATTAGGGTGGGGTTAATCTATGGCAGCCACATACCAGTGTCCTCCAGGGTCTCATAAGATAATTCTCAGGCAAGGTTAACTGGTTGAATCCTGTCTTTGCTTTCCTCAGTTAAAACAACATCCAATATACAACACATTATACTGCATGTTTTTGTGAGTAGATGCATGGTTGCACGCAATTATTTATTTACTCACTTATCTTTCCATTGGCTCAGGGTCAACCACATATTGCCCATGTGCCTGCCTCTCACTCATTAAACCAGTAGAGCATGAGCTTCATTACTATTCCCTTCTTAGTTCATGCGAGGTGGGTTATTTAATGGACACATGCTCATAAAGTGCTATTGTGAGAGGATTTAAAGCTAACTGTCATTAAATACAACTGAAGGTTTATTCAGCCCCAAAACAAATTGTGAGTAGATAATCTGCTCGAGTGACTCAAAGAAACATTTTAATACTGACTCGCCAGTCAAACCACAAACACTTTTAGGAGAAATGTTAGTTCAGTCTGTTGCTGCTTTTTGTGATGGGACCTTAATTAGTGGAAAAAGCAGTTAGCTCCAGGTTGTGCCAGACTATTATTTGGTAAGCATTAGCATCACTAGCAAAGGTCATGTTTAAATGGATACGTCAGAGTTTCAACATTAAATCTGTTAAATGACAAACAAGAGATAAAGAAAACTCATATATACAAAAGGGTCTATCTAAAGTTCCGATCCTTTAAAGGTAAAAAAGTGAAGTTTTGGTTGTAAAAATGACCAGCATGAATTTCACCATCAAAGTAAATTGTCATAAAACTTGAGTGGCTCTGATAATGTGTTTAAGTTGAAGTACTTTGTATCTAGAGTTGAACTATAGTTCTTATTAAGATCCATCAGTTTAAGATGCAAGTTCATCCAGAGTTTATACCATGAAAGATAAACTGTTTAAATTAATGTCTACGAGCTTTGGGAAGAAGGTTGATAGCTTTTTCCAGTATTCATCTGAAGAAGGTTAGGCCACGTCCTTCTCACACTTCCACACAGATTTGTACCTGGGAGATGCACAGCGATAAGCATCTGGATAGTCCAGCCTAGTTTGCATTAATGAAGCGCTTCCCCCCTCCTCACCTTAAGTATCATCTCTGCACGGGTCATGCCTTTCACCACTATCTTGGTGTAGCTGGCAGGTGCCTTGCGGAGCACCTGGGAGCCTATGGAGGGAAGATCCAGCAAAACGGTCTTCAGGGAGTGGGTGTCAAGGAGGAGCTGGTGGAGTAGGATACACAAGTCTCTTAACATTATTCAAGATTAAACATTTATACAAATGCACATAATGATAGGTATGCATTCATTTTCTAATGTAATACTTTTGCGATAGTGCACATGTACAGCTTAAAATTTGCTTAAGCTGATGACTCACAATGCAGCTAAAAAACTTTGTGATAGAAAAGCATAAATTAAACTTACTTGTTCAGCCCCCACCATGCTGATAGGTTTACATCTGAACAGGTGGTTTATGAATTTGGGAATGAAAGAACTATGGAAAGAGAGAAGTGACGGATAATTCATTTTAGGAACCTATTATTGTAGTTTGCAAGTAAGTAAGTAAGTATAAATGCGTGTATATGTGTATGTACTGTACTTTGTGAACTTGATGCAGAACTGTGTGAAGTATTTGCGGGTGGAGGCCAAGTTATCTCTGATGATTGGCACATTTTGTTTAATATGCATGATGATTGATGTGACATAAGGACTCTGGTCACCCACATGCTCCACACTCTGCCATGGCATCTGAAGGGGAGAGATAAAGGACAAAGACAAGTTTCAGTCAGAGATTACACAGCAATACTGTCTATCATCAAGTTTATGTGACAATCTGATTAAATGCATTAAAACAAAGACATTTTTCATGTGGGAATGTTCAGGTTTCTGAATGTTGACTACTTAAAATGACATCACCAAACTCATCATAAGAGTGTTATGTATCTTTTTAGGACAAAAATATGATCACTTTTAATGAATTGCAGTGGTATTAGATTTAAATATCTTAAATACTATATGGGCTGAATGTGTGTGTGTGTGTGTGTGTGTGTGTGTGTGTGTGCATGAGACTGGGACCAACCTTGCTCATAGCAGTAAGAGCAGGGTCACAAGCAGCATCGAGATCTTGTACAAGTAGCTGTATACTGTTTGAGATCACACTGCGAAAACATAAGTATAATCATTAAAACATGCTCTTCACTTAACAGTATAGGCTGTCTTTTTAAAGAAAAAGAAAATCATTGCTCTGCATTTGACACTTACGTGCTGAATGTATCCATCTCCCCGGTCAAATTAATTCTCTCCACCAAGACTTTATCTACTTTCTCCTTTAGTTTCTCTTCCAACTGGAACACAAACAAACAAAAACATGAATGCACACACATATACACAAAAGTTTCATTACTTAGAGAGCTTTCATTCAAATATGTGCTGATTATTATCTATCCATCTAAAACACTGACTTCAAATTACTACATGTCTTCAGGTTGTGTTGTAATTTTAACTGTCATAGCGATTTCCACTGATACTGATGAAACAAGTTAGACGTCTGTAACTACTGCTATGATAGGCAGCTCTTCTGTCCCCCTGTGTATACTTGTGTGACTGCAGATAAATCTGTGGTTCAAATCAATTAAAGACACAAATGTGCCTTTGCACTTCAGTGCATGTGTATTTGCTATGGTATAATGTTATGTATATGGTGAAGCAAGTGTGTAGAGATGCTGGCAATGTTGTTAAAAATCATAGTTACCTAGGTCTATGCATCTGTGTGTGTGTGGGTGTTTTTGTGTGTGTACATACCTGTTGTGTGGTGGCCAAACAGTACTCTGCAGTGCTCAGGATGCTACATATCAGACAGAGCTCATCTAAAGTGAACTTTGCAGCTTCTGAACCCTCTTTCTCCTTCAGAAGACTGCTGATGGTAAGACCCCCACTGTTACTGTTGGACCTGGGTAGACAGAGAGAGTGGGTGAGAAAGGAGCAGCAGAAAACAGAAAGTTATAGAAAGAGCCAGAAAAGCCATGTCTAACATACAGATAAGAAAAAATCTGTAAGGTCCAATCAGTAAATTATGGCAATATAGTTTACATATTCATTAATATATTGCAGTCTGTTATCGTCATTGATTAGTGAATTAAAGGGATCAGGGGTTATGATGAACTCAAATATGTTTTGTATTATTGTGTATTAATCCTGAGACTGGCTAATGTGGACCCGCTTTAGTATAAGCTTAAAAAAAAATCTTTGTGGATCACATTCAAACCACAGGTAAAGAAAGCCATTTCTAGTCGCTGACACAAAACAGGCATAACTACAAGCAGACGCAAGTGTCAGGATGCTGGGCCAATTAGGCTTCAACAACGACCCAGTCATTAATAAACATCATAAGAGAGAGATGCGGGTAAAACCACAACATAGTTCAAGCTCCTTTTAGGGCCCCCCTTTCAAATTCCAATTCACAGCACACCACATTGGACAAGCATGTCTGCATGTGCCTGTAAGTGTTCACAATTGCAAAGCATCTGAGTGCATCTTAGACTGAGTGTCTGTTTACAAAGTATGGTATACATCAGTCAGTGAAGGCAAGTGTGTCATTAGCATGCATGCATGCATGTCTGAAACAGAGCATGCCTCAGTCTGTGTGTGAGTACACCACCGCCAGTGATGAGTTCTTATGTGGCCAATGAGCCAGAGATGTTTTTGCTGGTAGCGCATTAGGCCTTGCCACAACATAACCAACTCCAGATCTCTCATAGCATGCCATCCCAATCCATCAAACACAGTGAGGACTGAAGACATCAAGACACAAGTTTCAAACTACACTCCTAAACAGATCCATCACCATCGCAAAAGAATGAAGAAATATGGGCATGGCTTGCTTGTTTGTGGAACGTTAATCCTAAGTAAATCTGTGTTTCTGATTCAAAAAACTTAATGATTCTCATGAAAGGAAATCATTGAAATGCTATAAACATTAGCGAGTGAATACTAGTGAGCTGGTGAGTATTTTTGTCAGCTGGATGGTGTTTACAGGATTGATTCAATAGTTTCTAGAAAACGATAGAGATCTTCATTTTCATGGTATTTGTTGAAAACGGGAAAAATTATTTGAAAATACTGCTATACTTATACTATACACTAATATCCTTAGAACAATATATAAAATGCGTTTTTAAAATGCGTTTCCTTTAATTCCCCCTTTCTCTCCGTTAAGCACTTTGTAACTTTGTGAAGAAAAGTGCTATATAATTAGAGTTTATTATCATTATAATATTTAGAAAAGCCACCAGGTTACAAAGTAGTAGGAACCAAATTTTCTACTGATACTATAGAGAGAAAAAACAATGATTTTGTTTCAAGTGAGAGAAGCTCAACGTTTTTCCTGTCACTTCAAATCAGTTGTTTCCACCATCACTGGCTGTTACAGTTCATATTTAGCTATTTGCAACTACTGGCTTCAGCAGCTTAAACTGAAAGTGGCTGAACACTGAAGCAGTTTGATTTGAAAATGTGAATAATAATCACATTTAGTGTCGATTCAGCACAATGTAACAATGTCATGCTAATGCTTACCTTTTATTTCTATACTGATCGTTTCTTTGTTATAATTCTAGCATGGGACAAGTTTTCTCAGTGAGAACCACATGTAGCCCAACTTGCATAAGAGTGTAACTTCCCCTATATGAAATCTGAATCTATGAGTTAATCTTACTTAGGCAGGTTCCCAGAGAGGATCTTCCAAGCGTACTCTCTCAAGAATTTCTGGAAGATGGTTGTGAGGGCGATCATTGGTTCTCCAGTGCTCAGCTGGGAGCACTGCACCATACACTTCTTGTAATAGACAAAGAGATCAGCACAGCTAGGCAGGACTGCTCCGCCCTCCTCCGTGCCCACCTTGGGTGGGCCTTGTGCTCGGAAGTCGGCCACGAACCGGTCGATCAGTTCGCCCAGGTTCCTGCAGATGCCCAAAAATGTACAGCCAAAACCACACAGGTTCACACGCACATGCACACAGAAACACACACATGGGTGGTTGGATTAGGGGCACATGAAAGGAATTAAACGAATCAAATAAAAACATTTAAACATCAAAAACATATGATTGGTCCATAACCCCAATAAATAAATGAAAGGATAAAATAACAGGCACACAGACAGAGAACCAGATGGATAAACAGGAGAAAATATTCCAAGCATATCAAAATCCTCAGTACTATATTCAACAGGTCCACAGTTAGTTGGTGTGGCCCAATCCAACTGAATATTGGAGCTAAAGCCAAAGACTAAACAAGCAGGCCACTGTTCTCTCCTGCTATGTCCCACTGGGGACGAGCTGATCTGGCTGTTGCCTGTTTAAGGCCTTTGGATAGGAGTGAAATGAGGTTGTAGCTGCAGAATAGGTCAATCCTGTTCCCTTTAACAGACAAACAGCATTTAACGCACCAGAGAGCCAAGAGCCAGGGACTGAATTCAAGCACAGTAGTCCCAGTTCAGTTTCTAGCGCAATCACCATGACTGGGGGAGGGGAGGAACTGATGTAGGAGAAGTAAATGATGGTGGAAGAAGAAAGAGGAAGAGGAGGTGAAAAATTAAGCAAGAAAAATGCAGAAAAAGAGAATATAAGGAGATATAGAAAACATAAAGAACAAGAGACTGAGGTGAAGAGAGGAAGAATAAAACAACAATTACAGAGAGAAAGAGACCACAGAAGGAATACAAAAAAAGAAAAAAATTAAGAGGTGGGAATGAAAATGGGCAGATCTGCTACGGCAGCACTTCTTCAACCTCAACCTCTCTCTTTCTCTCGGTGTCTGTGGTCGTGGAGCTAATGGGAAACATTTCTGCCACAGTGGAGACAGAGGCATGTACAGGAACAAGAGATGGAAAGACAGAGGAGGCAATGAAGTAGAATGGGAGGAGGGGGATCTGATTGATGAGTGGGCAATGGAAAAAAGGCGCATGTGCCAACTTTATGCACAACCTGCTCCTGATTCTCAGTCTGTGTACCACAGCACTGTTTGGTGTTGTCTGCTTATAAGAGAGCGTTGCTCACTTGTCTTGGGATTCTATGTAGACGTATAGATGAGGTTCAAAACACTTGGAGACAATGCCATGGAAGGGGTTGTCTGGAGCTTTGGGCTTCCTGGGCTGAGACAGTGGAAGAAAACAGGCTATTAGTGAAATAACAGGGTCTAGTCGTAGCTGTTCTGAGCTTCAATCGTCCAATCAGTAAGTTTACATTTTGTCTTTTATATAGTGAGTAAAAAGGTAAACGTCAAAACTCTGAACGTGGAAAATGTTTCAAAGTCATGATGGTGTGGAAAATTCTATATTTGAATCATTACTATACTTGACATGTTAAGAAACTAAAGCAACTGACTTTCCATGCAAAAAATACACATAACTGATGCAGTCCAATATAACAGCCCTGCAATAAAGCAGACCTTTATGAAGGTTATAATTTTAAACTTTCATTGTTTTAGAGAGGTGTTGATTCAACTTTATTGCCAATTTGGAAACTACTGCTTGATATTGCTTTATACTACACTGAGAGATGTTTCTAATATTTAGTCAAGACTCATTATAGGGACGTTACACCAGAGGGGTGCAGTTTTAGGTAGGTGTACCAAATGAATTAACAACTCAGTGCCTGTTTCATAGCTAATATAATTTTTATCCAATAACGCTAGACTACAGTAGCAACAGAATTCACAGTTCTTGAACAATCTGTTGTCAAGACAAGTACAAGATTCCTGTGCTCAAGGTTTTGCCACACAGGCCCACGATTGGAACTTGGGGCAGAACATGAAAGAATATTTAAATAAAACTGCTACACTACTGTTCCACTTGCCAATGGATTACCACGAGCAAATGAGCCATGTTCCCTTTAGGATTTACTGGCCTCAAGAAAGCTCCAGCGATATCTGATGGTCCCAATATGTTGCAGAAAAGTCAGAATGGATCAATCCAGATCAACTTACCTTGGCCAAATCCTCATCTTGTTCCGTGGCCACATCCTCACCTGGTTCATCCTCGAGGAAGGGATTAGTTGGGTCTAAAGGGCTCTCTGGTCTCTTTTGCTGTAAAAACACAGACCTTGATGTATACTTTTTCAATGGTGCAATTTGAAGATCATCATAAGGGGTTAGGGACATTATTTAAAGTATTTATAAAGTCCAGGTTTCATCACTGTCTTTCCATATGTATGTAGACCATTTCATTTGAGGCTTTGATGAAACTGCACCCCCAATTATAAAATTCCACTCAGCCAAATCGCTGATTGAATTACAGAGCCCAGTAGACATGGGTGTAAACTGAACTGAGGACAAAAGGGTCTCTGTCTAGACTAAATATCATCAGTTCTGAACAAGCTTGGCCTAGTTGTGCTCCAACAAAACTAATGGTGACCTCTATAATTTGCCCACCTTCTGCATATCGTTTCCACCTTAACACGCCAACATGACCGGATTAAATGTTCTTCAGGCTGTCACACCACAAGTAACCTGTGTATGTGTGTGCTTGTGTGTAGAACACAACAAGCTACAAGTCAGAAGTTTGATCTAAGCGTGACTGTTGTACAAAAAAAAATCATTTTGCTGAGACTACAGCAAAACATAACTGAAAAGCATTTCAGCAAGCAATAAGGTCCCAGTGGAGAAGAGAGAATGTATATTCACGTAAACTTTAAAGTGGCATGTGACAGATTTCAGTGAAGGATGCAGTTACAACCTATGATCTTTTTTAATATCCTTACACTTTGCGTTAACATAATCCAAAGTAATAGACTTGTGTTATTGGAGATGTATTGTGTGTCTTTCTCACTCCAGGTATGTCAGTCAAGGTGCATCCTGTGAAGCGTTTGGCCAGTAAACCCTCAAAGTTTGTGGTCCTCTGAATGGCGAACAGAAGCAGTTTTACTTCAATCTCCTTAGCCCGTGTTCGCATCACTTTGGCTAGTTCCACCCTTGGGAAAACACAATTACACACACAAAAAAATGGACACAGTTTAAATGTATTAACATTCATTTGTACACCAAAATGTTACTCTTACATCTGTCCCACTTCAGCAAAAAAATAAAAAAATATGTCCAGTCAAGCTTATTTCTAATGAGGTGTTTTTTTTTTGTTTGTTTGTTTTTTTTTATTGATGGTTGCAGCCTAGAACAACACCCAATTAATGCCCTCTACTTTCTTCTCTTGTGTAGCTGAGGGGCAAAGAGTGAGAAATGTGGACTCTAGGTCACTGCTCATGTAGGCCACCTACGTCAGCTGCACAGAGTTGCACCAAATCACAGAGTCAGAACACAGAGTCACGCCATGCCAGTGTGGTTCACTTCATGATGCAGAAAAGTCCCAAAACCAATTTTTCTGTTTTTCCCTTTATACTTTATCCTAACTTTTGGACAGAGCAAAGTATATGATATTCTTTTTTCTTTTTTACAACATACAGTAAGTATATGTTGTAAGAGATGTACATGTGATTACCTGGTGATGTGACAGAACTCCACAGCAATACGCTCCGTCATGCACCATTCCTCAGGAAACATGCGGCCATATTTCTCCTCATAGTCTATCAGTTGCCGCTTGATCCAGGCATAGCGGCGATCTATCTTGTCCAGCCATGCGACCTGACACAAAGGGAAAGAGTTTGCTCTCATTGATCTCAAGATAACACCTTTTTCAATTAAGTAATTAGGTATTTACTGTAACTAGGTATGACCTTGTACATTATGGAATTCAGTGTGTTACTCACATCTTGGTTTTCCTGGAAGAGCACCAGGTACTCTGAGAGGTGCTGCCTAATGAACTTTTTGATGATCTCCTGTTTGATGCGTGGGTCCAGCACATTGGCCACCAGACAGGCATCTCTCAGCACATTACTCGGGCCACCGGGTCTCTGGGTGGATTGTGATATAAAGGTTAAAACATTAACTTTTGAACAGGCCAAAAAGAAAACAAAAAAAATGTCTAAACAGGGGAAAAAAGAAGGAATTTGTCTAGAAAAAGAAGAAAGAAAACAAATCAAACATAAAAATCTTGGTTCTTATACAGTATATTTACCTTGGAGCCCTGAGAGGGGAAGGCTTCTTCAAAATCTGCCAGGATCTGAGTCCCCAACTCACTCTGTGCTGCTTTTACTCTGAATAGGACAAAAGAGAATGAAACTGAACTTAAAAAACATCACATTTTCATAATTACATGTTTAGGTGAAAGCCTCCAATATGCATCAGCCTTTGAACTTTGAATCATATAACTTTATAGCTGCCAGCCACAGTTAAAAATCTTGAAACACTGCTTTAATTATTGTTCATGAATTTTGGAGAAAGACAGTCTTCATTTTGTCATCTCTCATTATCAGTAAATTTACTGCTATAAACTTGCTATGAACAAATTACTTGCTGACAAAACAGCAGCAATGATGTTTTTCAACTGTCACAGCTCCCAACAGAGCTTTTATACTCATTGTTGTGAAAGCTTTTTAAAATTCTTGAAATGTTTTTCATACAGTAACTTAATTAAAAGACTGTGTCTGCCAAGTGTCTGGCAGATCTGTTATCATTACTTGTCACAACTAATTATTCCCTACATTTGATAGATGTTTTTCAATCCTAATATCAGTGAAGAAGTTTGAAAGTGTATTGATGTGCATGCAACTATTTCTATGAAGGCGAATACACTGGCTCCTCGTCAGTAAAGCCACCATGAAGACCTGCTAGAGAAATGCTTATACAATGAGGTCTACGATCTGAGCCTGTGCAGTCTTTGAGAGTCTGTGCTCAACCAAAGATGGCACCCAAAGTCCTGACAATTGTCCAGTATAAACAGGAGAGGGTCTAAAGATATTATCATCGATGGATGCCAGTTGAAGTCCAGGTTGTTGTTCTCTGAGAAAGTTGAATCTGGACTTGTTGTAGATTGTAGATTCTTGAAGACATTTCACATCTCACCTTCAGTTCTTTTCCCAGAACTGAAGAAGCCTCTTGGATGAGAAGTGAAACATCTTCAAGAATCTACAACCAAGTCAACTTGTCCTAGATTCAACTTTCTCAGAGATGCCAGTTGAACTGGTAGCCTTCATTTTAAGCATTCACTAATGACTAAATACCCATCTATCCACTACTGTTAAGGAACTACTAGGCATGAGTCTCTTATCACACACACTTGCCTGCAGCTACTGTTTCAGCCGTGTCTAACACTCTGATAAACTGATGTCAGGATTCTTTATTAAATAATTTAATGTCTACAGCTGTTATATCTGACGCAGAGCGAGCTGTCAGCAGCAGGTTTAACTGTAGCCAGTGTGTCGGTGCATTTTGTCCAAGCATGGACATGCACACACGGGGCACAGTGCAGCCAATCACTGCATCTCTCTTTGCAACAGCTGAGTTGTGCAGTTGCGACAATCAGAAAAGCATGCAGGTGAAAATCACAGCTATGTGATCAGATTATTTGATGCTTAATAGTCATACTAGGTTCAAAATAGCAGAGACATTTGTTTTTAACCAAGCCCCTCGTTTCTCATTATGTCTTTTGTATGTGATTATTTACAGCTTACTGATGATAAGTATGGCTTCAGTTTGGTGTTTTAATTCACAACACAATTGAAAATATCTTGCTATTATCAACTATACCAAAATGGTCTGGCTGGATACATTACAATGATAAGTTCTGCCTCACTGCTCCAAACACTGCATTTCTTCTCCCCTTGGATGTGATTTTGCAAACTCCCCATCTGATCCTTCATACTGTCTATATCCATTGTTGTCAATGTTTCTCTGATCTTTTCTTGCCTGTGCATCTGTCTCTTGTCTGATTCTGCTATCTGTAGCACTGTAGTGGCTCATGTCAAGTCTCTCACTGAGAAGTAGTGATTTTTTTTCTATTAACCATTTGTGTCCGGCTGTCTGCCCTGCCTTCATATCTTTCCCTTCACTGTGTCTCTCCTATCATCTGTTTCTCCAGCAGAGTCATTTCTTCCATGCAGCTGTTATTTGGTATGAACACTGTCTGCCACACCTCAGTCAAAACAGAACAGAAGGTCATCCTTTCTTGTTTTGGGGGATCAACATCACTTTGAACCTGAACTGATTGTGGTGTTCTTGGAAAACATTAGTAAAAATGGAAATTGAATTAGCCAGAGCTGTGGGAAACAACAGCAAAGTAATTCTCTCTCTCTCTCTCTCTCTCTCTCTCTCTCTCTCTCTCTCTCTCTCTCTCTCTCTCTCTCTCTCT
>CM076657.1:14045988-14095410 GCA_038496675.1 Rachycentron canadum
CTCTCTCTCTCTCTCTCTCTCTCTCTCTCTCTCTCTCTCTCTCTCTCTCTCTCTCTCTCTGTGCATGTGTGCATGTGTGCATGTGTGTGTTTAAACAAAGACCACATCAAGATACTGGTTTGACTCCACATAAAACAAACATAAATACTATTTAAAGAAATTGTATATTTAACATGCATGGACAACCTTAAGTGCATAGTGTGATGAATGCATCTTCCAAGTGCAGAAGAAGAAGCCCAAAAATACAGAGATGCAAACACACCCTCTGAAAAGTATGCCTCTAATCTCTGACTATGGAAGAAATGCTGGCATAACAGGACTCTATTCAGTGCATTTCCTTCCTGTGCGTTCCTGTATGTGTGGGATTGTATGTGTATGTGTGAATATCTGCATAAACAGGATGTAATACGCAAAATACGTCCAGCCAAATACTGTAACCACTTTTCAACAGTTCAGCTGACGAGCTGTGGAATATTTCAGCTGTAAGGAGAGCTGGCTCTGAACTGGCTGCTGTAATCGAGCTCTTCTTACAGTTCACCGAGCAACCCCAGTGAGCTCAAGCAAGGCACCATACCCTTAGTGTTCAAGAGTTGTACCATCATGGCTGATATACTAGAAAAAAGTGTACTTGAGTAAAATATGTAAAGAAATATTCTTATGTAAGCATACTGATGAGTGTGTGTGTTTGTGTGTGTGTGTGTGTGTGTGTGTGTGTAAGTGCGTTAGTTAATTACCTCTCAGAGAGCTGTCTGATCTGAGGAATGCCCATGTATTTGTGGAAATGCTCAAGTACATTGACGACTCCCTGCAGCAAATTGGCCACTTCACCATATTGCCTCTTTCTAGTCATGGCTCTGCAACACAACACACAGGAATTATTTAAAATGATATATTTTAAAAATATATATATATTTATATTCTGTGACTACAGCTGTCAAGTGGTTAAGCTAACTGCCCCTACATTAAATTGACTTTAAAGAAACTTTATTCAAAAAGGCAGGATACAGAAAAATATAGATTTTAGATATCAAGAGTCTTCAGTTCCTTAAGTGAACGTGCACAGATTTTGTTTTAATATATCGATTTATCATTTCTCTTTGTTTTGCAATCCAGTACACAGTAGCAGATTTTACCATCAGCCACTAAATTTGTCAACATTACTGTAAACACATTAGCCTGCAACTCACCATTTGTATGTTATATAAGATTTGAAAAAGGATCTGTCTTTTACTAGAGGAAACTAATGCTTCCTAAAATTGTCCCATAATTATAGGTGCATCTTACAACTACAGACTCCATACAACTTAACATACTGTTTTTTTTTTTTTTTTGGTCAAATAAGCTTTGGGGATAAACTGTGGGAGTCTTTTGGTGTGAAATGTGATTGTACTCACTCTAAAGAGTCCACACCCCCTGCCAGCATATGCAAGTGGTTGAGGGTGGTGATGGATGTCGTTAAGTGGCGCTTGGCATGGTCCAACTGCTTTATGTCCCTTGTAATTTCCTTAACCTGTAAAGGAAGAATAAAGAGTCAGTCAAACTGGTCCACTGAGAGAGATGAAAGAGGAGGAAAGAAGGAGGTAAAAGTACAGAGATGGGTAAGAAAGAAGCAAAAACAGGTGGAAGTGTTCTTCAACTGGATGGAGCAATGGGATAAAGTAAAATAGAGAAAAATGAACAACACCCCCGCTGGTTTGAGAAATAACTGCTCATAGATGTCTTCTGAGAGATGCTCGGCTTGCCAATCCCCTCCTCATCCTTTCTTCACTCACCCAAACCACTGGCCTTCCTCTGACACACATAAACAGCACTGCTTGTAACAGACATGGAAGGTGCATTACCTTGCTTATAAATAACTCTCCCTACTGCCCTCTATTGTAACACATGGGAGGACACAGGCTACATCTCCCCTGAGCTAGGGTCATGTCCATGATTAGGGTTCAACAAGCCACCTTTGTGTGTGTGTGTGTGTGTGTGTGTGTGTGTGTGTGTGTGTGCGTGTGTGCGCGTGTGCATACCATTTGTTCAGACTTCTCTGCCTTGTCCTTGATGTCTTTGATTTTGCCAAAGAGCTGTTGGATGGCTATCTGGGCCTCCTCCAGTGCCTGCACAAAACAAACAGGATATTATGAAACAAAAAAAAAATATATTGACATTTTCAATGAATATGCAAGAACCACTAAGAATGTGTGTGCGTGCATCTGTGTGTGTGCATGTTCATTCTTCAACACAAGGTCAACACAAATCAGTGGTCTAAGCAGGTTTAAAAATCTGGGTCCCTGAGGTCAAAGCCCAGCTCAGCACACCCCTAATAAGAGCAGAATCGGCTGCAGGAAGAGAAAATGGGAAACCAAAGAGAACTTATGGATCAAATCCTTGAGAGAAAAACACAGAGATCAACCGCTTCTCCATCAGTTCACTGACATACTGACTGAGTATAGCTATCATGCCACAGCAGTTTACAGAGCTTCCTACCTATTGACTGATCATTCATTAAAACAATGTCAAGTCCAAGTGTATAAATTATTTTATTTTTTTAACGAAAAAGGTCCTCTGCTGTTTGGTATTTACACAAGTCACAATACAGGTGTACATCTCATATATATGTATATATATATATTAACTGTACCTTTATCATTGAGCTGACAGACTTTAGTGTGCTGTGCATTAATTGCTATTGGGTCAGCCCAACAGTTGTGAATTAAAGCGCTTTCTGGTGTTGGAAATATTAAAAATGACACAAAGCGGGGATGAAAGTCTGGATTTAGTTTTAGCCACAAATTCATGGGTAGAGAAAATAGAGACACTGTCAGCAACTGATGGTAAAACTGATTCATGTTTTTCACCACTTTTAATTAAAATATATCACCACACACATTAAAAAAAAAAAAAAATCCAATTTATTTCCTAAAATAAAAGGAAATAATATTTTTTGTCTTGGGAAGTGGTGGGCTCAGCTGTGGTGTGCTGGTCTGGCTCAAATTTCTAAGGGATATTTTGTTTATCTGGTCTTACCACTGGCTTTGGTCAATGTGAAAAAATAGCCTACTATTGACCAATATCAGCTCTAGATTTGGGGCAAAAAGACTAATTGGACATCTAATTGACAAGCTATCCAGCTATCTGACGTTGATAAGTCTTATATTGACATATAGGTCATGAGGCTAAGCTCTGCATTAAGGCTGTCACTAAAAAGGCTAAAGAGATCATTAGCAGTTTTAACAGCCTATAAAGCCAGACCGGATTAGATACCACTGGACAGATACAATTGTGAGATAGCTGAAGGGCTGTTCTAATATTTCCCCATCATCTGACATGGCAGCTGTTCTTTGATGGTCCTAAACAAAGATTTTGCTCTGATATCTGATGCCAAAGTAATTGGCTTCACTTGGCCCAGAGTGGTGGCACAGCAGACACAACTCTAACTCTGCTCAGACTCAGACTCACACACATACACAGACACACACAGACACATGCACACAAGGAATGCTAACAGCCGGCACCAGCTGTGCAAGGAATTTACCACTTTTACAAGCACCTCTGAGAAACAAGTGGACAGTGAGTGAACAAACACACAAAAACCCTGCGCGTGCATACACACACATAAATACAGTTTGCAGTGATAGCAGACAGACATCAGTTTCCTTTCTGAGTGATGTGGTAACTGTATCATGGAGACACAGCCAAAGTCATGATGGCCTCATATGACCAGGTAGTAAAGTTGCTACAAAACCATTTTGGCATGGGACCCTTTTATTCTGAATCTGTATTTAAGGAAAGTTAAAACTTCATCTACTCTGTAGTAAGATTTTCTGTCAAGACAGCTGTTCACAGAGGTTAGGTACTGATTAACATTTAACCAAGCACAAACTGACTCCAAGTTGCGTGCATCCTCCTTTCTTCCTATGCTTCATAAGAGCTGTTGGTTGTTAGGTGGTTGGATAAATGAATTGGAGAAATGAAGGCAGGTTACATGGTTACTCTTTGATCTGAGAGTGAGGAGGAAGGGAGTGCCACTGAATCTTTAAAGAGCTTCCCTGGAGGACATCTTGAGCAAACAAAGTGCATTCAGAAGAGGCCAGAACCTCCAAGGCTGCAATTGTTACTCCTGCAGACTCAGCTGAGTCGATCTGGCTTGCTTCCTAGTGCTCATTTCCTGTATTTAGCCTTGAGAAAAGCAGAGGGAGACCACTGCCCAGCAGGCGCCTCCATGCCCAAGATGTTATCTGCACGCACGCACACACACGCGCACACGCACACACCAGTGTATCCCTAACATGCAATAAGCAGCACATGTTCCATGGCACACATTAAATGGCATTATAATTTAAAAAAGGAGTGGGGAGCTTCTTTCCAAAGCTTGAACAGGATTGGGATGCACTTTACTCTTCCATCTGACAGACATCAGTTTAGCTCTTTACAGCAGAGTGTATATTAAATGGTACATGTGTATAGGTGCATGTTTAGGTTTAGGTACTTGAGTCTAGGAAACACTGCCTGAGCACTTCATGTAAACATTTTAGTGAGACAGTTTAGAGACACAAGAATAGTTCCAGAAATGCTTTATATTGAATTTCTTATTGAGTTAAAATATATTTTATCATAGCTAAGCTTTACAAGGTTAATATTGAAAGCACAATTTCTAATACATTCTTTTATAAATAAAAATATGCCGTTATGATGCAGAAAAAAATATTTGGCACAGTTGGTGTTTTGCAGATGATGAAATAATCAGATTTAAAAGGCTATAAAAGAAAAAGTCACTACAGATAATTGAGGCAGAAACTGATAGAATCTGCAGTGTGATCAAGAAAGAAATACAAATACAGAAAGCAGGAAGTTGTAAACACTGTAAAACTGTGAATTAGCAGACAGATCAAAGAAAGAAATAGTTATAACAGTTTGAGAGAGAACTCTGAGAAGCCGAGAGCAAGGAAACTAAAACAAGCTGCAGACAACCTTTTATGATTGAACATTAAATATTTACATTAAAGTCAATTCTATAGGAAGGTTTTCTGATGTGGCCCTGTAGATACCACAATGCACATAAAGAGAGCTCACGTTTACCAAAAAAGGAAATGTCAGGTTGCCAACCAGCAATGCTCGTTATTAAGGTGCGACACCTCTGTGTGTGTGTGTGTGTGTGTGTGTGTGTGTGTGTGTGTGTGTGTGTGTGTGTGTGTGTGTGCGTGTGCGTGTGTCTGTGTCTGTGTAGTTGTGTGAGTGTCGAGCACAGCAGCTCTTTGTGGCAAAGGCCCTGAACAGAAATCAATTAGCAAGCACATGAACGGCAGCCTGTAATTGATAACAAATGTTTGGTCTTGTTAATTACCCTCTCTGACTCAGACCTCCACACATGGACTCTAACCTAAGTGCTTTCACATCCTTCATTTTCATCCAAATTATTCAGAATAACCTCTTCATTTTCATGTTGAAATCGAGTTCAGATGACTGTGGAGCAGGTGTGCATGAAGTATCCATATCGCCATGACAACAGGCAGGTGAGAACATTGTACAATGGCAAATATGTGTGGTAGGAAACCCTAGACTGGCGGAGTAGAGCAGATACAGATATTTTGTGTGTCTGTGTGCGTTTGCCAACACAGACTGGTGAGGAGATCCTCACAATCGGCCCTTTAGCACTTTAGGAAATCATGCAGGTCAGGCGGATTAGTTTGGATAATCTGGACTGTCATAATTTATGGTTAATGACAGTGTTCATGTCATTATAATTGTATCTGTCTCTCTGCCATTGGACACCATGCATAACAGTCAATCACAGTGTCACCAGTTTGGCTTGTGTGTATGTATGCATCTGTCTTAATGTGAAGGAACAGCCATTTTTGTGTTTAGTAAATATTCATTGGCTGAAACCACCCATGCAAAACTGTATATACTCTGTATAACACTGTATATACTATACAGAAAACAAATTATCAACCAACTACTGATGTTATGAATTCACCCGATCATCATGAAAATTTGTCATCCTCATCAGGCTCTTCGTTGACACTCTTGTGTCAATTGGTAATAGCACCAGTTCTGTGGGGTCTCCCCTGTCCTCTTTCAACAGAGCTTTAATCACATTAACCAGATGCTGTAAAATCAATACAGGATGGACAAAAGTAAAACAATGAGATAATGAGATATTAAGACTAACACAGCCATCGACACACTACTTAACACAATTAGCTGCCAGGGACAGTCACATTTCCACACTCTTGGTCCTTTACTGAATTAGTGACTGAAAAAATAAAATAAATAAATAAAACACAAGGAAAATCATTCCCCAGATCACCTCCACTTTCTCTCTCCTCCTATCTCGCTCTCTTTATCCTTCTCTATAAATTCTACCATCTTGGATTTCAACCTGGGGATTGCGTTAAGCAACTAAATTGCTGATCCTGTTGGTTTTATTCTACTGCTGTCTTTATGTTTCAGTCGCCATCTTGAAATGGACACCTCTCCATCTTTCCGTCTGCAGAAAGGATTTTCCCCCTGGAAATGTTGGAATGGCTCTGTGGGGCTGGAAAAATAAACTAAAATTATTGTGTGTGACTGTATAATGTTATTGGTCTGGATGGGATTTAGAACGTTTCCGCTACCAAACAGTAGCTAACTGGGAAAGACGGGGCCACCGGGCCAGACACCCTGACGACAACGCACACCTAATCATGTCAGCTGGTCAGAACATACACGGCTCACCCATCAGGTGTCACGTTCCTTTAAAGCCACAACTCCCTAACGGAGCAAGGACCTGGATTAAATCAGCAGGAGCTGTTCTTTTCCGTCATGCACCCACAAAAAACAGGCAAAGTCTCAAATGCCTGGGTTTAAAAGAAATCTAAAAGTATTTACATACGGGAATCTATTTCCCAGACGTGTTTTCCGTAAAGGGGGCAGTTTGAGCAGCGGGAATGGATCTGAGTCATCTTGTCCTTTTCCATGGAACCAATGTGGAGAGAGGAAAGAGCAGGAGAGGGGGAGGAACATGTTTGTCTGGGTTTGGAGTAACCAATGGCACTATTAACTTCAAGAGAAGGATGATGTTTTGAACACTACAGACATGATGAACAGGCATGGTGGTGAGCACGTACAATATGCTAATCTGATTGTTTATCACCCATTAGGAAGTTTTTGTCTACAGTGTGAGGAATGATGCTGTATAACCCCACAGATTTAAAGTCGACCAATTTTATTTAAATGCTGCATTATGTTTCGTCGTGACCTGTAGCTTGACTCACCTGTCTGCCATCCTGGCCCACATTGGTCTGGCCTCTCACCACTGTCCTGATATTGTCATCAAGACGCCTGTCACATATGACATAAAATTGCAGTCACAATGAGGGCAAACAACAAAATACGTTTATTTTTCAGGTATATCTACTCACCGAATCTTTAGTCGAATCTTGTTTACCACATCATCAATGTTAGCCAGAGACTGGGGGAATGAAAAGACACGTCAGAAGAACAAAACCTTAAAAAATAAAGTGATTCTAGGTTGAAACATTCTGTCACACACACGTACACTTACTCTTTTCTGTGAGCAAAGCCCCTTATTTTATCACTTTAGCACCTTATCCTGCCATTTTATGTGCTGTTGACCATTCTCTAAACAGAATCACATGCTTTCTAACATTTAACACGTTTGTGCCTGAACAGATGACTTTGCTTCAAATTATATAAATCGGTTTTTCAGTATCCACATCTTATATGCAGGTCAGGTTTAACAGCTAATAATTAACAGGGTTAATTTTTATACATATAACCCAAGTGAGTAAAAGTATACACACACTACTAGGAGCGCTGCAACAGTATATAACCACAAACTATAAGGTTACAGTGACCCCTCATGGAGATGGAGTATACATGTATTATATATGGAGATTACTGTGTATATATATACACTGCTCAAAAAAAATTAGGGGAATGCTTAATCTTCACAGTATAAGTATAGTATACTTATACACCAAGTATAACACCAACCCAGTCAAACTTCAGGGATATCAATCTGACAATTGCTCTCTCCTTATTCTTCTTGACAGATTCTTAGTTTTGCTAGTGTCCATGTAACCACTGGTGGTATGAGGCAGTAACCTGCAGCCCAATCAGGTTGCACATGTAGTCCCGCTCCTCCAAGATTGGCACATCCATACATGCAGCTGCATACAAGCAAGCGGGGGCCATGCACACTACAGAGTCTCATTATGAGTGGCCGTGATGAAATAATTTGTTCTCAACAAATTATACAATGTACATCAGTAAACATTTTCAACTTGAATCAAGATCAAGCCAGTGTGTGATTTAAGTGTTCCCTACATTCTTTTGAGCAGTGTAGTTTTTCAGGATAAAGTGCAACATCAATATATATATATATATATATATATATATAGTTGATATATATATCAACATTCAGACAACACAACATATACATTTTCCCATCTTGATATGTTGCAGCCTTATGGTAAAGTAAACCAAAATATTTTCCCCCAATCTACTCTGAAAACTACTACTACTACTCTGAAACTGAACCATCAGACCATTTTATTCAGTACCTATTTAAGCATCTTTAGCAGAGATTACAGCCTCACATTTCATGGCTGTAACATAACAAGCTTTGCTTGGGGGGGTACTTATTGAATACATGACTTGTGTATAGCCTGATGAATGAAGATATGATTTATTTACTTTAGCATAAGACTGAAATACCAAACATTAAAGGGGTGTAAACACCATCCAAAAGCTATGTACATCAGTCGCTGGCATGTGCAGTACATACACACATAGAGACGTGCATATAAACTTGAACTAAAACAAGGTTTCTGTTCTGTCATTTTTATCCTGAATCTGTTTGTGTAGTGTTAGTGTGTGTGTATACCTTGACTGTAAAAGCCTGGGGTTCAAGGTTAGGGACTGCAAACTGACTAAGTAATAATAAATACCTGATGACCTAAAGTAAAGTATCTACCAATGCATGAATCTAAAGGCCTTTTCCAAGTGTAATATGGTATGTCTCACTGTCATGGCTTACTCAGTCACATGACGAGAACAGGATCAACACCTGCACCTTTCTTAATGTGTTTTATAAAACATTATAAAACTGTGAGGTACAAATGAGCAAAGGCCAAAAAAACAAACAAACAAACAAACAAAAAAAAAAAAAAACCAAAATGTTCACTTGTGCCTTATACATAAGATACCAGGTATGAGCTGGGCGACAGGAAAACGACATGTGTGAGCCTGGCTGCAGAGGTTTGTGTGTCACTGCACCTGCTCGGTGGGGAACAGTGTGTTGATGTACTCCACAGCATTGAAGTCCGCCCTGTCCAGTGGGTCTTGGCTGGGAAACACCTTGTTCACATCGGACAAAAGATAAGTCAGAGGGTCTTAATGCCTGTGATGACAACAGCTGCAGCTATTACCATATTAACATACACACACGAACGCTGCTAAAGGAGTAAATGTGTAATGACAAACCTTTCTATAACATAAACACCGTTAATGTGCTGTGCTTCATGGATAAAAACATCCAGGGAACCCACAGGACGAGTTAGCCGCTAACAGCTGTGATGCTAAAACCAGCAGCGACGTTTAGCAAAGCTTCAACAATGACGAGTTCAAACTACCTGTTCAATGGCCAGTTGCACCTCCGGGGTAAGATGCAAAATAGCCTCCAAATCTTCAGCAAATTCAAATTCTTCCTCCTCCATCATCGTCAAAACAAAACCAGAAACCTCTCCGGCATACCACTTCCTGGTGGAGAGGCTTCTGGGATATCTGGTGAGGTCAGTGAAACGGTGCTTTCAGGGCTATCGGAAATCAGAGCGATAAGTCATAATTGCGACACACGTTTGGTTTTATATTTGAGCTATAGTAAATTATTAGTAATCGGAGTCAGAGAGTGACGAGCAACCTATCATCAATGATAATTATCTATTATCACGTAACATATTGCTTATCACATTTAAAGTGCGAAGCAAATTTTTATCTCTGCCACAACAGCAGAAAGTACTAGCAATATAGATCTAGCTATTACAGTAAGCTTCCACAAAATAATTTTTAAGTAGACCTACTTTTAACAAATGCCATTTGAATTTTCACAGTTTTCCTACTTTCCTACTACTGCAACTTAATTGAAAGACCAACATGAGGCTGGTATTTCTGGATTGATACAGTCCCTGTGGCTATACAGGATTGTGACCTCCAACATGCATGAGAGCAGTTAACGTTAGGAAGACATGAGAAGGCATCAAAATGCCTCATCGCTTCTTCTGACTGGATGAGTGACTGTATATATTTCAACACATCTTTATTATAATTACAGGAAAATGACATCAAATGTAGATAGATAAAGTGCACTTACGAAACAAGCTCTTTTCATTTTATATTCCACTTTCATCATATAAATCCCTGCGTGAGCTGCAGTGATGAAAATCCCTATATTATCCCTACATTTTAATTAAACTTTACACAGCCTTACATCCTCCTCCCATACTGTCTGCCACGAGTCTTTAAATCTCCTCATAGCTGCTGTTCTGATTTTAATATATTGTGGTCTATCCTAACCTGTAATATGATTCCTTGCTGCCTCTTGCAGTAACAATTTTAACTTAAATTGTCTGCACCGCACCTACTGTGTCAAGAAACCAGCCCCCTATAACAATAACATATTACTGCCATCTGTCATTTAAGGAGCAGCAGTGCCCCCTGCTGATCCAAAAAAAACAACCCGCACACGCACACATGCACACACACGCACAAATACACACACACACACGCACACAAAATAAGCCCCAGCTCCTAAGCATCACACTGTCTTGTTTTAAGCCAAGGAGAGGCATATAAACCCATAACAGAGCATTTAGTACAACATTTCAAAGGCTAGACAGAAGAGGAGAAGCATGATGACACAGATGAGAGAGGAGAAGAGGAGGAAAACAATGAAATAGTAAAAACAACAACAACAAAAAAAGATATGATAGAAAAGTGAAGGGAGTGGGAGGAAAACTATCAAAGGATGAGGACAGGTTAAGAAGAGGACAGAGATCTGAAAAGAGGAGAAGACGGAAATGTCAGTATCAGGTTTAACTGGATATTATCTGTAGGGATTAAAATCAATGGGGCTAGAGAGAAGACAAAAAAGGAGAAAGAGAACAAGACATGATCAAGTGAAACAAGTCCTCATCGTATCAATATGATTTAATAGTCTTTGTGTTGGCTGACACACACATATATATATATATAACTGACAGAAGGAAAAAAACATAATAGAGAGAATATAAAAATGATTAATTTTATGATTCATAGAATAATGTTAGCAAAAAAAAAAAAAAGTTGTCTGACCTTTTTAAAAGGGTTAGGGAGGATGAGAGTGGAAAGATGAAAGAAAAGCGCTAAGAAAAAGAAGGCAGGTAGAGCTGGAGAGATGGCTTTTGTGTACTGTTAGTGTGGGGCAGAGCAGCTGTTATACAGCAGATATCAATCTCTCCCACAGAGGACACACATCAAGTTGCACAATTCACCAGGGGTCACAACAAACACTGCAGACAAGTAGTTTGTGCATGCATGTATGAACATGCATTATATGATAAGTGTGCTTTGAAAATGGGATGTCATTTCAGTTCATGGTTTGGTTAAGACAACAGTGCATGCGATAGCACTGGTAATTGCTACAAAAGTAAAAGGCTGCACAATCCAGCTGTTAGACAGATGCATAAAATGAAAGCCAGCATGACACCACCATCAGTGGTGAAAGCATAATTAACATCACTCAATTAAGCACCGGCATCAAAGTAGGAATATAATATTCTCGGCTTACTAGCTTCCTGACTGAGAGTTCGATGAGAAGATCAAATACACTTGAACACTTAGACATTCAGTATGAATGTAAAGCCAGCAGCCAGTTATCTTAGCATAAAATGTTTTGTTTAGGCACAAAAAATACTTGGTTAGATTGTGGTTTGTATTAAAATAAGCAGTCTACGTCTTTAGGGTTAGCTGACCTTCATTGTTATAGTTACAATGGCTATTTGTTATTATTACAATACTGATGTCGGTTTGAAACAGGAAATGAACACTGGTCCCCTGTGTTTTGTGGACCCATCCATATACCCAAACCTCTCCCTAATGCAGACTTTCATGCTCTACTATACCACGTCATCTGATTTCCTCCTTAACTCCTGTAATAATTACTACAGCAGTTGTCAGATAAATGTAGTGGAATAAAAGATATAATCTCTCTCTCCGAATTGTGAATTAGAAGTATTAAGGAGCAGAAGATGAAAATACTTTTACTAATACATTTACATTTCTACTAAAGTCCCACTTATTTTCCTACTTTCTGCCACTGGTATAAACACATTCTGAGTCACATTGAAAAAAGCTGGGTAGACAGAATGAGTAGATAACCAAAGCCATGATAGCACTTAATTAGCTAGACAGTTTCTGATAGCTTGTGGAAAGCCATTTACTGCTAATGCCTGAGCTGACTATGCTGAACTTTTGTCACTAACAGCTTTTTTTTTTTTTTTCCCATTGACTGGGCAACATTCAAAAAACAAGATACTTCAGGTCAAGCAAAAGCAAGTGGTTCAGCAAGGCAAATCATTCCTAAATCTTTGGAGAGGAAAAGAAAGGCAGATTAGCGATTAGTGCATGTAGGGATGAAGTCATTGGAAGGTCTTGTACTTATGTGTGGAGATGGACATGGTGTATTTCAGGGTTGTGAAGAGGTCAAGACGTAGAATACTTATCAGAATGTTTTTTGTCCAGAGAAGACACTTAATATTGGACCTACATGACATATATATATATAAAAGAAAAAACATAAAAGCTGAATGTCTACATTTTTGCCTGAGTGTCCACCAGGTGAAAATATCAGTTGAATACAGACTAAACTTTGGTTGGGCACTGACCTGAGAAAAGCTTCCAACATGTGTGACCAGTGTGATAGTTTTCTCAGCTTCTTTGGGCATAATTTGCAATTGGGAGAAACACTGAAGATTTAGAAAGAGGATGCTTGCTGTGTATTCCTGCTGGGGTTTAACTACTCCTGGAAGAAAAGAAGGGAATTGTCGAAGATGTAAACAGAACCAAAATTCCCTCAACATCCAATCCAAGATGTTCAACATGACAGGATTTCCAAAAAATTGTTGCATCTGTCAAACGTCAATGTCTTATGTACCAAATGTTTTGTTGAATTAAAAAAAAAACCAAACAGTAAAATCAGATGGCTGTACATATGCAATTCATTTAAGAAAAGAAAATGCATGTGAAGTGACAAAGTAGATCACACGTCTCCCTCCTGAAGAACACGTGTCGTGCTAACTGAAGCCAGCAACACAATCCGATTCCTAATATTGATTTACTGTATGTTACCAAGTTTTTATCTACGTGAATTTAGCTATATCACCATACCTTATAAGTTGTGTGTCAACAAATACAACAAAGCACCCTCTCACTCTTGTGAACTGCAGCCTCTCTCTGAAAACTTGCCAGCCCTCCAGAATGTACTCAATGGTTAAATCCTACAAGTTCTCCTGGCAGACTCCTCTTGAAAGTCAGCGGAGACACTTTCAGGTTCCACAATCCAAGCAGCTTGTCTGGCCTCTTCAAGATGATCACAATCCATGAAGGATCCATGCAATCCACCCATGAATAAGAAGACATGACAGACTCCAACAATCCACAACCAATAGGTGAAGAGCTTCTGCAGAGGAGAAAAACTCACAAGGCAGAGATCCAAGGCTGGCAGAAGTCGATGCTTTGCTCTCCAGCCAGTCTTCAAGTACCAGCCAAACAGCTTTCTGATCAAGCTTGAAAACTGATCAAGTGAACATGCAGATCTTGCCTTATGAGCCCCCTCTTTTCCCTACTCCACCACTCATCTAGAAAGGTGTGTTATTTTAAATGAGATAATACCAGAAATGTGGTAAAGCTATTGTTAGCCTAAAGAGTTTGTGGCGTGGTAAAGTTTTTGGGAAAATAAAAATTGCATTAGGAAACACAATGTTCTGCCTTGTGTGTTTTGTCAAAAGGCATAAAGGATATGAAAAAAAAAATCACAGAATTTCCTGTTACTTTATCTTTTTTGTTACAAGCATCAAGGAGTAAACATTTGATTTGAAAGCAGAACCGGTAGGCATCCTGCTGAAGCATGGTTAAGCTCTTGAAATAGAACAAGCAGCAATTAGTCCTTTGTGATACAGTAGCTACTAAGAATAATATGACAATATTGTTTGAACACTCCCTTCTTATCCCCTGTATCAGTTAAAATCAAATTAGGTTAAATTTAAAACAAGGTTAAATTTAATACAAAGCTTTAAAGAGCACCCCAATCATCTTATTTTGCCAAGATTATCTGTCATGGTGGATTTCATGTCTGATTTGTCTTGAAGCTGACAAAAAAGGGAATCAAAATGATGGTTAATTTTAACTCTTAAATGAATTCAGCCACAGGGATTTTAGCGGTGCAATTGTCACAGTAGCAGGTAAATTCAAAATGATTGCATTCATTCATTTACAGATATGGAGTGCGGGGGAATTACTCCCTCTGCGACAGAAATTATAATTACTCATGTAAATTGTGGGTTTAAAAGGAACATGATGATGTCAGTGTTGTGGCTCACAATTACAGAAGAATTTAACATTTTTTTTTTTTATTAACCTTAACTGTCAGTTAGATCAAACAGTTTGAGTTGTAAATTGTTTTTCACAAAGTCATTCTGTGGGAGACTTATCACCCTCCTAGCACCATGTTAACTACAGCATGAACAAGAGAAGAAGCCTTGCCAGGGGGAAGGTTAGCATGCTAGTGGTGGATGCTACAACATGCCGACTGACATCAGAAACCCCTTAATACTACATTTGTGCCATAGTGTTCGAGTCCTACACATTCATGTACCACTCACACATTATTATTGAAGCACCCCATCCATGATGTAGATCACAACTAACCTGACAATCTGAAAATGCCTCTTGTGATACCACATCCCTCTCCACATGGAGTAATACATGCCATGCCCTTTTTTTAATACAATGTTTATTATATAAATATGCTCAACCTAACTACATGCATTTGTATAGTGATACATGAGTGTCCAAAGGTTTTTTTCTGCAATGGAGGGGAAAAAACACGCAAAATGCATAGTCCACTGACCCCAAAGACCCAGATGAACACCTTCCTCTTATGAGTCTGTGTCCACAAATTTGTGTGTGGGTGTATGACATGTGTATATGTTTTTATGCACATGCACAAGTCTTCGCAAACATGCTCGTGTTTACATATGTTACGTGTGAGTGTGCTAAGGTGTGCGTGTGTGGCAACAGATGGTCCGTTTAATAACCTTGCAAGCATGGTCGCCTGTGGGGTTGGCATGCCCAAGATGTGTGGAGTGACCTTGATTTTTATGACCACACATAGAGCAACCTGTTACAACTGAGAGTGTGTATTGTGTGTATGTAGCACTACCATTGGATAGGCTACCATTTATTATTTATTTCATACAAAACGTTATTAAGGGGTTAAACGTAATTAAAAAGCTAATAAGAACATTTGAATATAATGGAAAATGCACTTATTTACTTACTTGCTGTGCATTACATGCAGAGATTGATACCACTGTCACTTCAGCTAGCAGCTGGTTAGCTTAGCTTTCTGACTGGGAAAGTCTTTGTAGCCTACTGTTACACACACTGATACACACACAAATTTTAATACTTACTTACTTTGGCCTTCATGCTGATTAAACATAATACACATAATTTTGTTCCTTTCAGAGACAGCAAGGCCAGCTAGCTAATTTCATCCCCTTCCAGTCTTTACGCTAAAAGCTTTTCTCCTGGCTGCAGCTTCATATAAACCTGAGAGTGGTATCAGTATCTAATAAGCAATACTTTCCAAGACACTGAACTATTACCTCAAAATCTACCATTTGTATTGCACAAACAGATGAAAAACAGAACTAAATTTCTCTCAAAGTGTCTTTAAAATGTTGAATATCTAACAAAACTATTACAAGGATAGTAAATAGATTGAATCTATCAAACCCACGGAAAACACAGACGAAAGTTAACCTGGGATTAAATTGACACTTGGAGGGAATATGCTGTTTTAACAGTGAGAGAAGGCCAACGTGGTATGACATGCAGTTGAGGGGCAATAAAATGAGTTTCCTGTAAGATAGCACGCTGAAGAATGAGACAGAGCATCAGAATTACAGTGGAGAAAATAAATCATGAGAATATATCATAGACAAGCAACCTTCTTCTGACACATGAAAAAAGAAAATTTAATTAAAAATTTAGATTTGAATTAAAGTTAATTAAAACTAAAATTAAGTTTCATTGAAACTTCCATCTGTCTGTATGTTTGCAAATTTACATTTATCTGCTTTTCATTTAATTTCTGCTGTATTCCTCTGTTCTACCTTAATTACCCTTTTTCTTGTGTCATATAACTGAGCTGAAAAGTGCTGTGACAACCCAGAGAGCTACCGTGTGTGGGAGTGTTCCTGTGCATGCATGCAGGTGTGGTTGCAAATGACCATGAAGGGTGTTCGTGTATGATTGAGTGTGATATGCATGCTTGCATGTTCCCAGGACCATGTGTACTTGAGAGTGTGTGTGTGTGTGTGTATGTGTGTGTATATTCATGTAATTTTTTTTTTTCAGCAAATTGAAAATAATGGCAATAATAGTAGCAGATCGCAGGATAGAGTACAGTAATGACCTTTTTCATGCCACTCTTAATTTCAGCATCTGCCTGTGAAATCAACAGGATAATTATATGCATGATTCCCTTTGCCATTATTTTTTCTGTCTCTCTGGATGATCATTTATGTTCCTTTTCATATCTATTCTATAGCTGTGTCACAGATCAGGGGGATGTGGTCCATAATAGATGTGGTCATTCGTAGCCATTGTAGACCGCAGGGGCTGAATTAAAATGAGAGGGTCTGGTCTAGGAGGATTGTTGCTTTGATATGGGTTGTAAAATGAAGCCAATGCTCAAGTGCCTTAAATCTGCACTCTAGCTCTTGACTATCAGGGGGCGACGCCACTGGTTGTAAAAAGAAGTCAGATTGCATTGAAGTCTATGTGAAAATTGCCTTACTTCTTATTTGATTTATTACCTTAGGAAACATTTTCTTCATGAGGTTATGGTCTCTGTCTCTAGTTACAAGTCTTTTTCAATACAACATTGTGTTCACTTTTTAAATGATGGTCCCTTTAAGAGGAAAATAGACCATAAATCAGGGTATGCATTAGGCTGCGGCTATCCTGTGAGTGACAAACTGTACCACACATGGCGACCTGATCAACAATCAGAGATTGTCAGAGTACAGAGCAGGTCAGATCCACCCCTCACTCCTCCGCAGCTTTACCTTCTCTAATGAATATGGTTTCTTTTGGTTTCAAAAAAACCAAGATGACGACAATTGCATGACAAACTCAACGCTTGTAATTTGGTCAATTGAAATGAATCTTTCCAGAAAATCTTGGGATAGGCTGGGCCATGAAGATCCACCCATTGGAACCTTTGTTTCCCTGGAAAATGAGGACACATTTGTTGGCCACATATGAAGGAGCCTTCAAAATGGGACAGTGTAGTTGCACCGACTATGATGCATTTGGTCTTCACATTCAGTCTCTGAATGATGTGGCCCCTGAATTGGGACACAGTGTTTATGTACATAATAATTAATCAGACCATCATTAAAACATTTCTATGCTTATAGATCCTAAGATCTAAGAGCCACACATTATCTGACTGCTTAGTTTGAAATACTACGAATGATACAGGATCTCTTCTCTTCTCTTCTCTTCTCTTCTCTTCTCTTCTCTTCTCTTCTCTTCTCTTCTCTTCTCTTCTCTTCTCTTCTCTTCTCTTCTCTTCTCTTCTCTCCTCTTCTCTTCAGGTGTAATCACTACCAGTTAAGACTGTGATTACCCCTAAATATTGATGAGTACATTACAGCTGTGTAATTAGTTCACTGGACTCATCCATTTCCATTGCCAGATCAATCTGCCCTCAAGCTGTTGCACTGACACACACACACATGGACACACAGGCAAACACACACTTCATCAGACCAGATTTGTGGGATCTTGAGGAAAATCCACTTCTGGAATTAATGGCAAATGAGCTGAATGGAAGTTCTCGTTTAACATGTTTTCATGTATTGCTATTAAACAGATGAGCTTTGTCCTACACTGCGATTTGCCCTGTTTGATTCACAGTCACATCTACTCCACACAATAATATAATTCCACTGCTTTCTTCTGCTTGACTCAAAATGTACAGCATGTCTGAAGGAAAGAAGCCATGATATGGGAGCAATATAAACTGATCACATAATGCAAAAGACCAAAACATTTTCTCTAAAGGCAATTTTTTGGCCACTTCATTGCTCAGTATTACCAACCATTAGTCAATTAGGTTATAAAGAAGATATAAATTCTTTAAAAGTATGTCACGAAAATCTGTATTATGATTAAGAAAACAAACAAACTGGGAACTTGTGATTAGCAAACATTAGTCAAAGTGGAAAAAATTACTTTTTTTGTTGGGTAATGTGTTCTAACACAAATCAAAGAGTTTTAGTCGTTTTGTGGGATTTGCTGAATATCGTCAGATCTCAGTAGGCTACAGACGCCTCTCTAATTTTTTTATTAGTGAGAGACACCTTAGTGTGAGACATCCATGTCATGTCATTAACTTTACTTCTATTATACAAACTGTTGAAAATACCTTCAGAATAATGCAAAGCAAACAAACAAAGACACTATTGTTTTGCAGTGTTCCTACAGATTCCGAGGGCATGTATCTCCTGCTAGTTGGTGTTAATCTTGCCTTCATAAAACGTGTTAATGCTCAGTGTTAATCAGGGCTTCTACTGAATGTGTCTGTGCGAACAACAGTCTGCTAAATGTCAACTGTTACCGGATTATCTGCTGCCTGGAACCTCGTGATAATTATATATGGAGTATGCGTTTCTGTGTGGGTGCTTTTGAAACCACGCATGCGTGTGTGCGATTGCAAGTGTGCATGTGGTGATTAAGACAGGCTATTTCTATTTTCCTGGCTCCCTGAGTGATTTCCCTTTGAGTGTAAACCCTTTATTCTGCCGCTTCTATTAAATCAGACGGAGACAGAGAGAAATCACGACAGAGGAAGAAAGAGAGCGTGAAAAGAAGAAAGATACCAAGCCAAAGAAAAAGAAACACTGAAAAAGAAAGACAGAAAGCGAGAAGGAGAAAGAGACAGAGAGATGTAAAGGAAGAGAGGGAGCGTTTTAGAGGGGTGTATAATCCCTGTAGTGTTTGTTGTTGTTCCTGTCTGCAGGGTGGTAGAATTTGAACGCTCCATAAAAGCATGGCTTGGGCTCAGTTATCCGAACTCACACAACAGTCTTCGCCATAAGTGCTTCATTCATTGTTTAACACAACCCAAAAAAAATGCATGAAATGAGAAGCAACAACATAAAATGACCAAATGACACAACAATTATAACCTGTTTGAAAACTCTTGCCCGTATTGAAGCTCATCAAATATTTTTTACATAGATACCCCAACTACCACTACAACTACCCCATACTAACAACCAGTGTATCTCATTAAGTGAAGTTATTAGACCTCTGAGTTAATTGAGATTTTCTGCTCAATAATAAGGTCACCTTGATTTCATCTTTCCCTTCATTTTTCAACCTCCTCTTGATCTCTTTTCTTCTTTTCTGAGTTTGTCTTTTCATTTCTCTCTGTTCTTTCACCTCTTTTTATGATGCATCTTTATCCTTTAGCTCTGGTTCTGTCTTCTTTCTTCAGGTCTCGTAATTTTCCCTCTTTTTCCATCCAAATTCTTTGTTTTCTTTCTGTCCTCCTCCACATTTTTTTTACCCATTCCTCTTTCATTAAAAAAATTAAAAAAAAAATATATATATATATTAATATTAATATTTTTGTAAAGTAAAAAATTGTTTTTTGGATTCTCTTCCATCTCACCTCAAATAGTTCTGCTATTCCTAAATTTCAAGTAAATTTTCATTTACTTAATTGTGGTGCCTCTGGTTTCTGTTTAAACAGTGTTATTCTCAATTTTTGAAAAAGATATTCCTGAATTTGTCGAAATCACTGGGGTGTTTAAAATGAAAAATAATATTTGTAACTTGACTTATTTCTGTCGAATATATCTGCAAAACAGGGTAAGAATATAAAATAAATATATGGTTGTCTTCTACCTCCCCACATTTTCTTCAGCAAAATCTTCTTACAGTACTTTGCTTGGGTAACAGGTGTGATGAAAATTGTAATTTCATTTACCAAGAACACAATTATTGAAACAGTATTTTTCCATGCATTAATTGATAATGTCCTGGATTTATTATTGAGGTTAATTCCTTTTATCTTCTTTAAATTGCTTTAATTTGTTGATGTCTAGTGTTTTCTCAAAAATCAGTAAATCTGTTTTTATGTTAGCTCCATTAGAGATATTGATTATAGAAGCTATTAACAGATGTACTGTATCTCCTTCACCGTTTTATAGATTTCTTTTGGGAGGTAACATCTCAGTTGTAAGTATTTATAGAAATAAAGTTTTCGTAGACCATACAACACTGTCATTCATTAACCATGCTGGTTACCACCCTGTAACTGCCTTCAGTGGTTGTGATATTATATTAGTTTTGTAAAAACTCTTCATCTGCGTATATTGTTAATCTATGCTCTTCATTATCCAATATTAGCCATAATTAATAAAATGTGTCTATACATTGGGTGTTTTGCCTTGCTTTCTATTATATTTAGGGTTATTCTGACTTTACCTGCCACAGGTTCCACAAGAAACAAAGCCTAACCGATCAGGGTTTATGATTTTAGGAACAGTTATTTTTAATCTATTTGCCAGAATTCAATGTAAGAAGTAATTTATGTCTGATGAATCTGACACACCTCTTCAATGTGTCAATGTGTCTTGCAGGAGGCAGGAGACAGTACCAGTGGAGTGACAGACTCAGTTAGTGGTTCCTATGGTCCCATAAAAAGGGGACCGGAGGGTGTGCTCTGGAGTATCACTGTATCACAGTACTGGGGAATGACACTGCTCAGCCTACCTGGGAAAGTTTACTCCACCATGCTGGAAAGGAGACTCTGACTTACTGTTGAACCTCAGATACAACAATTCTGTCCTGGCCATGGACCAGTGGACCAGCTCTTTGCCCTCGCAAGAGCTGTCCCTTGTCTCCAATCCTGTTTGTGATATTCATGGAAAGGATCTCCAGGAACAACCAAGTCAGGATTATTTCTGCTTTGGTAAGCTCAGGATTGCATATTTGCTCTTCACGGATGATGTGGTTCTGTTGGCTTCATCAGAATGTGACCTCAAACGCTCAACTAAGTGGTTTTCAGCCAAATGTGAAGAAGCCCAGATGAGAGTCAGCACCTCCAAATCTGAAGACGTGGTTCTTCCTACTGCCCTAAGTGAAGGAGGAGTTCAAGTATCTTGGGGTCTATCTTGGGGTTTTGTTCACGAGTAAGGGGAAGATGTGAAAGATTGACAGTGAGGTGTCAGTAGTAATGTTGACCTTGTATTGGACTGGAGAAGAGGGAGTTGAGCTGGAAGGCAAAGTTGTCAATCTTTGTTCCAACCCACACCTATAGCCTTGAGCTTTGGGTAGATACCGAAAGAACAACAATCAGCAAGTAGCTGAAATGGGTTTCCTCTGTAGGATGGCTGGGATCAGCCTTAGAGATAAGGTGAGAAGCATGGACATCTGGAGGGGGCTTGAAGTAGAGCCATTGCTCCTTCACATCGAATGTAGCCAGTTGATGTTGTTTGGGCAGGGGGAAATCTATGTAAATCTATGTAACCCACCAGAGTATAAACAAGAATTAGTGGTTAAAATGAACACTGACTACTTCAGAGGCAAAGAGGACATTGTGGAGATTTAAATCTCCATGGACCCAAACTTAGTGTGTCAACATAATATAACCCACAGATCAGAGAAAACATTGGTGCAGAAAAGGGCAGAAACAAGAATTGGTATTGCAGATGCTAAAAAAAAACTACACCCCAGTGAAAGAGACAACTACACAAAAGCCCATAACAAACATTCAAGACAACTTTTCTTCTAAAACAATTGTATAATAAATCTATCATACCATGCCATGAAACTAATATTCTTTGGTGCATTGGTATGGCGCATGGTATAAAGTATGAAAATGTAGAAATATAATCATGTGTGTGTTTGTATAGCTCTTGCTATTATTTAAGTCACTGGCAGTTTCACATAGCATGGTATCACATGCCACTAGTATCATACATGGGATAAACCACTGTTCGGACAGAAGAACAAATTAAAGCCAGCCCTGGTGATCGGATCCAGGGAGCAAATGTTATTAAACTGATGTGTTGGCACTCATGAGTACAGGGGAACAGAACAGTGGAATATATAGTTAATTATTGTTGATATGTGTCTGTTATGATTTGGCTTTTTCCGTCCCTCATTGACTGTGTTTTAATGCTCTTTTCTTGTCCCTTGTGGGGTTTGTTTGTCCCCAGTTGTACTATTCTCCATGTCTATCTGTGTATTTGTGTTTATCCTACAGGGTCTGGCCATGTGGTACCTGCCCTCGCCAATATACCTCAGTCCAGCTCAGTCTTTGCCTGTAATTCCACCTTGGAAAGCCATTTCCTCCACTATCTGCCTGTCCTGCTCCTCCAGTCCAGGCACAATCCAGCCTTCACCACCTCTCAAGTCTTACAGAAAACTGCTTTTTAATGACTAACTGTCTACTTGTCTGTGTTTATATGAGCATTTTGGGTCCAAAACTGTCACTCACAGTGTCAGCTCATATTGATGTCCATCAAGATGGTGGTGTGGGTTTCCTTGGGCACCCCCTCTCTGTACATGACCTGACAGCATCTGTTATATTTTTTTGTCAACTAGATTAGTTGTTCAGTAAATGCCATCAGAACGCTCCCATTCAGACACTTAAAAAAAAGCAAAAATAAAAATCTTGGTCACTCATCTTCTCTTTCCGAATACAGTGTAAATGTGAAACAATTTTCAACATTTCACCAAAACACCATCAACAGAACTTCTTGACGTTGTCAGTGAGACCAGAGGTCGCAGAACATGTTATGATTTCAAAATCCTTTTTTACCTGAAAAAAGATATTTCCAGGAACTATTTTACTGGAAAACACTTGGTCTGAACAACCCAGAACAACATGTTCTCCAAATTAAATGACTATATACATTTATCGTCCACACCCTAGAACAACACAGTGTTTTCTGATGTCTAATATGTCTTTGGAGAAAAGCCATACCATCGTTAGACAACTGCAACATTTTTCTAGACCACAGAGACCTTCACGGTAAGAGAATAGTGAGTGGAAAAAGACAAAGTCAAGGTCTGAGCCTCCACAGTGGTATGAGGAAAATGCTAAGGAGCACAGGTGCAGTTACATACACTACACATAATGGCCCAGCAGAAGCAGACTGTAGAGGGGTCTATTGAAACTGACTGCAGGTACTGTTCTGAGATCCTCCCATGGCCACTTCTGAGAATCCAAACTGCACTTTTAGAAACTGCACTGTTTCAGTATAGATAGCACTGAGACTTTTCTGTCTCTAAACAGTATAGCCTATTGTAGTTGGATAGTTCTGTGGATAGCAAGAACCACTACCAATGCTTTAATATATCCAATTCAAGTCTTAAATTTGAATTTGAAAATCTTCCATTTATAATAATATATATATGTATATATTTCACACTATTACCTTTTACTAGTGACTTTCTGTGTTACAAGTTCCACATTCTTTTGCCATCAAATTTAATAGGCAGTGTAACCCATGTTCCAGCTTTTCCGCACCATCAAAGCACAAAGCTTCAGTTTCACAAAGTCCAGGTGCCGTCATATCTGACAAATCAGTTTTCTTCTTGTATTCAACGAATCAATCGGTTCGTGGATGTTGAACTTTAAATGTCATTGCAGAATCTGTCGTTCTGTCCATCAGGCTGAGTGCTGCAAAACCCATCTTGTGCCTGATCACCACAGCGATAAGGTCTTTGTATTATCCTGTGAGAGTCAGAGCGGTTTCTTCAGTACAACCAATGTCTCAAATGTAAGTGGGTGTTCTCGTTTTTTCTTTCCCCACAATTTCTGATGGCATTGATTTCAGTAAGATGTTTTAAGAGAAATTAATCACCATCATAAATTCATAAATATTGTTATTCTGAAAATGATCTCTACGTGAAATAGGACTATATCCTTTCCAATTCTAAGATGCAGGATTATGTAGTAAGCCTATTCAAGTGGTGCTAAGTGTACTTTCTCTGAAAACTGTTAATAAAATATTCAATGTTGCACAGTAGCTGCTAGTGTTTCTACCCATAGCAGATATCACTTCATTTAAAAAAATGTTTCAGTTCATGCAATAGCCCTATCTCTATAACTACCAACTGTACACTTGTTGTCAGATCTGATCTCAAGATTTCAGAGAGCAACCTGGCAATCCAAGGAAAAGAGCAAAGGGTCATGATTTCACTAGTGGCACAACCAGATATTATGCATTTAAATGAGCCTGGTAATAAAGTGTTAAGATCTCAGTGCTGATACAAACAATGCAGTGGTTGTATGATGCTGGTGTTTACTTTGAACAACAATGTTGTTTATCTGATCCATAAAGATGACAAAAAAGATACTAATGTTGGCAGTTTTACAGCCCAGGCAGAGTGTGTATGTTGTTTTAGTGCTAGCCTGTGCTGAGTGTGCTGAGAAAGTAGTTCTCTGGTGTTTTCTAGGCCAGAGATGCACCAAGTGATCTCAGTAAGTGCAACCTATTTAGCAGCATACTCTCTGTCTCTCTCTCTCTCTCTCTCTCTTTCTCTCTCCCACACACTTAGATCTGTAATTGACAAGAGCTCCCTCGTGCAAGTTTCCCTCTAGATCTGCACCAGATAAAACACATTGTCCAGCTCTCCTCTGGTGTGGTCACTCCTCTGTTGTCTGTTTTGCCTTCTTCCTCATTATCATCATCATCATCATCATCATCATCATCCTCCTCTGTTTTGATCTTTTCCATTCTGTTCTATTTCATTTTGTTGTGTTTTGGGGTCTTTTATTTTGTTATTTTGTCCTCTCTGTTTTTGGGAATTAATATTGCATCCAATTATTTTTAACATTATTTCAAGATATCGGAAGCTGAAAGTTCAGAAAAGTTTGACTTTATATTCAGCAGCATATTTACTGCTGGTGAATATGTCAACTTAACCATTTGGAGATGTACAACCTCAAATAAGATATGCTCACTAATGATTTATATTAAAGAACCTATTTGAATCCGTTTACTTACCAGTCTAGGGTAAGAAACAAGTTCAGTTGGCCCATCAAACTACATTCCTTTATTCCCATGGAAGCTCTGAAAGTTTTTTTCCTCTCATATAAACAACCCAACAAGAGACAGGTGATTTACTTTTCTAGGAAGAAAAAAAAAAACAAAACACATTTTTCACTCTCCTCTCAGGTCTTGTTTTCACAGATGAAAAAAAAAACAAAAACCTAGAAAATGATCCATAGTCTCTGTAGGGTTGGAAAACAACCCTTTTGTTTTGACTCAATTTTTATCTGTTTACTCAAGTTAGCATGCAAACCTACTAGCTCCGGCCCTGTCTGCTTTTTGTCAATACTGACACTGGAGCATCCAGTCTCCTCTGAAGAAGTAGCACTGCTTAGAGGACAAATTATAACTTTTCTTGTAAACGCAACTGTTACACCTCACCCTTGGGCGGCCATAAGAGACACACAAGACTCCACCAGTGACCCAAGTTTATTTCACACAAATATAAATAATTAGGGCACCAAATCAAAACTACAAAATATATACTAGATAAATGAAATCAAAAGAAAAGAACCAAAACCACTCCAGGCTGAGAGACAGCAAGCCCAGCAGTCCCCATGCCAGAACCCTCTGCCTGTCACTGATGCTAACACCACCATTAAATTTATAATCAGCATCACAAAAAACTAAAATTATTGTGATAGCTTTCCAAAGTTGTAAAATCCTACCTCTATTATACTAATATACTATTATAAGCCACTGTACAGTCGTTGGGTGTCTCACAGGCCACGTAGTTAAGCTTAGTTTAACTAGTCCATTACCCAAAGGTGGGCTGAAGACTACTATTTAAATTGAATGGCATTTGTAGAAAACACACTAGGCTTCAATTATTTTTCAGTTTCATTTACTCAGCCTGTAAAAATAGTTGTACTTCATAAAGCCAGTGCCATCAAAGTTATGTGTCCTTGGGCTTGAGACATTAAAAATGAGAGCTGAGCATTTAGGAGGAGGGGGGATCAAATGCAGGAACCAATGATGCTACATGAAGCAAAAAGTGTTTTTGGACTTTGACACAGAGTCTCCTAACTTCATGAAAAGACAATAGCTGATAAATCAATACTTATAATTGCCAATTGAACGGATGTATATTATGTTGTTGGTTGCAAGTGGCAACCAACCGTGACGTCACCCATTGCTTTGTGAACTGCCATTTTGAAGCCTCAAGTTTGTAATTTGAGGCTTGGTTTCTTCTGGTTTAGTGAAGGTGGAGCTGAGAAGGAGTGAGGGGTAGATCTGACTCACTTTGTTCTTTCTCCAGTAGGCCATTGTTTCTGGTACAGTCTGTCATGTTGTATTGAAGAAGACTTGAAACTAGAGACTAAGAGCATAAACTCATAAGGAAAACATAAGAAGTAATAAGTAATAAGTGAAACATAAGTGAGAATTAGGGCCGTTTTCACATAGACTTCAATACATCGTCCCCTGACGGTCATAAGATAGAAAGCAGGTCTACTAGTACTAGTACTTCAGCACTGGCTTTTCAGTCCCAGAGTCAATGTCCACTTTTATATAGTCTATGGTTGGTTGTTGAAATAGATTAAACACACCAGCCCCTCGTAATGTTGAGAGTGCTGCTGTTACATGTCCACAGGGCACATCTTTCATGATTTTCAAATCCCTAATTAGAGTTATTTAGGCCTACAGAGATAAAGCTCTACACAGAGAGAGGCACTTGGATCAATCAGTGACTTACATGTATTATTCAAATGTTCCAAACATTTCATACCTAATTATACCTTTGTGGATGTCAGAACCAGAGGACTGTTTAGAAGAAAATCTCCCACCTTTCTCTTCATCTCTTGTCTTTTTTCTGGATCTTTGTCTTTTGTCCCTTTTCTCTCATCCTGTCAGTACTTTTCGCTTCCTTCTCACTCCATCACCTCTCTCTCCACATCCTTCATCCTGTCAGTGGTGATTTCCTTGTCTCCTTCTCTTGTCAATTGTCCCCTTCATTTCCTCCTGTCCTCCACTCTGCCTGTCAGTTGGTCCTTTCCCCAAAGGCACAGTTGCTTTTCGAAAGAAACTATTTCAGACAACAAACAATAAGGCCATAAAATCATAGGGGGGGGGGGGCAGAAAGTAAGAAAGAGTGGTTATCCTGGCAGTGGAAAAGAATGAAAGAAAGAGATAAATAAAGATCAGGTCCTCCAGACTAAAAGAACCATAAATGAGGAGAAAGGGTGGAGGAAAGATGACATAAAGAGATGAATGAGGTAAAGCAACACAGGGTCGTGAGGAAATAACCATGAGGTAAAGCACTGCTCTCAAACTGTGCGGCAACAAATTGGACAATTATGCGATTTAATCTTCCCATTAAATCAGCGTTGAGAGTATTTTACATTCCTCTCTGGAACAAAGTGTGGAGATAGTTGCACTGAAATGCCGCGGTAGGTACGATCATCTACAGATTCGATGCCTGACTTCTACACCAGTCTGAGCTGCTCTGACATTGTCAAACTTATCTGACAGTTGTGAACTGCCACATGGATGGTTTCAGCAGAAGACAACAGTGGACATATTAAAGTAAAGTAGAAGTGTATTCACATTAAACTACACAATATATACAAATGGGCAATGTTTCAGGAATCACTAGACAATCTTCAAAAAAGTGTGTGTTTTTTTAATTGCTGAAATTAACTTCTTTTTTTAGCTGATTTCTTTCACACTGTAGGTCAATAGTTCAGCAGATATTTAATTATCATAATTTATAATTCTGAAAATATGTGTTTTGGAATCTAAAGACTCAGTTATGCAAACCACATTGTCCTTTTGGCTTATTGGCTTCACATCAAATGACTGGCAAGTCACTGCTTTCTGTTTAGTATGAAATAATGTTTGCTTTCTTGTACAAGCCTATCACTGTGACACATTTTCTTCTAAATCAGGGACTGAACATGTTGTGTTCAAAGCATATATTGCAGAAATTCAAATCAGTCAGTAAAGCCTACAGCTCCTGTAGGCTCCTGTTATTCTTTTTAAGCTTTTGCAAGTTATATGTAGGATAATAGTGTCAGCATTTTGTACTCATGCTCTGTACTTTATGATGTAAATTTGCTGAACAACCTACCCGAAGCAAAATTCATGAGTCAAGTCACATAACTCTAATCATGTTTCATCTTGAAAACAGGCCATTTATCACTGCAAAGCTGTGAGGCTAATATAACAGTTATTATTATCTCAATTACAAAGTGAAAGGAAAGACTAAATCTACTGAACATCCATCACCTACATACAGTATCCCAGCAGACAGTGGTGCTATGTAATGAAATGTGCCTGCTTTCAGAAACCTTATGAAAATGTCATTAAACTAGTTTATTATGGCTGAAGTGATCAGTGTGTGAAAGTATGGCTTTGTTTACATGTGGCTAAAACAGCTTCTTGTCTGTCAGTGTGTGTGCGTGGGTGTGTGCGTGGGTGGGTGTGTGTTTGAGAGAGCATCAGTGTGGAAAATATCTGAGTCCAGACTGTGTAGCTGAAGGTCACTCTGCAGATAAATGAACTGGAGACACCAACAAGCTTATTACTGTAGAGCGCGTGCACACACACACACACGCTCACTGACACGCAGGGTAGCATGCACTGGTATACACAGGCACACACTGCAGAGACTTATTACAGCTACTGTTGTTGTATATGAATTGCTCCTCCTCTGATTCGCTCTCCCTGCCTCTCTCTAAATCTCACTGTAACAACCTCAGTTGCTGAGACTTACAGCCATTGACACAGAGGGGCTGGAAATAATGGTAGGAACACCTATACAATGTAATGCAATCCAGTTCAAAAGCCCTGCAAAATGACATACTGGTGAAGCTATGAATGTAATTATCCTCATGTTTTTATACTACGTTACAGGAAATGTAATAATTATAGGTTGGTAGGTCTTAAAACTGTGAATTGCTGTGAGGAGAATGTGTCTAGTATGTGTGTAGTATTTCAACTTTTGCCTGTCACTTTTCAATTTGTCCTTTTTGGCCCTGTTTCATGCTGGCAGCCTGTCACTGTGGCTTAATGACAATAACCGGATTGAAATGCCTCTTCCTAACACAAGGTGGTCAGCATATACAATAGCACTCTGTCTCTGCACTATTCCAATATCCAGCATTAATTATGATTTCAGCCAAAACGTGTCTACACATAATGAAGCTTGGACGTAATGTGGAAATATGAAAGCTATCTTTCTTTCTTGCTTGTGAAAATCCTCTCTCAAGATTTGAGCGACTACTATATTACAAGCAATCGAAATTGACCAGTGTAATACCGTGGACTTTATCCATTAACAAAGAGAATATGTGTCAAGTTTTTGCTGTCAACCTGACAGTTTTGCTCAAGTGCGAGGAAGATGTCTCTGATAGCTTGTGAATTCGATAAAGGAGATGCACATCGAGTGACAAGACAAAAAGCTAGTGTCTTGATTTTAAGTGTGAAATGTCTGGTCCCATTGGTGTGCTCACTTGGAATTGACACACTGTTGGCTAAATAGGACAGAGGCTGCAAATCATATGAAAATGTTAAGTAAGGGTTCAGTTTTGTTTTTAAAGAATACTCACCTCCACTGCTGCTAAAGGTTTCCACACACTGAAGTTTCAGAGGAAAAAATCTGAAAGACATAGTGAAGAAGTTTTTCAATTCATGGACTTATTCAAAGCTCAAACAAAAACAAAACACATCCACCCATCGACTGTTCAGATTAATAACATACAGCTGATATCGCCAGTGTTGAGCAATGCTGACCATATGTGCTTTAATGTTCTGAGGTTTAAATCACCAGAATCAGTGTGTAGGGGTAAATAGTAAATTATGATAAATGAGTGGATGTGAGGACTATAGACATGGTTCACATCCTATAGTTTAAGCTGTAATTACAAGTAGCTGTGTGGGAAAAACAGATAATGTGTCTGACTTGAAATTCTGAGTCACAAATGTTTTTTTGACGCTATCACTACAGAAATGTCAACAAACTGCAGGATGGCCGCAAATCCAATATAAAAATCCAACATTAACACTAATACAACACAATACAATCTATTACAATCGATAAAAGTCATGTAAAAAGAACTAGACACTCTTTGTTCGTACCTGGTTTCACTTGTTAAAGAACTGCTACAAATAGATGACACCATAATAGCTAAGTTAATCTAATTAGCTTTGTAGTGTAGCTACAATGTTGGCACTTCTCTCTGGAGTAATGCATGAACATTGTCAAGTTGGATTAAGGGGTGTTTTTCCTCCTCTTCCCATTTTGCTGATATTGTGTGAATGCAGCATTGCATTATAACAAGGTATTCTGAAAAAGAAACACTTTGTATGACGTATTGTCTGAACACATTGGGGTAACAGTGTTTGCATCCTGCATTGTGGGGTAAAAAGCTGGCCACCAGAGAGTCAACATGATACTAGACATAATAATTGTTCAGACAGTCTGCCCTGAATGACATTCATGTTGTTGGACTGAGTTGTACAAATGAGACGTGACAGATTCATCAATCCCTGCATGAAGCGAGTGTGAATGTCAGATTGGCAGTTGTGGAAAGTTGGAAAAATTTTTGACAGTTTGATCATCCAATGAGTCCTGTATGGTGATGAATGACCCCTGTACAGGTGTCATTGTTCTGCCCTTGTCAAAGTGGCTCCTTCTTTAACTAGACAGACTCCTTTCACACGCTGTAGTCAATGAATGATGGATTTACTGAGCAATACTGCTTTATATAGACAATATGGAGTAAAACAAAAAATGAAGAAAGAAAATAAAACAAAAAAGAGCATAATGAGTCTCATTTCTTTGAGACAATGTTACTATCTGTGATTATAGGTGATTCCAAAAGAGAATAGATGTAGATGCTTTGACTACCTGGGCTCTCTTGGGCATTTTAACATGGGAGTCTATGGGGATTGACTTGCCTTTGGAGCCAGCCTCAAGTGATCATTTGAAGAACTGCACTTTTTCCCATTCATGGCTTCATTTTTCAGCTCTGGAGACTCACACCTAAGTATAAATAAATCCTTGATTTGAATATAAATTGGCATAAAATACATCATAAAAGCCGCTTTAGTCTGAAATTAAGTGTTAAAAAATAGTATTATTCACATTTCTATACCACTTGTCCAGTACACAGTGCAGGGGAAAGATGTGTCACTTGAGTGTACATCACTGTCTATTTACTCCAGCAGGATTTGAAAGATGCTTCCCAGAGTATTGAAAGGTCATTCAACGCAGCAGCAGAGGCCTCCTTGATGGGGCATGTCAACCTGACATCAAGCATCAAGTGTCATAATCACGCAAAGGTTGTCCTCCTATGACACTGCCCCCTTCAGGGGCTCAGGAAAAACAGTAGAGGTCATTATGACAGCAACACAAACCTGAGACCTCACTGACTACAACAAATCACCTGAGCCAAGCTGCAGGTGGTGGTAGTAGCCTCTAATAATAATAATAATAATAATAATAATAATAATAATAATAATAATAATAATAATAATAATAATAATAATAATAATGTTAATAGTAATAATTGGGCCTCTAAAATGTATCAGTTGTTGTTAATGAGAGTCAACGCCTACGATGGATGCAGCTGCACATATTCTGTTTACCTAGATGTGACGTTGGCTTTTTCCGACTCTAGTTAGAAGAACCAAAAACTCTTTGAACTGCCATGTTACTTTGCTTGTCGTGTCTGTAAGCTAATCTTTCTGAGTTAAAAGTGTGAGAGAGACAGCTGGGGAGTGGTTGCATGGCAGGGAAACAGAACAAATGTCAAACTCTCACTTTATAATTCCAAATCTAGTTCACAGAACTTAGGAGAGGCCTTTTTTGGAAGGGGGGCATGAGGATCTGGATTCTCTTAGCTTTTTGTTCAACCTCATTGTGTCACATCTTGGCTTTCACACAACCCTTCATGGCCAGGTCCCAGCAACCAGATTATAAAAAAAGATTAAGTAACATTTTTGACAGTTCTAATGAAAATCTGATAAGTGGATATGCTATGCTTATTTTCTCCAATGTTTTCTTTTGGGAATTGGGAACAGAAATGAAAAACAAACAAAACCTAAAAAAAACAAAACTATTTTTGAAGGTAAAATATATTTCTCTAAATTAAAAAAAAAAACAAAAAACATTTTTTTGTTTGTAATTGTACATCCATGGTGTTTATGTAGTACATGTGTATATGCAGTATAAGGTGTTTAGACAGACAGCCCAGTGGGAGTTACATGAAATTAGTTTTCTAAAGATGGTTGATGTATCGAGATGTGTGTACCTCTGTAAAGTAAATCCATGGTAGCCAGACACGCACCACTCTGTCCTGACAGCCTGGAGGGTCCTTTTTAGAAATAACAGACTGGTGAGTGTAGGAGGTTTCTCTCACTTTTCTTTTCTTTTCCCCGCTCACATGTTTTTCTTCCTTAACTTTCTCTGTCTTTCCATCTGACCAAAGGCCCTCCTCTCACTTCCTCCCACTTACATTTAAGAAAGAAAGCATCTTAAGAGAAGCTGTCTTCCTGCTTAGACCCCTAATCCCTTGTCTATTCATCTTTTTTTCTCCTATCCTCTCTCTCTCACCAAACACTGAAATGTCAAACACATGATTATCTGCCTTTCTCTGCCTTATCCCTCCCAGCTGCCCTTCTTTTCTACCTTCTGTTTCACTTTATGGTTAGTATATCTTGGGTGGTCTTGATGATTAAACTCATACAAAAAAAAAACAACAACAAAAAAAAAAAACATTTGTCAATGTTGTTAAGTTTCTTCGCATTAAAAAGTGTTGATTTTCAACTTGACAAGTGTTAATTGGAGTTTGTCCAATTATACCCAGATATGTTTTTGAGGTGGGTGTTGAAAACTGGGTCAGACAAATATAAACACTGGCATTTGATTAATGCAGTTTTTACACTCCCAGAGTTAAACTACTTTTGCTGTGTGGAATAAACAAAAAGAGTAAATAAACAGTAATGAACTCCCTGGAAGAACTAAATACGTGATTGTTTTGGAACAAGGATTCAAGTCTGACTAGAATTATGAATTATTTTCGCAGATTAAACCCCTGAAAACCTTTAAGATGGATATATGATCAAGTTTAGGAGTCCCCCAACAGGGTAGATGTTGATTTACAGTCAGTGGAGATTACTTTACTTTGAAAAATTGGTAGATAAGTCTTTTTTAACGGAATTAATGTTTTCTTCACCACCAACCATTAAAAAACCCATAGGATAAAACTGCAGTAACCCATGCTGAGTAATCACACTTCCTGTGTTCTCCACAGTCTCTGGAGCTTCTGTCGTTCAGACAGTGCAATGTATGAAAAGTGCTGTACCTACTCTAACAAAACTAAAACTATAGACTATAAATCTCTACTGAAGCTTCTAGATATTCTATATGTGATGATTTTCTAATGCCTTTAACAGGTGTAGTACGAGTGAGGTAGAAGTTTTGGGCTAGATATACAGGAAAAATAAAAATTCTTAATCTTTCTGGCCAGCGGATTCTTTTAACTCTGCATTATTGTAACGGATTGTCTCGATTGGATTACCACTAAACTGTACCACATGCTGGAATTAGATAAAGGATGACAATCTCATAAATACAAGTATATAAACCCATTATGACCACTAAACTGAAAAGATGCCGGATGAAACTGAACAAAGATGCGTAAGCAGCAAAAGCAATTAAAATCATTCAAGAGCCGTTGTCCTTCACTGAAGGCACAGCAGTAGGAAGTTTTTAAGGAGCAAAGCAGGAATGCCCACACCTAAAGGAGATGAAAGTATACCGCAGAGCTGCAGCAGCCCTGCAGAGATTTAAAGATGGAGATAAAAGCTCTTGGCGACAAACTGAATGGATCTGATTCTGCCTTAGTAAATCCTGCCCAGAACCTTTCCCCAGTAAAGGTGCCTGAAGTGACTATTCTGAGCAAGTTGTACATTTTTGTTCGAAGTTGAAGAAAAGTGCTCTCAGAATAGACTGGGAGTATGGATTCTGAAAAGGCCACAGTGAGCTAGAGGCTATCAAGGCTGTGATAAGGGTGTGTCCTGCTTGAAATTAAAACACATTAAAGGAACATTACAAACATGATAACATTTTAGTAAAACCTGCCTCAATGACTGGGAATAATCACAATTGTGGCCAGATTTGACAAACCTTATACCAAATCCTGTCTACCCAGACCTGAACCACCCTTTTGTTCTGCATTCAGAGGCTTTAACAGTGTGGCAATGGTCCATCTATTATCTAGACTCCTTATCGTGCAGGGTTGCATGGTGGCTAGAGCCAATCCCAGCTGACATTGGGAGAGGGTGGGGTACACCCTGGACAGGTCACCAGTCTATCACAGGGTGGACATACAGAGAATACAACCAGCCACGCTCTAGAGTCTGTATCATGATTCTACTGCATTCTGTGCAAAAAGCAAATAGCTTATCAAGAATGGTGGGGGATCTGTACAATTCAATCCATGCAGTCATACTACCAGGAGGCAGTCAGCAACAAAAGAGTGGGGTGTCCTAAAGCAACAATCACCCCTTGTGTCAATTACTGCATTCCAGGAACACAGAAAAAGTACAGGCAATGATCACAGATCAGCCTTTTTCCAAACATGAGATGCAGGCAGCACGATAACAATTCCCTGTGACCAACAAAATATTTTACTACTGAATGAGAAGAGACCTACTGCACACACTGTGAAAGGTGAGAGTCGTGAGGCTGTATTCAGGAAGTTGGGCAAGTGTGGAGTGATTAGCACAGATGGGACCGTGCACAGGAAGAATCAAACCAAATGGCAGTTCCTCAATTCTAAATGAGCTGAAAAAAGAAAATTGGTCGCATGGGCGTTGAAAGGCGATTAAAGTTGATGAGGGACTGTTTCTTTGGCACTAAATGCAAAGACAGATAAACTGTTTTGGTACAATGCGTGCAAATGTCTCACGAAAGATGCAAAGCAAACAATGAGTACTGAAACCACTCAGTAATTCCAGTCAGCTGGTTTCACTTTGTACATCTTAAAGAATGTATTTGTGGTTTTTGTGATAATGAACCATTATCTTGTCCAAGCAGATACAATTATGCAGTCAGCAAACAAAGTTTTTCAGAAATGCTGCACCACAACTTAGGATGTGACTCAAAGTGCTCTTTCGTAGCTGTGTTTCTTACATCAGCCTATATCAATTGCAGGGGAATGGACAAAGTGAGAAGTTTAATGGAGTCGTTCTGTTAATCTTAAAAACACTTACTGATGAGGAGAAATGGGATTTGAAAATTCACCCTGTGCCTCCAAAGGTCATGGGTGCCTATAATCGCCCAGCTAATGAGGCCACAAGCTTCTCTTCTTTCTTCTTACTTTGGCAAGCACCCAAACTACAAATAGACCTTGTATTTGGGATTAAATGGGACTAAGCAGAGAGCCAATCGAGGGAATTGACAGTATGAAATAAAAGTCAGTGGTCCTGCAAAGTGAGTGCACAGTCACGAGGCTGGGAAGGAACAGTCAAAATCCAGTACCAGTGGGAGGATGACATCTGCATCAACAAGAGTCAAAAGCAAAGATGGGGGATGTATGAAATTACAAGCAGAGGCAAGCACATGTGAGTGAACATACACAACAAATATTAATGATATTTGACTAGATTTGCATGGTCTTCTGTTATACCCTAAAATAACCTACAGGGGTGGCTTTAATGGATTGAAACAAGTTTATAGCCTAAACATTAACTGAATAATATTAACGTAAATGCATTAATATGATTAATTAATTAATTAGTTGATTAAATGTGAAATGAATGTGAATTAATTTTGGTCTAGAAGTGCATCTTCCCACTCACTATATAGAAGATTTACTTTCTAGTTTTTGAATTTCAGAGGGGTAAATGTGGATTTAGCCTCTTAAACATAATGACAGGTATTTAACATATGAACTAAAATCTGGTGTATGTCTCATGCACACTGACAAAATGCTGCATCAGGGATTAAAGGCTAATCATGAAGCTTAAGGCACACAGGTGACATAATGATAAAAATACAGTCAAAGGATATATATATATGTATATATACTGCTATCTACAGCACAGGTCATCTGTGAGTCATCAAGAGTTTCTCCTATAGATGTTTTATTTTTGTCAAAACGCTTGATGTAATCTGAATTTACTGCTCTTGAGAAGTCAGGAAAATTGGTGTTCAAACTTAAGGCCAAGTTGCCAGCTTTAAAGAAACTTTTTTGCTTCCAGTGCCAAAGTATTACTGGCTTGTGAGAAGATTCTTAGCCAATACACACCCTTGTGGTCTATTATATTGCAAAGTGATTGTAATGCCAAGCCCCCTTTCTTAAATCCAGTCTTTGGCAATGACTAATAGAGGGCATTCAAAGCACAATGTGAAATTGTTCCAGGATGAGAAAATAAAGATTGCAGAATGTGATTCATGACACGCACATGAACCTGTGGTACCAAGTCATGTGCAAGCACAGTTTCTTAAACTCAAATTAATGATGAAACTCAAGCACATTCTTACTAGTTAGGACCCAATTGAATGCAGGACCTATTTTGACTTTCATTTTATGGTGGACCACAGGGACTGATTGTAGGTTCGGGTCTCTAGGTAGGGCTGTCAGACAGCTAACTTAAGTCTGCTGTCATCAGTTTGATAAGTAATACTCTCAGGTCTTTTTTAGCCTCACTTTGTCTGTCTTCCTCTGTCTCTCTCTCCAATGCCAGACACAATTTTCCCTCAGCAGCTTTGATGTTTCTCTCTTCCACTCTTCCCTTCTGTCCTTTATTCTAATCCACTTAGTCTCCCCTTTCTGTCTCTCTTTCCTCCTTGGCCCTCACTGTCTCTCTTTGACTCTTTCCTCCATATAAAATTCAGGTTAAATTTCTCAAGTTGCACACTGCTCCTGCCTGCGTCTGTCTTCCTATCACCCTTCGCTCCCATGCTTGCTGATTAGCAGATGCTGATCGTCACCTTTGCCCTTCCCTCTCCTTTCTGCTGCCGTACTGAGAAAATTATCTTGTTAATAAATAACAGCTGAGCTGAGAGAATGAGTGAGGGAGGAAAGGCAGAAGGCAAGAGCGTAGGAAAGAGGAAGAGAAGAACGTGGTTTCTGATGAACTGACAGAGGGACAGCCAGAGGAACAGATGCAAAAATAAAGCTGTGCAGAGGCTGACAAGGAACTTGACAAGCTAACTGATAGGATAACTGGGTTCAAGTGGACAGCAGTCAGACTGACAGAGAAACTGATAAGAAGACAGTTACAGGCAGACACAGAAACACAACAGACATGGACAAAAGAAGGTAAGGGAGAACAATCTGACATAGAAGCAATATGCCAGCGGCAGAACGACATTTTTAAGTTTACACTTTTATATTTAGGGCTGGGTCTGAGGGACAGGGGACTACAACAGGGGAGGAAGCCGCAACTTGAAGACAAATCCCCTAAGGCAAAGAAAAAGGGCAAATATTAAGGTCAAAGCTATGTACACAGTGACCATATTGGATTCTTCCTCCTGACGAAGATGCTCAGGAAGACTGACAGGAAATTCTGCAAAGTGGGAGAAGAGATGCAGAACGCAGAATACTCAGCGTGTGAACAGACAGATAGGTTTAGCAGACAGGCTCAGAGGTGTGCAAACATGCAGGCTTCTTGGTGGGCAGACACACAAACAAACAGAGAAGCAAGCAAACTTTGAAAAGGCAGACACACAGACAAGCAGGCAAGCAGGCACAATAAAAGACACACATGCAGAGAGGAAGAGATAGGACGATCTTGTGATGGTCTTCTACTTTACTGTTTTCTCTGTTATCAGTCTCTCGCTCATTCTCTTTCTCTCTCTCTCTCTCTCTCTCTCTCTCACACACACACACACACACACTTACAGCCACAGACATGCAGCCAAGCAATCTAGTGCTTACCCAGGCATGCCCAGTGCCATCCGAAGCCAAGGAGAAACAGCATGCAGCTTTTGAGTGCTTACACACACACAGACACACATACACACAGAAAAAGTGCGAGAGAACACTGACATCTGTTACTGGCTCTAGTTCAGGGAAATCTACTTATGCCACAGTAGAACAGAATCCACATATGTCAAATCTATGATATCGAACCTCTCATTCAGCATTTCTCATCTTGGAATCACAATGGTCGCTTAAGGTTTCGGTGAACATAAACACAAGCGTAAGACCTGATGATCTGCAGGTCTGTGGTTTCAGGGGGTTTCAACTATTTCTTATGACTTCTTTTTGTACATTTACCGAACCTTACAGAAGTAGCAAGACTCAAGGAGACTGTGCAAAGTCATTATACCCAGTGTGTTCTTTTTTTTTCTTTTTTTTTTACAGTACCTATCCCACAGATCTCCACAAATTCTTGGTTTCTACATTTTTTAAACTTGTAGACTTAAACTTGTGCCAAGAGGCACTGTGGCTGTTTCCTGCTGCTTCCAGTGTTTATGCTAAACTAGGCTAGGCTGACTTTAGCTTGTTACTGAAAAAGCTGCCTTCATCAACACTTTTTATATTAACAATGAATTAATTATATGTGTGGTGCAAATGGAGAAAGCTACATACATTTTATAAAGGAAATCTCCTATAAATTAACAATAAACATTAATCACAAGAGGTGAAAACCAATGACAATGAATTCACAAGCCATAAAAAAAATCAAAAGAATCAGAAGAATCTATTTTGCACAAGGGCCAATGTTGTAAAACTGATTGTGCTGCCCCCAAAACATCAGTGAACGCAGGTTTAATGCACAGACTTCACAGAGGGAATGCATATTTCCAAAAATGTTGAACTGTTCCTTTATTTGATGAGCTCTTTTGGGTTTGAGTGTATTCATATATAAATACACAGCTGCAGCAGGATCTGTCGTACTAATGATATCCAAGGCCTCATGAATTTCTCATTTTGTTGCTTTGGGAAAGAGTTCTCCCTGCGCTTGGCCCTGAATTTTATTGAAATTGTAAGTAGAATCCTGAGCGGTGTAGATGGTAAGTTGTATTGTGACTACTCTCATAGACAGTACTGTATATGTTATTTTGTTGCTGCTGCTTCTATGACCCAATTTCCCCAAAGGGATCATTAAAGTTTCATCTTAAAATGTGGTGCTAAATTTAGGAATACTGGCACGTGCTTGGAATAGAAAAATAACACCTGGTTAAGCTGCAGCCGTCGCTGTGCTCCATGTTCCAATACTCATCTAACACACATTTAAAAAAGCTGTCAAACTTAGTCACTAATATGCTGGACTTTGCCACACTGTGCCTGAACCTCTATCCTACTTTGCTGTGTTTGTCAGGCTCAGCTTTAGCATTGTCTGTGCAGAGATAAGTGGAGGCTGCAAGGCTTCTTACTTGAGTCATGCCTTCTACTCTAATTTTGCTAACTTACAGCATCAAATCTCTAACTCTTTTGTCCCCCCCCCCCTCACTGCATTCCCCTGTAATTTAGGTGTGAACTCCCACATTTGCAGCTGCTATGTTCTTCTTCGCCTTTATGGCCATCTCCCTCCACTTCTCCCTCTGGCAGAGAAAATGATCCAACTTAGAATGAAAGTGTGACATTTAAATGAGGTAGAGCAAGAGCAAACAGAAGTGAAAGAGAGAGAGAGGGTGACAGGGGTATAAAAAGACAGGAGGGTGAACTGATAAAGTAGAGGAAGAACCATAGTGAAAGGGGAGTGAAAAGGGAAAGGAGGCCAAAAGATATAGGAGAGAAAGAAATGGAAATTGAACAGAAAGTATAGGCATTTAAAAAGAAGGGCAAAGTATTTTGAAATGGAATCACAAACCAATGCTTCTCATTACATTTGCATGGGAAAAAAAGGATCTCAATGAAAATGGTAGTGCAAGCCGATTGGTTTAGGCTACTATGTGTTTGAATAGCTAAGGATGGTGTTTGTTGTAAACTTGCTTGCTCTGTAAACAAGGAATAATGCTGCAATAAATGTTAATGTCATTAAATCCCTGTTTTGTTTGAAAATTCTTGGTCAGTAGCAAAAATATACATGTATGTTGCTTGCACAGATGTGTTTGCCACATCCAATCATATCATACAATATTAGAACAACTTGAGGACACTCGATGGCAGAAGTTTTGTCTCTTTTAAATGTGCATATCAAATTTACCTCTTGGACAATAAAGGCCTTTCTACCTATGAACAATAGAAAAATATGATGCAGAGCTGCTTGAAATGGCATTAAAGTGTCATATACATACATAAATACATTATGTATGTCACCACATTTCTGTTTGAAATGCCATATCGTGTAATAATGCAGGGGTTGTGTTTTATTTAGTTGATAACATGGTTTATAAAGAATATTGTAGACACAGAATACAAGGTTTAAGCATTTTAACCACCTCTTTGACAACCAAGCAAACTCCACTTGCCGCTGTGGTTAAAAGCTTTGTGAAGAAGTAGGTGAACCCTGACTAAAGATTGTTTTGTCAAAGCTGTGTTTGACACATTTGCAGAGATAAATCTTCAGCCTTTGCTGTGAGTCTGAACCCAGAAAATCAAATGAAAACACAAAGTTGAAAGAAAAATGATAGAAAAGAAAAGAAAATGTCTCTGTAGTGCACAGGACTGGTTGACCTTTTTTCTATTAACTGATGATCCTTGTTCAGACTCAGCAAAGTTGAAAGAGGAGGAACAATGAGTCAGAGAGCTCTTTAAATAATTTCTCGTCTTCCTTGTTATATATCACACAGTGAAGTAAAACATGTTGAACTGTCTTAGGGCTACCACATTTACACAAACCGTGTGGATGTTTCCTTTTGATTTCTACTTTACTAAGCTCATAGTGACTAAGCTTAAGTGTGGTTATCTTGACTGTGTCCCTCCTTTCATCTGACAGTAAGATAACTTTCCTTTTCACCATCTCCTGGGTGAAGAAATGAAGTCTGCCTGCACGTACACTGCTCCACATCTCCAGCACCACAGTAGTGAGTTGACACAGCTTGATTTTCAGTCACATGTGAAATGGCAGCCGGAGAGAATTTTCTCTGTCATAGTTCAACAGTTCAAAATCACTGTTAGTGAGAGAAAGTTGATATTTGTGTTCGTAATGTCTATAACTAAGGACGTTGCCATCTGTGTTTGGCAAATATTGCTAAACACACATGTGAAGAGAATCATTTAATTGTGAGTCTTTTACAGAACTAAATGGAACAAGAGTTTAAAAATGGGGGGAAAAGGCAGTAGCATGTCTTTCTGTAATAACACCAAAGGTCTCTGAAACCAAACAATTACCCACTCTGGATCCAGAAGGCCAGTATTTACAGAATATATTCAGAAGTTTCTGTTTGTTAAGGTCACTACAGTAGCAAACAGACGCAGAGAATTATTGTCATTAAAATGAAGGCTTTCTTGTTTACATTTTAATTTGGGTATATTGCCCTGTCTACTATATTTCAGACCCGTTGTCGTTGTTGGTAAAATAAACACACATAGAAAAATTGATTGTCAATAAGGCTTTAACTTTAACTTTGTCCTGATTTCTTTAGTGAGGACATTAAATCTCATTTTTCATGCTTTTGCCTCAAACATAAACCTGATGATCGTACATGGTTGGAGAAATATCAGCTTCTTCAGTACTGAGTGAATCAAGGATGTTTTTTTTTTTTTTTGCATTTTTAAAGCAAGAAGCAATTTTCTTTTTTCTTTTCGTTTTCTTTTTTGCTCAATGTTGTGGGTTGTTAAAAACCAATAAAAGAGAATTTTTGGAGTTCTTTGTGGCACCCACTGCATATATGTGCCATAATGTGGGTGTGATTCTGGCGTACAATCTCATGTTGCTTTAAAACAGCAATATATGCTGCTGTATTAAACTATCTTACCCTATCTTTAATGGATGGGATGATGGGTGTCCTATGGAAGCTTTGGGACTTTTAATCCCATGGTGGATACCATACATTTCTCGCTCCTCTCCTCAGAAATAAGATCTGAATGCCTAAGGTGCCAGGAGGAAACTGAAATGTGCAGGTATTTCTATCCCTGTTTTAACCTTCATTCTAAATAATAAATTGTTTATCTTTAAATGCTCAACCTCAAAACAGGAGTACAATTGGGAGTTTTACTTCAGGAAAGCACACAGGTAATGTGATTTAGTCATTCAATGTATATCGAGGAAGACATTTTAATATCAAACAACCGGAAACTGGAATCATGGCCTCTCATGCACGTTGTTCATTTTTTTACTGCAACTGTTAACATATGAACCCCCAAGAGGGAAATATACATTTTTATTGTTGCATTTTGCTTTTATCAATACAGCACCACCACCAACTGCAACAACAACATATCAGAAAACCTGTCATGCATACCAGCAGTCACCAGTCAGGGGGGTGGGGCAGTACTGTTGAGCAGTGTCTGTAAAATGTACCCAAGTTGTTTCAGTTGTGAAATATTACAGCCTTCACTGACTCTGCAGCTGCAGGGTAAAAGTCTGCATTACATACAACATACACATTGGGATAACGTGTGTGTCATTCAGACGTGAGTAGGCTGATTTGGCAACGGCATAGAGGAAATCATTTAGCTTGAAGACTTTTAAAAGCATCATCCAGAGGGTTATTACATGTTTTGTTTTGTTTTTTCTGAATTTAGGACATTTGATATGATGATGCCTTGTTCCTCACACTCTTATGGCTCAGTATTTAACAGTACTTTTTTGATTATACATGTTAAATAAAATAATTATGAGCTTATATGTAAATATATAACCATACATAAAAGTATTGGTTTTGCCTGAGACATAGGTATCCATTGGAACACACCCTCAGAAAAAAATCTGTCTTGATTGTAGTACAGATGAGGGAGTGCTCTGAAAAAACTAAACTGAAAAAAAAAAAAAAAAACCCATTTGTGATAAGTTGTGTGACACATCTGTGCTTTAGTAACCAGGAATAACTCAAAGTGGTGCAGTAAAGTCAGACTTATAGAGGCTTTATGACTGTTCCGCAGTAGATTCAAACATCTATTGATGATCATCATAACATCAAAAACAGCAGCGAAACCCAGTTTTGTGTATAAGAAAATAATGAATGTGTCTTCTCCGGCAAAAATGTATGCTATTATAGCAGCTTCCAGGTCACACATTTCTCATGTGTTTTTACGTATGAGAACTGTCTGCTTTGAAAGGCTCTCCACTGCATGGCTCTCAGCCAAAAAAAAAACAAAAACTTGAGAGCATTGACAGTGAAAAGGGAAAAAGAAGATGTATGGAGATAATCTGATGCAGAGACAAGCAGCAGCACCTCACAGTCAGATTCTGACCTCACCTCAGAATCTCACCTGTCTCATCCTTAATTGGGAGATAAGAAAGGGGAGAGTTTTTTTCTAGTTACATATAGAGGATAGTGTTGGGTTTTGACTTACATAGAGATGATCTCATCAGGCTACCTCTTGTATGGGCCAGCTGAGCTCACTATAGTGTATGGTTGAAACAGAGAAAGTCTTTCTCTGTAGGCCGAAGCAGCCTCCAAACTGGCAGGGGTGTGTTCCAGACGTGGCCCAGGTACAGACTGCATACACTATGGTGTGGGCAGCATCATTGGATCATTACAGTCAGTCAGCAAAAGAGATATGAGCCAGGTTTGTAAAAACGAGTACAAAACAAACCATGTGCACATTGCTGTTGGTGCATTGTGCCAAATTACAGTAGTCTAGGTCAGTGGTTTTTTTTTTTTTTTTGTACTTTTGGAAGCTGTGGGCCAGAACCGGATCGGATAATTTTTGCTATGAGGGACGTTTTTAAACAAATGTGACTTGAATCACTGTAGGATCTGTCTTCGAAACAATTCATGTTTGAAGAGTTAGTCATGTTACATTTTGAAACCTTAGGGTCTCTGGTGATTTAGTACCTCACAAGGTGGTGAGTCAGTGCCCAAGCACAAATCAAAAAAGTCCCATTAAAACTATTCAGCATATTGCACATTCCAATTGCTGTCTTTCTTGCTTTGCTTGCACCAAGATCTGAGCAGATGCTGAGCATTAGTTGTCAACATCCTCTCGCCACAACAGATGGACGGCATCAGACACAAAGGTATCATATTTTCAATCAATTCAGTAGATCCCCCCGATCCTGGCAAGTGCCACATATGAAATCACACTCAGAATATAAAGCAATGTCAGAAGCAAAATGTGCTTTTCTGTAATTCAAATATATTTTAAATTTGAACTTGTTTGTATAAAGTTTAGACTTTTGTGACTGTTAAAGTTCAAAACACCCTCCTATTAATACTGTCACAGACATGATTCACGTGATTTCATTTGTTATGTCTCAATTAACAAAGCGAGAGAAGTCACAGCGCACTTTTGACCATAAAGTACCAAGCAGCTGTAAATAGATTCCTTCTGGCTGAAAGAGCACTGATCTGGATGATTGGTTCTCCTCAACAGGCGTTTCTGCTGCAGAATTGCTGATAGCCCACTTCAGGAAGCTATTCAGATATAAACATTCAACTAATTAGCTTAGCATATTTGCATTTTGTTGGCTTTCTAAAGGAGCCTATCAGCAGCAGCCCGCTGAGGAAAACCAACGCAGTCTCGCTGCACACGATTCATCCACTTTGTGTCCCAGCAATGGTCTTAATAAAGTGTTTCATTTATTATCTGCGTTATCTCCTCAGTTCAACATGTCTCTAGGTAATGCACTCTGCTCCAAACACAATATCTCAACTCTTTAACTATTTAGTCAGGTTCCCCAGATCAGTGTGGAGTGCTGTTAGTCAGCAGTTTAGTACCTTTTTTCTTCCCTTTTGAATTATCTTGCTCACACACGATGACACATTACATCCAGACAACACAGCAACAGCTGCTTCCCAATCTGAAGCATATACCTGCATCATCTTCGCCTTCAGGCTGATGTGGTAGATACAGATACAGGCTGGCTGCTTTCTACGAAGTGTAAATTCCTTGCCCCTCACTCAAATATTGTTTACTGTATTTTGTTAAATCATGCTGCAGGGACCTGTTGCAATAAAGTGTAACATATCACAACATGAGAAACAGCACTTACAGTCCTCTCTGTCTCTAAGGGTTAAATTCAGAGGCTGTTCTCATGGGCTTACAGTGTATTGCCTGTGTTGGCATGTCATGGTTGTGAAATGCAAATCTCCCTCAGCAGAGAAAGCAGTCATCTCTAGTGTCTTGTGTGGTTCAGGAGCTGTATGGGCGTACATTTCAAGTGTTCTGCATCAGAGGTGAAGGAAAGAGTGCATAAGTGGCAGGTGAGCGAAGCGAATAGTAAGGAAAATGCAGGTGAGCTTGAGACTTTTTCTCATTTGTTTTTCATATGCAGTCATCTCACAGTTTTCCATCACTGCTCCCCTGTGACATCAAGGCATGATCTACTCTTATGCTCCTATCCTCCATGAGCAGGATATTGCAGCAACCTGGAAGAAATATTTCATTCAATCTGCTACCAACGTAGGAAAAAACAGAAAAAAAGAAAGCCATTTCAGTCTAACTTCAACATCAGCAGCAAACATCAGAAACGGGAGTTGCAAATTCTACCCTTTGCCACAAATTGTAGCCTTTGGTCTGCTCTTTGTGGCCTTCAGCAACACATTATGGATCAGAGACCATGACTTTCAAGTTGTGGTGGAGAGGTGTTTTGTGTAGACAGCTGCTTAAAGAGCCTATTGTCGTCCATTGGGGTCCAAGCAGTTGGTAGACAGATTAAGTATTGAGATGTCCTTCTAACTGGAGGGTTTTAAATCCTGCGGCAGCCTTGCAATGTGTATAGTGTGGTGAAAAACCTTGCAAGGAGGCCAAGTCCAAAAGCATAAAGCTTTGGTGGGGACAAGATGGGCAAAACAAATGAGTTCTACACATAGGCTTGAAATAGATCTGCATCCAGAAGTGATTCAGGCTTTTCTTGAATCATGGATAAGGAGTGGGTCACAGATGAGCTTCCAAATGTTCATAGTATTACTGTCATGTTTTAATGAGCCTTGTTTCTGAGAACAGACTGAAATCAGATATGACAAAGTTAAAAAATCTCTACTGTTGCCACCCCAGCTTCTCTGTTTTCCCTTTGGAATCAGATGCATATTACAAGATTTGACCTTATTTAGCTCCAATTAGTGAAACTCAAACAAATTTAAAGGAGTGGGTTGAAAATTACTTGAGAGAACCAGCAATGCCTCTGCTCCTTTTTCTGAAAAATTTGCTTGGACAGCTAGTTCTATGCTTGAGGGTTGATGAAGCTTTAGCGCAAAGTCCTGGCATGTTTAACAGTCCAACATAGACCAAGTTACTGCAATATGCCTGTATTTAAAAGTTATGCAGGATGCACAGGCATTTCATTAATTATACTCCAGGTCTCCTGTTGAGCTATGATACAGTCAAAATGTTCCCAATAAATGTCAAAAAGATTAATAATGAAATCTTTCATCACCACTTCTGTCCATAGCATGTCCTAAGTATCCTCACACTTTCTACAGAACAAGCCACATTGCATGAAAACACAAATGATTGGCTTGTAATATACAATAAGGCCATTTTTATTTTGCATGGACCTATTTTAATGTCACGAAAATACTGACAATTTCAGATTTCAAAAATCGTGATTAAAGAGTCACTGTCACATTTGTAGAGAAAGAGATTGATAGTATATCAATGCCACTCTATGTGTCGGTCTCTGAAATCAGAGAAAATCTGCAGGCTTTCTGTCTGTTAAAGACAGTAATTCACTGCAAGATGGCTTCTTCTCTGCAAGCTATTTTTAGAGGAAAGAGTATAATTTAAAGCATTGAATTTGAGCGTAAATTGGTGGATTCAGTCTTTTCATGGTCAATGCCGATGCAAATAAAGACAAAAAAGGTTATCCTGAGTAAACCATTAAATGGTAAATGGACTTTAATTAAATAGCACTTGTGTTCTAAAGCAGTCTAAATTTACTTCGTGAAGAAGAAATAGCAGAAAAAAGTGATGGCACATTTAACAACAGTGTAAATTCAAAGATAAGAGTTGAGGATTTTGAAAAAAGTACTTAATGGCAGTCTGAAAGATTGTAGACTATCAATCACTCAAGTCCAGTTTTATATCACATGATAAATATCCCAAAAAATGTTTGAAATGGAGTAAGAGTTACTTTCAGTAACCAGACAGCATAGTTCAAAGGCACTAGAGTGCAATCTAGATCCACTGTTTGTCATAAAGTTTTTCTGTATATTGTGTATGTGTGCTATATGTTGACATAAAACCTGAATTGTATAAAACAACAAATAAAGTGTAAAATAAAAAAATGTTTCATGTTCAGTAGTGTTCAACAGTAACCCTCAGAGTTGGTTCTATGAGATTTTCAAACATGTGCGTCTGTGATCAGTAGGGTGGATATAAATGAAAAATACCATCATCTGCAAGGTTGTCCAAAAAAATGGAGCAGTGAATATAATGGATGTACAGCAGGACGGCTAGACTGATGAATGCATGAACAAAAATGATTGTGGCTCTGGTGAGATCTTGGACTAGTCAGTGAAAATCATCCAGTGTTGTGGCACTTTGGTTAGAGCAGTGATGGAAAATGCTATCACCCTCTGGAGGGCTTGTTTGACCTCTGTCAGCAATTCCATATTTCTTGTTCTGTCTTTCTGGAAGAAGACAGAGACCTGTCAGGATCAAGGCCTCTGCATTTTATCACATCACCTGTTCTAAGACAATACAAGTGTAGAAACTCACAGGCCTGGTCTAAACTACTTGATTTATTTGAATCCATTCATTATCACAATAAGATATTGTGAATGTGTGTGAATGAACATTTCTACTGGAGAGGTTTTGGAGATTTGTCATCTATGTGTTGAGTTTTATACATTTATTATGTGATTTAATGACTGAAATCAAACCAAACATTAAACTCAACTCTAAATATATAATATGCCTTAACCACGAAATACCTAGTTGCTACATACCAACAATATTTCAAAGCTGAAATTTCCTGTCCTCTCCATCCTTGTCAGGACATTTGGTATTAGATCACATATGCACACAAGTACACATGTAGACACACACACACACACACACACACACACACATACACACACACACAGTAAGAAGGCAGCTTTCATGGTTTGAGAGGCGTTCATAATTTGAGTTGAAATGAGCTTGTCTTCATTAATGACAGTCACCGCTAAACCGTTTATCTCCATATACCAAGGTTACTGTGTTAAAATGACTCCCTCTATGCAATTCCTACTAATAGCTCTCTTTAACGTCAAAGAGAGAGCACAGCCCTGGAGGAGAATACTTTCTTCCTGTCTTTGATATATAGAAAATATACATGATGCATGCATGTGAGGAAATGTTATCAAAGGTAACATTAAAACACAGCCACTGACTTGTTTCTCTCCAGGTCCTGGTTGTCCCTACAGCCCCTGTAAGGGGATGACAGGTGTGAACTAATTAATGTAATTCAGTCAGCTTGAAAGTGAGTCAAAGCAGATATGGGTACAAATAATGAGAACAAAGTGAGCTTAGCATGGTGATGCAGGACAACTTGGCTGTGTTAAGCCAGAGAGTGAGTGTGTAATCTTAAACCACACAGTTTATGAACAGAAGAGTGAACGCAGGCAATGCTAGCACCAAGAAATACTAATAATGCTTTGTGTCATGACATCACAGAAAGGGTACAGTGCCTTTAATGTTCATTTGAGTAAAAGTTTCCATAATAAACTGTGGGGGATTAGTCATTTGAATTGCCCAAGGAGCACTTAAATAAACATGCATTTCAGTTATAGAACATAAACATGACTTAATGTGGATTCTTCTTTTGGCTTCTAAGGCTCAAGGTATCCCCTGAAATAGGATAAATACATAAGAATGAGTAGTATAACAATGCATGGATGTGCAAGGATGCTTTCAGTCATATACAACTAAACCACAGAACAAGTGAAATACAAAACCATATACAATTATGGCATGGAAATACATGGAATGGAGGCAAATGGAAGACAAGCCCCAAAGACCATCATGGAAACCTGTTCCCGAAGGGCCTCAATGCTTACACACACACACACATATATATATATATATAT
>CM076657.1:14095809-14170735 GCA_038496675.1 Rachycentron canadum
AGATGTGTATAAGGGAAATATATATATATATATATCCCTAACTGCAGGTTTAATACCCTCTTTTGTGCTCTGTTATCAATGCCTATGTACAGTTTGCAGTAAAGAGACTGTATTTCTGTTACAGTTCTGCTTGTCCTGAGATTTTAAAATTCCTTCAGCAGCTAGTAGCTTGTAAAAAGGCAAATGCAACCATGTCCACAAGGCAGATTTTCCAGTGGTCTTGGCAAGTTATTTATGGTTTGTTTCTGAACAGGAACTGAATGTTATACATAGGCAGGTTTGAAGTTTGCGTTGCACATCACTTACATTTTCATGTCTGCTGTAGGCTGGGTAACTATAGCACAGTACAGTTATATGTGCTGTGTGAGAATAGCATCATGTGCAAATGGGATGCTCATTGGTAGGTTTAGAGGATTATCATAACACTGTGTATGAAGTTCTATGATTTCAGTCTTATAAATACTGCATGTATATAAAAACAATTATTTCTTCTGTTTTTATATTACATTTCCTTTAATATCAAATAGAAACATATTCCAGTTTAATTATGTCTGAAGAATAGAGAAAGTTTGCTGACTCCGCCACCCTAAAGCTTTTAAATTTTTAAAGGTGAAGGCATCGAGCCTATATACCTGGAGCACTTTTATCTTTGTCTATTCTTGCAGGGTCAGGCTGAGACATAGCATGCAGTTCAGTCAGTTCAACCTCTTTCTTAAGGTGGGTCTCAAGAGTAAGTCTCCTGACAAATCCTGCTGAGAGAGAGCCATTTGTCTCTGGTGAGTTCAATGTGTGTACATACTGTGTGTTCTACAAAGTTCTAGTTCATTGGTTTTTAATCCTGGTTCTTAGAGGCACCAGGGGCATGTTGCGTTTTTATTCTGGTTATCAAATATGAAAGGGAGTTACACCTGGGAAACAATGTAAATGTGATTTGCCACCCAACAGGATTGAAGACCAGCATTAAGATGGAGAGTGGTCAGTTTGTGGCTAAGTTGGAGCATAGAACGGTGTTTTTTTTTTTTAGCAAAAGATTTTCTTTCTAGTTAAGTTGTTTCTGGACAACATGCAAGAACACACTGGAGTCTCATAGTCTAATATATGCTGTTTCACACATAACAATGACACAATAACTGGTAGCAACTGTCCAGATGATTGGAAAACAACTTTAGTCAAACTAGTCCAAAACATGCTGGTGGTCGCCGACATGCACCAACGCAGCCACAATATTATAGCAGCGCTCTTTTGAGACATGCTTCCTTGCTGGCCAAATCCCAGTTACTGGACCATAACTTCTGTTCCTGTCAGGTGATAGCATGTCTTCTCTAGTGTTCTGGTAGCTGTCACAATGAGAAGGAAAAGAAATCTATTGTTGAAGTGGGGAAAAAGCAAAACGAAAAAAAAAACACTCCTCTGCAACCAGCACTATCAGATATTAAGAAAGACACAGCTAGGTGAGCCATTGCTGGAGTGACTCTTGAGATCTCAAGTAATATAACACAAGTAAGCCACATTTACTTCTTGTTTTAGATATACTGTATGTTGTGGCCTAGCTGATCTTGAAGGTGAACATGCACAGTAGAAGGCACATGTTTTTAGCTTAATACTCCTTGACTTTTATACTACTAACAGTTACACCACTGACCACAGGTATCTCATTATTTTGACACAATCACAACTAGTGTTCACACATGAGCAGAGCTGAACTGGGTAAGATAAATACAGAAATACTTGAAGCAGCATATTGTAAGTGCAATAGATAGGAAAGAAAAAATAATAGATATTTAATCTCAACTATATCTAATATTAAAAGACCAACATTTGGATCAGGGTAGTACATTTATAAATCTTTATGATGAAATGATGTTATCCTGTTTTATTGATACAGAAGTACTCAAACAAACTCGATTGAGGCTGTTTTCACCTTAAAACTTGGTTCAAGTTTTAAAAGTTTACTGTAAATACTATTCTATCTAACTGAAGTCTCTCAGGTCTTTGTAGAGAGAGCTGCTAACAAACCAAAGAATCATAGAACAAAGTGAAAACAACAGTCTAGACTACCATACAACAACAACCATTTTTCCTATCACTTTCTGTCCTCAGACGATTACAAACACAACAAGTACATGTTCATCAATTGTATTTGAAACCTGACATTGTGTGTCCAATGTGCTGCTGGGCCCAAAACGCCCATTGATACATTGTTTGTCATACTTAGCTGAACAAATAGACTTGACTTGGGATTGAACAGGGGAAAGTAGTGCAGAAGCTCAGGTGTAAATTCCTGAACAGCAACATTAGATGAGAAAAGAGACAACAAAGGATAAAAAAAGGCTCAGTCTGACACTCCAGACGAAGAGATGCAATTTGTTAGCCTAGTTTGCATTTGGCTGTAATAGCACAGAATTTGATAAACATTCACTAAATGTAAGCAAAATCAAAACAATTGTAACTTCACTACAGAAGGATTATAATCAACTTTTTTTTTTTTTTTTTTTTTTTTTTTTTGTGGATTGCACCCTGCTGTATGTGACACAGGCAGTAGAGCATCTTTTATTGATTTCAGAGGAAATCATTTCCTCATTGGATGATTGCAATGTCTAACACCTGCTGGCTGTAATAAAGCCTGGGGGTAAAGGTTTGAGACCACCCTGGAAAACACATGGACAGGAGCATCCATCAAATCTTATAAATTATTCACAGTTTCAACTTTATCATACACACAGAAACAAAATGCCCTGAGGAAAAATTGGTTCTTTTCTTCCTGCTGTCTTTGGAGCTTGTCAGTCACTTTGTATGGAAATGCAGATGCTCAAATAGCAAACCTGAAAATAAGCAATTAGCAGCATCAACCACCTCCCTCTCTCCATAAGACTGTTTTCTCGAAGGAGTTTTTGCTATTGATGTCAAAATTGTCCTTGGTGGTGTTCCCTGCTTGCCATCCCCAGAGAGTCTCCATTTCTTTCCCTGTCTGACTCGCTGTTCCTCCTCAGCTGCTTTTCTCAGAATTTCTTCCCCTTCACACTTTTCTCTCCTCCTCATTTCCTCTTACTTTTCACTCCTTTTTTGTATTCCCCAAATTCTTTCTTTCACTCTTTTCTGATCTTTTGCCTTTGCATTTGCAGGTGTAGCCAGTTGTTTTGTAGTCAGTGCACATCCCATCTCTCCATTACCTTGTCAGTACCAGCAGACAAGCACCTGCCTACAGATGAGGGAAAGACAGACAGTGCAGGAGGAAGGGAAAGCAGAAGTTCAACAGCTGTGGATTATAGATATGGGTCAGAGAGGGGACATTACAAGAGACCAGAAGAAAAGCAGCTACATTAGAATACACACAGAGACACAGCCTACGGTTGACATGCCAGGAGGCACATATGCACATATTATGATGTCCTTTGGTTTGTTAAAATTCACACTCAACGCAGAGTAACTGATGAAGACCTGTATATGATTTAGCCCAATGGTTGAGGAATGGACTCAAATAACTTCAAAAAGGTGAAAGTGCAGTTGTGCGTTGTTTGAAACAATAATTGACAAAAAATACCACAAAAAACTTAGTTATCATGAGGTACAACACACACACACACACACAGCACCTGCATCTGCATATCAGTGTATGCAGATGATCTCTTCTTATACATGACTGGCCCACTAAAATAGTTTTGACCACTTTTTGAGTGCCTGGCAAATATACAGGAATTTAGTGTTTATACTGTATAATGCATTCTCAGTTAACCCTTTAAGCGCCAAGGATTTTGACATCAAGATTTCAAAAGGCTGTGGCTTGAAAGTGGTTAGAGATAAAGGCCTACTGTTATTGAGAAAAAGATTGAGTCTGACCACCGCATGGTGGACTCTTTTGATGTACCATCACTATCATTGTTATTACACAACCAATCGTCATCTCCTAAAGGCAGATATTCTCTTTCAGAATCGGCGAAAAAGAGATCCGTAACTTTATCACGAGTGAACTTTTTTCTGCTTCAATTTACTCAAACTAGAACCAAAGTGGTGCATGTCTGCTAACTAGTGGTAGAGAGTACAAACAGAATTTAGCTCTGTAATTGGAACTATCATCTGTCTTATTCAGTATTGTTGTTTGTCACAGTTTTGCGACTTTGGCACTTAGCCGGTTAAGCTTTATACTCGATGTGAGCAATGGTTCCAAAATAATTGTATTTAACTGTTGTAAAAACAAGACAACTTAATTTAAAATTTATTATCAACACAAATCACATTTCCTTCCCACCATCACCAGGTTACATTCAAATTATTGAGCAAACCAAATTGGATTTTGAAAAATGTGAAACATGGATGGATTTTTAAATATGTAGAAGACAGACAATAAGCAATTGTTGAGTTTGTATTAAGCATCACTTAATCATAATTCATCCTCCTGAATGATACTAATGCATTTAGAGGAATTTTTTTTTAGAATAAATTATAGATTTAGATATAGATAATAATTAAGTGTGAACAAGTCTAGTTTTGTCTTACTGTTAGGGCAACCCATTAGTAAGGTACATTAAGTGATCAGAGGAAATAAACCTTGCAGTTTTCAAACATGCTGTGAATACTCTGCAATCAGTTACCTGTTTGTGTCTGCTGTGCAGTCAACTGATTGTGCTGCTCTCTCCAACTCACTAAACACAGGTGTCAACCAGAAAAGTCACAGCCACATTGGAGGAGTCACTGAGATTTACTGAGCAGCACTGTAGCTTTATTGGAAAAACGCTGTTATGATGTTGCATTTCTTAGACTATTGTGTGAAATTAAATTGCTAAAGGCACATTAAAAGTCACATTTAGTGATATAGTCAGTTGTCAACACTGGTTTCAAGTGTGCCACACTATGTCCCCTTCAAACCGTTGTTTGCTAGTCAGACCTTATTGTGAGTCTTTTGGGTTTGATTTTCTGACAGTTTAGCTGTGAATGCGGTGCCTTTTGGCTTCCAGCTGTCACATCTTAGATTTTGAGCTTCCCACCAGCACATGAATAAGTCAACTGCATCAGCAAGACAGTAAGAGATGAGTTTGGGGTGTCGATGTTTCTCTCCTGGACTTTGTATAGAATGTATCATTCAGTATGGGTTATTGAAATTTCATATTCAGATTTGGCAATATCCCTATTATAAAGGGACTTCACACTGGCCTCAGTCCAAACATAAGGCCAACTTCCTGAACCACAGATGCACTTTGCTAATTTTCAAACCATCAGAATCTAAATGACATGATAATACCACTTAATGTGCTTTGTTACATTTAATTTGATAGCCTCTCCTCCATCTGGCTATGTTTTGCCTCTTACTTCCTTTTATTTTCAAGTATTTTGCTCTGTCCTCCCATGAACACTCATTATATCTCACCTTTCTCCCTCCAGACCTCTGTCTTTTATCTTTACACTGGTTCCAGTCTGATTGGGAAATGCTTAACCTTTGACCTACCTTATAGTCCTCACAAGCAGTAAGTTGCCACATCAATAACCGCTGCTTTCTGAAACACTTCAGGGTCAATGGGCCCATTCAACTGGGGAGACTGTGACAATTCAACCAACACTGGACTATCAAAATAATGACACTTGACAATGGGGAATTATTGGACTTCTCCACTTTGCAGTACCTGTCAATGAGAGAGCCATTGCATTTTACCACAAATACTGGAATACGTGTACAACTACAAAGCACTCTATTACTCTAATATGTTAAACAGAGGACAAGATATAGACTAAAAATTATGTAAATATGCTGCTATACAGAAACAACACTTGAAAAACAACACTTTACAGCAGGAAAGTTTTCAGCTTTGACATTTCACTGAAAAAAAACAGTTATTACAGGTTAAAAACATGAAATAAATGGAAGCAATTAAATTTTCACTGTTATTTTCAGCAGGCACATGCAGTTATAGAGTAGCCAACCTCTAACATTCCTGCTTCTTACTTAATTTTTAACTTACTTATGTCAAATCGCTGTATTGTAATGTAAGAACCTTGAAACAGGCTGCAATTTCCTTTAAATTGTCTTATAATATTCATAAATACAAATCATCAAAAACTGATGACTATCACTATCAAAATTATGTCTCCAACATTAGTTGATAAGTATTTATCTTGTCTAGTAGAGGTTGTATGTGCACTGATTAAATGAAATCTATAGCCTTGGTGTTGACAAAAAGTTTTGAATATATAATTTCCTCCTATTCACCTTGGTTGTAAGAAATAAATTGAGTGTTAGGAAATCAGCATACATGAAATAACAACATAAAAATTATATTTAAACACTGACACATACTGTAGTTTACTTGACCACTTCACATATATATATATATATTAAAAAAAAACTCAGATGACACAGAAAGTATATTACATATGTATTTTTAAAAAAAACCACATGGTATCATGTACGATATGGCCCAGAGAGGTCCAAAAGGCTAAACAAATAAATCAGGTACAAGGAAGCAAATAGATGGATTATTAGATTAATAGAATCTGAGAGTCCAGAGATTTGTTTGTAGACAAACCTCATCTTGGCCTTTCTCAAACCATCAGTGAAGTTAATAGAGCCTGAAATGGCCTGCTCAACCAACCATTCACTCTGCTGATCACATTTATTGATCACTTTAAGTCCCTGTAGTTCAGCCGCTTTCTTAGGTCTTGACAGTATGGACTGTTGGGCTTTTGTGTGTTATTAGGGAAATGGTTGATAATTTCAAGGTTTGAAATTATCAACCATTTTTTTTAGTTTTGTAATTCTTTGAAGAGGAGGAAATCTAAATCATAAAATTTAAGACTCTAATCAAAATAGAAATAATGCAGTATATTGTCTATTAAAAGGGAGACTTCATCGCCATTTCAGTGTAATTTGTAATTTGTGTTAAACCATAGAGGGATACTCTAAAAGCAGATGAAAGGGTCATAGATTTCCTAAAATGCATTATGCTTGTTCAAAAAAAACATGCATTGAGATCACAAAGGATTCAGGAACTGGGGACAGAAGAAATAGCCCCATCATCAAGTTGGCAGGGTTAAAGGGTGTTACAATGGGGTTTAAAGTATTAATCCTGGATGGATCTCTTCCCACTACAAAGTAGAAAACTCCTTCTGTATTACTACTGAACCTGATCATGTAGCTGACCCTCCAAACTTTCACAACAAAAGCTTTGCTGCCAGCTCTTTGTCATTGGAGCTTTGGGGTATTTGGCAACTGCAACAGAATTGTTAGGCCTCAGTCCATAAATGTTAGAAACCACATGTTCTTTTGCTAAACCAACAAAGAGGGTCATTTCAACTCAGTCCCCCAGAATCCTTGGCCTTTCACACCTGGGTGTGAAACCCACCCAGGAACTAACAACAAGCTATTGGTCACAGTGTGACATGTGACTCAGGGCGTCTCCGGGCCAGCAAAACTCAGCTGTGTCCCTTTGTATCACTTTGTCTGAAACTCCAGTTGTGGAAGAAGCTTGGCTGTCAGCATGACATTATCGCTTCTGCTTTCTGGAACCTTCTGTCTACAGATCTGCTCACAGCGGACTGCTGCCCTACTCTCTGTCTCAATGGCAGCGACCCCTGCTTAATGTTAGTCAAGAGTGAGCAAGTTAAATTTTGTGCTCGCGGCTATGACACAAAGCCTGCAACTCACTTTAACAAAAGAAGAAAAAGAAGCACACCAGAAAGGCCTTTATTTTTTTTACTGGGTAGCGTTGACTGGGCCCAACCTAGCGTAGGGTAGCAGACCATAAGCACAGGACCATTTTGTCAATGTAGAAATATAAATTTGGTTCTTCGCTGAACTTTGTTGTTATGATGCTTGCCCAGGTTGCTTGTCAGGCACACTTCTAAGTTGATGCAAGAATGTTCACCCGAATAAATTTACTACATCCAGTGCTCAGTCCTGCATCTAGCTAACCCCCCTTTGTAATCAGTCACCTTTGGCCTACTCCCAGTGGTCTGATCTGATACCTCAGTCAGTTCACCACATTAGTGCACTATATACACAATATGCTTACTGGAACTGCTGGGGTAGTGTCCCACATCAAACATTGCCATTGTGCACCTGAGGCACCAGTTAATTTTTGCTCCTTCTCCTGCTGTAACATCTCAGAGCACAGACACAGACCTGTCAACTGTCCAGCACGGTGCTATTAAACCAAAAAACACCATGGCTATACTTCTCTCTGGGTGTGAGCAGGAAAACACACACTCACTGATCGAAGTGTCTCACAGAGACTCCAACTCGTTTACCAGAGCACAAACCGGAAGGTGAGATGTAACAGATATGTTTGCCGCTTTGCATCAGTTTGCACAGTGGCTAGCAGCTCACTGTCCCTCCCCTGTGTCTGTGTGTGCGCTCTGATGACTACGCTCCTCACAGTTGTGTTTCCTCAGTTCGAGCAGAAAGGCAAACTCGACTGGCAGTGGAAAAGGGGTCAATCAGTTGTTATTGGTGTGTTTAACCATGTTTAAAAAAAACTGAGTATACCCACAAATTTTGGTGAAAAAAGGGTATAAGAAGGTTGCAAATTCTAAGTCAAATTTTACAAACTACTGATATGGTAATTTTGGTTAATAAGTTATTGGTAATTGGTCACCTACCAGTACCCAACAGGATAAACAAATGTCTTTTCAGATTTCCACTATGGTGGATAGACAAGAGGAAACAGGTGGAATGCAAATGTCTACAGACCTGTGAACCAAACAGTGATCACACACAGCTACCACATGGTGGTGGGTGGTCTGGCTGGGAAATTGTTTTCTACCACTGGTCCAGCAAAAACATCCAACCAGATGTCCGTGCATAAAGATAAGAGACCTGATGGTACCAATCACACATGGAGATCTCTTAAGATTATGTAGGGATTCCTGTGGTCTGGTGTTTGCCATTTTTGTCTTTCAGGAGATGCTGGCTAAGTAATTGTATTTAAATAGCCTGACTGTTGTGGTGGCACTGCTGCTGAGCATGAACCTCCACACTGTACAGAAACTGAAAGAGATTGTGCTCTGTGACATGAAAAGTCACTCCATGAAGCCCAGATGATTACGCTTATCCTGCAGAATGTGCTCAGGTATATGCTTCTATTTTGTCCAGAGTAGATCATTTTGAAAAATTCACTGAAATGGAACAACATGCTGAGGGCACATAAACCAGAACTATGCCAAATATATTTGCAAGAATATTGAAAATATTCATGGATAGACTAAATCGTCAACAATCAATCATTCAGCAAATGGGAGCAAAGTAGCTGTCAGTCACTGATTGGATCATGTTCCTCTTTATGGATCAGACACTGATAAAATAATTCCCCAATTTTTAAACATTTGTCTGGATTGGTGGCATCACCATCTTTTTATGCTTACACAAATGTGTTGTGTTGTGTTGTCAAGTGTTGTCTGGGGGTAGAAATCAATGGGGACCTGTCCCAAGCCCTTCCCTTATCCACTTTCCAATCTGTCTAACAAAATTGGATCAAATGCTGTTTTTACATTGGCTTGGAAATGGTGCAATGACATGATCTCAAAAGTATAGTGTACATAAAAATCATATCAGGCCTGGAAAACAGCGTTTGGCCTTGATTCCACTGATATGGCCCTTAATGGCTAAGTTACCCAGAACACATCTGCCTGCAGGAAGGTGAGAGTACTTTTTTTATGTGACCAAGACTCAATTGCTGAAACTTGAAAAACCATACTACATTATAAACAACAGTGTAAATCTAAAACTGCATAAACGGTATAACTGTAAAGGGCATGCAATAAGAAGCCTGCAGCTATACTAGTGTATCTGTGTGAAAGCAATCTAATGCTCTGTAGACCTTAGGGATTAGGGTATTTGTCCCTTGTGCACTGTAAACAGTAGTTTTTGTATTACAGCTCTTTGCTTTCTCATGCTGACCGAATATCAATTGGCAACAGCACAGATCCTGAACTGTAGAAGCCTGTAGGTCAGCAAAGTCAAAGTGATGCTGTGCAACACAAAAACACCATCATTGAGAATGTGCAAGGTCATGCATATTTCTGATCAAATGTTATCAAGGTTAAAGCCTAAAACTCAGACAGAAACACTTTAGAGTAACCCACCCTGCTATGAGCAGGCCAGCAAAGGTTCAAGTGCATTGCCCTTTTGACCATAAGCTATGAATTAGCCTACTGCCCTACGCAGTGCTGAGTGGAATCAGCAACCCGTTTGACAGCAGCGTGAGCAGTTCATCGTTAAATCAATCAAAATGCTGCAGACCTCTGTCAAGGCTCCCCAGTTTGCCATTAACATTATACTGGGAACATGACAATATAGCTATACAAAGCAGGGAAGAGTGTGGTCAGATTGAAGCTGGAGGAAAAGTCATAGGGTCACAGATATCAATACCGATATCAATAAATCTGTCTATTGGGAGCATCAGTGTCCAGCACAAATATTGAAATTAAATTGTTCAATTGAAAATAGAAAGGTTGTCCTGATTGTGGTGCAAGGTGAAAGGTCACAGGGTCACCAAAATCAATATATGAATATGGGACATTTTATCATAATCTGATCAGCATTTTGAAAAGAGAAAGACACAAAAGGCTTCTCCTTGGCACAGGTTGAAAGGTCACAGACTTGATACTGACAGCCAAATACATGACTTTATTTTTTGCAGTTAATCTCTGTCTCTGTTTTCGTCTCTGTCTGATCCATTTCTAAAAGCTGGATACACTTTAATACATTTTTCCCAGAGAAATTTGCCCTGTTGTTTTTCCAGTGACAACACAAATCTGTGGTGAAAACCTTGAATTACCTCACTCGTCAATCTCTGGGCTCCTGAGGCTTTGTACTAGTGTTATAAGGCCTGACATCAGGTCAAAACAAGAAAAACAACCTGTCAATTTTGTCTTTACGCAGTGAACACCTTTAGGCTTTAGCTGAAGGACAGACACTAATAGGTTCTGTCTGCACATTAAAAGCCTCATTCAAATGACATCACTGTCCCTGTACTCACTCAGACCTAGATGCACAAACGTTACAACATGAAGGCCTGCCATCCATCCTTAAATACATTTAACCTAACAATACCCATATGAGGCTTATAACATTCAGTTACTATCAAGAATGTGTTGGAAAGGTGCTACATTTAAAATTTTGAGGCTCTAATTTAATGTATTGAAGATGCTGGTGAAACAGAGTTCAAGTGTCCAAATGCAGACATACACAGGCTAGTATAGGTGTAGTGAAAATAGTTATGTTAGGCAAAACTGGCTTAGATTAAGAAAGGTAGAAAAACTGAAGTACCAGCAAGCAAAACATAGGGAACAAAGATTGGCCGTCGCCATAAGCACAAACCATATTTGAGGAGAAGGTGGAGCTGAGGAGGAGTGAGGGGTGGAGCTTTCCTGCCCCGCACTCTATCCTGATTGTCGGACAGGTTCCTAATTCTGGTACATGAATCATGAGGTAGCTACACCTGCTTTATCACTATATCTTCAACTAAATGGGACAATAATTTTATGTTATTTTGAAGGTGACTTAAAACAAGAGATTGAGACCATAAACTAATTTACTGATGTAAGAAATCAAAAAAGAAATAAGGCCATTTTGACAGATTTCAATACAATTTGACTTTTTGTCACTCCCTAATGGTCATTAGATGAATGAAAGTTTAAGCCACCTCAGCATTGGCTACACTTTTCAGCCATGGAGTCAATACTCACTTTAATGTACTGGTACTCAGGAACATGAACAAGTAACAAAACCGAAGCACTGAGGGAACAGAACAGTTTCAGAACAGACAAATAAGTCATATGGGGCAGATCATAACAGCTGGTAAGAGTTGGATATTGTCTGGAACTTCTGCCAAAAGTAAAAATGTTACTGTGTATTCATGTGCCTGCTGGTTGAACAGGGGTGCACATCTCACACAAAATGGAAGGGGTTATACGCCAAACAACGTCTTGTCAAACCACATTAGAGGCAAAAGTGTTAACAGATGTAGCTCTTCTGAATGGCCACACCTGACAATCTTTCCCAGAAGGCATCCCTGGTGTTGCACCAGTTTAGGAGTTGAGCCACGAAAGAACAAGAGAGTTTGAGGCAGAAGTTGAAACCATATATGCTTTCTCACCTCCTTCACTTCAGAAAGTTACAGAAAGTGTCAGATGCAACCCCTGTTATTTCTGTGTCAGAACAGTGCGGGGGGGGGGGAGTTCAGATGCTGTTTGACCATCCCCTGAGCACTTTGGTTGCAGTTTACTGGCACAGAAAAGATGTGTCCTAACCGAGTCAAGTGACAAAAATATCAGAAGATGTGTGCGACATGCAACATCTAAGCAGCCTGGTTCAAGATATCAGTGGATGCCAAATGTGTACATGGAAGACGCAGTGCACCTACAGTTTTCCAGTGACAATGCCCCTATTTTATGTTTACTCCTCCACTCTGGCGAGTCACCTCAAATACCAAAGAGCAGCAGGTGAGTGAAAAAGCTCTCTGTGCTGTAGGAAAATGGCACGTAATGAGCACAAAGTGCAGTTGCTCTTTGAAAGAGTTGTGTTTGGTCTGGGTCTATTTAGGAACGATAATAAAGACGACAGGACCATTCATTATTTTTTAATTGTCAAGTAAATTGCATCATAATATAACGATATATGAAAGTGAACTCATAAGCTGGGAATAGCTAAAGTGGCAGGAGCTCTGTTTCAGGTTGTAGAGCTGACTAGGGAAAGTGCAAGGATACATGGATGACCCGGATTAGGACAAAAGCTTTCAGTCCATTGCTTCTTGCTTAGGCTATGTGAATGTGCAATGCACCACAGCTGGGCCATTAGTGCACCCAGCCAGTTCAGCACCTCAGTGACTGCTTATTCCCTTCCAAACTAAAGCAAGGTGAAATGTTTCCTATCTAGTGGAATCACTCAGCTTTGCTCTTGCTTCTTCATAACGCAGCAGCAGAGCAGAGTGGAGGGAAAGTTGCATAGAGCAAAATGTAAATGTGGCTTTGTGATTGTGGATGAATGGACAAGCAATCTGTCCTTCAGTATCAGTCACCATTTTGACAACAACTAATTTATTTTGTCTGACAATCAACTTTATTTGAACTGGTATGAGCACCACACAGCCATGGGTTTGAATTTCAGGCTGCCCAGTCCACATTTCATTCATTCATTCAGTCCAGTTGTTTGTGCAGACAGGTCCCCCACTCTCTTATTAGCTCCCTGGTATATACAGACTGGTCCGTTTCCACTTGCTCTCTGTCAGATCATGACATCCCCCTCAGCTTTCCTGCACTGTCTCCTTGCCTGTTGTGATCGTGATTATGTTTAAGACTTTTTTTTTTTCATGCATTTTGTCTCAACCTGACCCTTTGTACTTTGTTTGCCTGCTTGGATTTGTGCATCTGTTTTTCTAAGACTCTTTATTTTTACATCTGCCTCCTGAGCCGTGCTCTTGGGTCCCTTTCCTGAAAACTGTGAAACCACACAATTTTCCGTACAATCACATCATTTCGTGGTAAACCTGGCTCTTGTCATGCCTTCTGCTCAAATGTCAAACTGTCTCATCCATATCAGTCTCTGTGCTGCAGCATAAACCTGTCAGATGCCACGTCAACTTCTGTGATGTCACATCCACCTCTGTTTCTCTTCTTTCGCTTCATGTCCCTCATGGCAATTGTCTTTAAGTCTGGCTTCTGATACGTTTCCTTAAGTAGATTAAGTAGATCCTTAAGTCTTCGTTCGCAATGTAACAAGATATTCTGTCATTTATGTGTGCAGCTTGTGTAAAAATTGCCCTGGATAAGGAAGTTAAGGTGACCTAAATTGTTACATTTTTGGTTTTCTCCCCAAATGCAGTTGCTGTTCCCTAGTGGAAAAAAGCTTAGCACATTAAGACAGGATTTGTCTTAGCTTTCCGTCTTTGTTTTCTCCTTGACCCGCATCCCTCTGTCCAGTTTGGCTTCCCTTCTCCCACCCTCATCTTCTTCACTCTTCTCTATTTTTCACCAGTTGTTATTTCCTTCTTCATTCTTTGACTTCCCTCCTCTACTCCCTCCTCTTATCAGATATTTACCACTGGCAGATATCTGCCTCTCTCAGGTCGGGATCAGTGTTTTCCCTGTTCTTAATTTATTCCCTGCTTATGTTTTATTTTGTCAGTTATTCAGGGATCTGGTAAATATTTGCACAGAGAGGCCTGCCGGTAATCAGCCAGTTGGCGTATCATTGCTGTGTCAACTGGAGCAGGCCTGTGTGTGTGTGTGTGTGTGTGTGTGTGTGTGTGTGTGTGTATGTATGGGAAACTGTGAAAGATTGCATTTTAATATGTGTGTTAGAGAGGATATGTGTGTGTGTGTGTGTTTACATGTGTCTGTGTGGGTTTATCGCAGAGATGTTGGCTGAGGGTCAGGGATGAATTCAAGGTTCCTTAGGGATAGAGAGAGAGAGAGATTCGGCAGTGGCAGCAGGCTTGTATCGATCAGATGTTGTTTTATAGTGCCTTCCAGATAATAAACAAACTGCGTGAGGAAAAAAAAAAAAAATTGGAGCAAACAAATAACCTCTACTCTAATAAGAATAATGTTTTGGCTGACCACAGCTGGGCACACAGAGAGGGAAAAGAAGGAGAGGTAAAGGGGATAGAGGGAGAGCAGAGAGGGAGGATTAAGAAATGCATGATTCAATAAACTCATGTATTGTATGTCACAGCAGCTCAAATCTGTTTTGGAAATATCCCCATAATAGACATCGCTTGATGCACAGGAATTTTCCACCGGCTGCTCCACAACAGCATAATTGATGTTCTGAGGAAATCCGTCTCTCTAAAGGTCCCATTTTTTTAATATGCTTTTGTGTGATTGACAACAGTGACTTAATAGGATAGTGACAATCTGTAAATTGTATACTGCATTAGACATTCATATTTTTGGGAATCTGACACTTACTTGACAGATATTCTGGTCTTGATATATTTTGTTTTTTTTTCATTACCTGTCTTCTGTCTATCTGTGCTCATAATGACCCGCAGTGCTACGGGTAGTTTGTTGATATGCTGTGCTCCAGAGTCCAGTGTTGGACTGGGTTGTGTGTTGTACCAGATGGCAACATTAGCAGTGGCTGTTTGTTTCGATACAAACTGCACTGCAGCATATGGGTAGAAAATTTAGATGCTTTAGATCGATGATCCACGTATGTGTGTGTTGCTTGGTTTTTGCATTCAATAGGTGTCCACTGTAATTCTGTATCATCGCATATATTCTAGATAATACATATATATATATATAAAAAAACCTGTTTTTACATTTCTTATAATGACATTGTTCTTCTAGCTACAGGCAACGTTTGTCATATTGATAATGATAAATGGACACTTTTTTTCAGAGCTCCAAAACAGTGAAAGATGGCAAGATTGTGAGGAAGAAAAGAAGACGCTGAAATGCTTCTAATGTGAATATTTTTAAATCTGTGTAAAGGCACGGCAACAAAAATCACAGGAACCTGAATATTTTCTCCATTGCTATGCTACAGACTGACCTTATCCTTTGAGTATTCAGTGCTGATATTGCATTAGCTCTACACACAGTGTAAGCATTGTGTCACCTACAACAACTTTTCAAACGCACACTTCCCCATCAGGCTGAAGCAACTATGTTGCAGCGGCGTGTAGAACAATTTAAAGTGGAGCTTTAACAATAGCTACAGCAGCTCACATTTGTTAGGTAAAGATTATATCGAAACAGCATAATGGTTCTGGATGAATAGACCAGTTTTGAAAAACTGTCAGGGTAGACCAAGTTGTTTGTGTGTGTGCGTGATGATTGTCTGGGTTTAAGAGGAAAAAAAAAAAAAATCCCAAAAAAACGTTGTTATAGCTGACTGAGGTGGAAGAAAAGATTCTATGATACAAAGAGATTTTAGAATAAACAATTCTGGCATTGCAGTACTGTCTCTGGATTCTTCTCATGAGGATAAAGCAACTGTGTCGTGCTGCTACTCAGCAAACAAGGCTCCTTCAGAGGGAAACTAAGAACTAAGAGGGGTCTTAGTAGTCTTGGACATAATATCCTATTACTCCACTACTACAGGCCCTTTGAGGTGGTACCAAAGACACCTATGCTTTATTTATCCCTCTAGCAGCTGTACATGGCCTGTAATGGATTCTGTGTTACTGGTTTCTTATTGGTATTTATACAATAAGCTTATAACTTTGGATTTGAATAGACTCATTGTGTTTTTGTTTCAATCAGTTGTTGTAATTTCCTTTGTAACTAAAAGTGTTGCTAAATATAGGCCTATAATAGCTGCCCAACTAGCATGCAAATGTCTCTTTTAGCCCCTTACAGAGACAACTCTAAAGCTTTGAGACTGCCTCGGGCCAAAAGAGTGTCGTTAGAGGTTAAAGCCTGAGTCATATATGACGGTGCGCTCTGAATTAATTTTTTTGTTGGTATGATAACATTCTGTTTGTACAGAAAAGATAATCATTACAGGCACAACAGTCAATATTAGTCTGTATCAGCATTTGCGACTGTGCACAAGGCTATAATGGAGGCTGTATGCCTGCATATCTCACCGCATTAGCACATATACAGAACATGTTTTCACAGACTTGAGCAGAATTATTCTTGCCAAGGTTTCATCTTTCTCTCTGTCCCTTACTTCTCACTCTGCTTACCGTTCTTTCCCACACTCCTCGTTTCCCAACTCGTTCTCTTTTTTCCCTGTTGTGTGTAATTAGAGTTACTCAATACAAAGGGGTTGAGACCTTGAATCTGTGCAGTGAAAGCTGAGGGCTGAAGTAATGAAGCCTTGACACAGAGTGTACTGTATTGTGTGTGTGTCTATGTAGCCGACACTTTGAATAATGCGAAGAAAGAAGCGGAAAAAATTGTAAGTAAAATAGTTTTTTGGGAGTGGTATTTTTTTGAGTGTGATATAACTGAACTCAAATTTATATAATTCATGTTCAGCTTCAGCTACAAAATCCCACCAGATCAAAGTAGTCCATTTCAGTCATTTGTTCCTTCACTATCAACCTATTTGATTTGAGAACATCGAGACATTTATAGGTATGTTGTGCAGAGATCTATATTTAAATTATATGCTGATACACATAGTGATATCTAAAAAGACTGCATCTATATGTCTCAGGCAAAAAGATAGCATCCTCCCCAGGCAGTGATTTTACTTCCATGTAAAAGAAGTGCAAATCAGTGCCGACGTTGTACCTGTCTTGTCAAGTACAGTATGTTTCCCTCTGATTATTTTGCGCTTTGCTTTTTGGATGAAGCGAAAAACACAACATGCAGACCTCCAAAGTCGTTAAATACAGAGAACTGCTTTCATTCAATCGCCGCGGTGCGCAGGGCTTAACAGACCTGTAGTGACTAGTAATGGTTGCTGAACAATGATTGGACATTTGCTGTTAGGGGGGAGGTTTGGATGACAGTCAAGTGTTTCACATTATGTCTCTTACTATGAATACTACAAATGTATTTTGTGTGTACTTGTTTTCATGGTAATGGTCTATGTGGGAGCCATATGAAAACAATAAGCATATCCATGTTCAGATTTAGCATCTATTTTGAAGATCACACACACTTAATTCTCTCCTCTTTCCTCTCTCTGTCATTTGGTTCATTAGATTATTCTCTACTGGATACACCAAGATTGACACACACACCTCAAAACAGCACATACCCAGCATGCAACACACACTCACACAAAATCTATTAGTCTCTCAATCTATCTCCATCAAATTATTCTCCACGCTACACTTGCGCACCTTAATACATTGCACCCACGCTAACACAAAGATCCGCACATCTTTTACACACACACCAAAAGAAGAAGAAGAAAAAAGAATCAGAGACACTGACACTGCAGTATCTATGTACAGATATCATTTTCTAAAAGGAAATATAGGCACTTTAGATGTGAAGGTTGAAAATATGACTGATACTAAAGACCAGCGTTTAAACTTTTCACAACACAGTCAGTGGTACATTTACAGCTCATTCCCGGTAAGAAATGCAATTACGACCACTGTCATAAGGGGCTTAGAAAAGGTGTGTGTGTTTCTGTGTGTGTATTTCTACATTCAATTTCAGCCATGTCCACTGAGAGTTTATACATATATGGACTGATGCTGCTGCTGTAAGTCAGCTATTGTATTGCCTCTAATTGGGAAAATAGCAAACGCATTCACACACAAGCAGGACAACAGTCAAGTAGAGGAAGGGAAACAGAAAATCACCATTACACGGATGGATAAACGCATAAGCTCTGGCGATGATGCCGGATGGAGGCGTCATCATCCTGTTCCTGATTGTCAGCATGTAAAAACCCTGCTACAGGTGTTGGAATTACAGATGTTGCAAACAAAGAAAAGACACTTGCTGCTAAAGGAGGATGCAGAAATGAGGTCAGTAAGCAGTTGGCAGTAAGTGCAGTAAAATGTAAATTTTAGTGTGCAGAAGAGACTAGGGAGCTCGGCCAGACCATTAGATCATTACTGCATAGATCAGCAGAAAGATGAGGGAGAAAAGCAGCAAAGAGGTGAAAGGAGGTGTGTGTGTGTGTTGGCCAGACAAATACGCTGTGCAAAGGTTGTGTGTTGTGTGCATTGTGGTACATGTCTGCTGTCACAGTAGAGTGACATCCATCATACGAGCACTGACTTCATGTGGCTCCCTGAGTGTGAGATGAAGAGTTTTTTGAGGGGTTTGGTGAGACAGCTGCTGCAGTTGTTCTCTTTCTTTTTCTTCTTCACACATCCTCTCACCCTTGCTCTCACTGTATCTCACTGTTTGTTGAAAGGTAACTACGAAAATGTGAAGAAACTGACTGAAAATCACAAACAGCACATCGTTGTCATCATCAGATGAGCAGGAAAAAGCCTTGAGCAGCAGCCTCATAACACACAAAGCATTTTTATCATCCCATCTTCCTGGTTATGTAGAGAAGAGAAATCAAAAGCACACACTGTGTCATTTCTGTAACTGAGCATTGAACTCATCATTGATTGAACCAGGTGACTGTCCACACACAACAGTTCTGTTCAGGATCTCTGTGTCAAAACCACAAAAAGACAGAAAGAGTTAGTGAATGATCACTTAGTAAATGATTATGATGACTTATCAGGACAAGCCTGTATTGAACTGACGTGTGTACAGCATATGTGAAATATCTCTCTCCAGGGAACAATATCACTATGTGAACACAAATTCAGGCAGAGATTCAGCTAAGTGCTAACATGGTGTGCAGTAGCTGCTTTCACTTAAAGCCATGACTCTATGTACATAGCCTGCACCCTTCATTGCATTATAATGGCTCTAAATATTAATGTATAGATGGTGTTTTAATGGTTTAATCACACACAATTTTGAGTTAGGCCTGGGGTGTAATCTAATACTGCTTATGCATATTAAACCGAAGCACTCTCTCTTTTTCTCATTCACACACACTAACACACAAATACTCTCTCTCTCTCTCTCTCTCTCACGCGCTCTCTCTCTCTCTCTCGACCAGAGATCAAAGCAGATCAAGCCTTTTTCTTTAAGAGTTGCAGTGCATTACTGTGGCCTGACTGGCCAAGCTGCTGTTGTGTCACCAGATGATGATGATGGTTGTCATTATCACTTCTATGATTTTGTCACCATCAGGCTTTCATCTGTTTCCACCTTGCTTTGGGTTTTTTAGTAAATTCTACATCAGTCAGTGTTTCCCGTGTTCTTTTTGCCTGTCAAAACTACAAAACCATAGTCTTTGTCTTCCTCGTCCTCTTCGTCTTCTTCTCTACATTTAGGTCGCTGCATTACATCTCTACATTGGTAGCTGCCATTTAAAGCAGGGGTATTGTTATTGCTAGTACTTTATAAAATTTATTAAAGTAGCTGAAAGGTTCAGCTCTGGCAAAACAAGTCAAGTGTATGTAAAATATGAGCTGCTCTTTTAATATTTTCAAGGCCTGAGGTGCATGTCACACTTGGAAATACATGTCATAAAACCCATAACACATTTAAAGTGAGTGCATAGTAAAGGCTAAAATTCTTCTTCTGAAAACTATTATTCTGCAGTACCTTAACACTCACTTTTCCAGACATACTGAAAACATTAAGCATTTATTTTTATATGCTGTTGCATGAACAAACAATTCCATGATTATTCTGCTATTATTCTTACAAAGTTGTTTTTCTTTGTCCTGCAATCAAATGTATCCAACCCAGATTTTGATCCTGTGTATGAACAAACATGATTTTGCCCTACCACATCATATTGTTAATTGTTGCTGCAAATCTCTGTTGCAATGAAAATGCAATGCTTGAGGCATTACTTTCCAGACCCATTGGAAAGGACGAGATGATGCACGCAGCTGTTGCAGTCTGCTAACCCGCTGCTTTAAAATGTGCTAGGGAACAAAGAAATAACTGGTGGGACTTGGCAGTCCTAAAGTCATTCGGTGAGGTAGAGAGGAGAGAGAACTTTTAATTGCCTTACTATGTTTCACAGAGATGTGTGTGTCTGTGTCCAATGATATTCTGGTTTCAACTTTCCTGATAATAAGCACTGAATAAAAAGTGAAAGAAACCACAACCAACCAGCCTGATTCCAAGAAAAAAGCACAGCTTCTGACATTGAGCGCGAAAGATCATTACTGCATTACCTGGTCATCAGACAGGAGTAAATCTGAAATGCCTAACTGCACATTGACAATGCACCTCACCTGCGTGAAGTGCGTTGCTGACGTGGTTCGACCAGGTGGAAGCAAACTGAGCAAAAATCACTCAACCTTCACACCAAATTGCAGTGTGCTGCCGATTCCCACTGCACCCTTCCTTCCACTGTGGGGGTCACATACCATGCACATGCAGGTGAAGTGTTCCTCAGGGAAATGTCACTTAAGCAGTAAAAGCTTCACCCTGTGCACTGAAATAGCAGAAAAATATGGTCCTTTGTGTCACTTTTAACATTGTCAGTTGCCAAATCTTTACGCTCCCTGCTGCCATCAGTCTAGATCGCCCCGACACTGGGTCCTCACAAAATGTCTGAGTCTGGTATGGTGTGACAGTTGGGAAGAATGGTCACATATTAAAATGATACCAAACTGGTCTGCAATGTCTGCAGTGTCATTACTGCAGTATAACATCCTGTGTCAGTGCATTGCCTGGTTCAGGAGTGCTATCTGTACAGATGAACGTCTCTTGGCTGGAAGTGCTTTCAGAGTACTTTCAGAAAAATAGCCGCATAAAGATGACATATACTTATGCTATATTCAGCAGAAGAAGAGAGATAAGGGTAAACACAAGTATGAGCACTGACTGTCACAAAGACCAAAGGTAAACAAGTGCACCAATATTTTATGCAAGTGCAATATAGATTTCAGCATCTACTCTGGAATCGTTAGGGAAAATCACATAACAATATTCATAACAGCAAGCATGTAAAAGTGTTAAAGGTTCTAAGAACAAGATTTTATATAATTATATAGCAGTAAACAACAATTTTCTCTGTAAAGATATGGTGGAGTATTGGCATCCCAAGCGAAGGACAAAGTCATGGCGGACCTATATAACAAAGTTTTTACTGTCTCCAGTGTTAATTGTACAACTGCAGTAACAATGGATAATTCCGAGGCTGAATTTCTTCCCCAGGCCGACCGTGGAGCCAATACTAGTCCGGCTTCTTTCATTAGCAATGGCTACAGTAGCATGATAATGTTAGCTAACTTGGCGTTAACAATATTATGAACTTATTTGGCTAATTTTGCTATTGCTAGCTGGCTAACTGTCATTACGGCAATGCTAGCATGGGCTAACAATTGCGTGTTTTTTTTTGGTCGGCTCTCCCTTTTTCGAATGAGTGGAGACCAAAGGTGTTGTTGATGGTGAAAGAGATGGGAGCAACAGCATTTTAATCAACAGCAACAGAAATTAAACGACAATTAAATCCTATTTCATGCAACACAGCGGCTGTAAAAGAACAGCATCCATGTTGCCTGACTTCTCTGTCATGACGATATGAGCCTCCATCTCTGTCTGTTCCTTACAACAACTCGGAAATAAAACAGGCCAACAGAACAAATGAATAAAACATTCACAAGGAAACAAGTTAAAGAAAAAAATTATTAAAACTGTACTATGAATTAGCATATGTCTCCAGCTTGGATAGAAAAAGGAAGGCTACAGGGAAAGTTTCCTGTGTGTGTGTATTAAAATCTGTCTGGCTGTGAAACATAGAGCAAGAGAGAGAAACAAGTGTGTCTAGTTATGTGAAGTGTGCGTTTGTGTGTGAGTGTGTGTCTGATCTTTAAGGCCACAGCACTGCAGGCAGTTTGAAAGCCTCTGTTATGACAGGTCTTAACTGACAACTTTGTGTGAAAACTGTGTGTGTGTGGATGAATCTGTATGTTTGTGCGAAATACATTTTGTACTAATTTTCTCATGTATGCATTTGTGTGTGTGAGAGAGAGAGTTTTTTTTTTTTTTTTTTAATCTATGTCTGCTCCTGATTGAGGCTGACAGTAGCTCCAATGTTAGGGGGTTCAGAAAATGGCACAGTGTTAAAAAAAAAAAAAAAAAGTGTGAGGGGCTGCGATGTGGTGGAGTGTTGCTTCAGGTACAAGTGAGATGATGAAATATAATGCAGGAAGGTCGGTTTGAGTAAGAAGCCTTATCACATGTCAAAGCACATAACAGCAGTTTGTAGTAGTGAGACCAAAGAGTTTACAGTAAAAGTTATGCAAGCAAAATATTAATAATAAATAATTTCATCCTTTGTCTCAGTAATGGCAAAGTTAAAGGTGTTCTCACAGCAAAATTATGTACGGACAAGTACATCATCTCAGGTTAGGCAATTAAAACACAAATATAGAGAGCCAAAGCAAAACCAGTTTTTTTTTTAATAGTATTTTTATACTATACTAATGACCAAAAAACAGGAACTGTAGCTCACTTTATATGTCTAGATGAGGATGGTTAATGATGATGGATAGGTTTTTTAGCAGCCTTAAACAAACACAATTTCCCATGAACCCTGAACCTTTACGAGGTACAGGTACAACATTACAGCTCGACAGAAGAGGCGAGATGTGATATCGTGACATAATTTGGCTTGTTGCTGGCTGTATCGGTGCTATATCTGTAAATATGTGCTCTGCTTTCACTACTTTACACTTTGTTAAGGTTGGGTTAACGACATGGTTAAAAGAACATTAACTGCAGGTTTGTCAGGGGCATTAAGGTGGGATGTGCTACGCCCACCTCAATCCACCCGCCTTACCCACCTTACACGCCACCTCACTACATGTAGGACGGACCGCTTCCTGCACTGGGAAATGGCACTGGACATGTAACATGAGGTGGGGGACTCATTCAACATGGTAATACTTGCTGTCACGTAGGTGCCTTATATCATCTAGATAGCAATAGAGAATATACATAAGAAAATGAGGACAGAGCAATTAAAGGGGGAAAAGTTTCTGAGAGAAATATGATGACAGTCAGAGGAAACACAAAAGGCGAAAAAAAGACAGACTGAGCACTGGAGAGAGGAAGATAGAGAGGAGCGGAGACACAGACTATAAGACACCATACTAAAGAGAGTGATACTAAGAGCTGAGAGCCACCGGAAGGCTTTAGAGCACTTAAAGCCTACAAGCTCGTAGTTTCCTCTGCTCATATTCCCTGCCCAAGGAGACAATTTTAATATCAAGACTGAGTAGACCCAATGCTCTTATACCCTATATCACTTTGCTTCATATCGGAAGATATACACCAAGTCACTGCATGCACTATTTTCTATCTTTTTTTTTCTTTTACTTAAATGTAATATCTGTCATTGTGAGGTAGCCCCAGAGCATACTTTTTTTTTTTTTAAATAACAGACTCATGTCCATATTGGAGTTTAAGTGAAAATAGACGCTGTTGTCATGGCTTTAAGGTGATTTTACTTAACTGTGTGAGACCTATAATCAAAAGCAATTGAATTAATGTGCAGTGCCATTTTGTTAGCCACTATTGTGACTTCAACCTCTTTACCCCCGCTGACAGGAAACTGCTCTGCCTGCCAGTATCTTGTAAGTGATTTCCTGTTGTCAGATAAGGCACACACGTCCACTCATAGTGCACTCATACACGGCAAAGAGATCTGAGACATCATAGGAAGTGAGAACGCACAACCCAAGTTTCAACAAATCATGCATATGCTGACCTTTTCACTGTGCTCCACTGGTTTTGACATGGTTTGGGTCTCAATCATTGGGCTCACTTCCAAAGCCGGCTCACACAACTGACATCTGTCCAATGTTACTCCAGGTAGAAGCCACTCTTTTCTTTTTGGCAACAGGTGCAGTATCAGCTGGTCTAATCAGGGTATCCGCAGCTCGCTGTTTTTCTCTATGTTGCATAGTTTGTAATGACCAGACAGTGTTTGTCTGACACAAGGCATAATCAAGGATAGATGATGGTATGTTGCATTCAAAATGACTTTAGTTTTACTTATGTGTCTATAGGGCTAAGGTACACAGTAACAAATGTACATGAGGAGGAAACACAAGAGCCTATTGATATCCACTTGGTATCTGAGAAAAAATATGTTTTAATGGGATAAATGTTTCAAAACAAATGTGTGTATATAGCATGAACTAAATATCATTGTTCATGACGTCCGACTGTTGTGGTCCATGGTCTGTTCATCCTTATTTAGCCATGCCAGCAACAAGGCTCTAGGGCTGGTGATGATAGTTGATCTAGACTGAGAGATCTCGAAGCTGTTGGATGAAGTATGGTGGTTGGTAAAACATCTACTTGATGGATTTACACAAAATACAACCTCAAAGACAGCAGTGCAGGCTAACTTATCACCCTACTGTGCGACTGCACTTTTTTTTTAAATTTTTTTAAGCCTCTATTAGCTCATTGTTTTGTTTTTATGGCACATTTATTGACAGGCAGACAAAGAGAGTGACAGGCCGGTGAAGAAAACTGGTTATGGCAGCAGATGTGTTCCTAATGGGCTGCTAGAGACAGAGCTATGGGGAGAGGGAACGTTAGATTGATATCTGCCAGGATGACAGAAAAATGCTGCCGTTGAATGCTTATGTGTGATCCATGTCCAATGGATGTGAAAATAGGCAACTGATTACTTAACACATAAAGGCTTTGGGTCAGTCAGCTTGTCGTTGGGTTCTTCTGCAACTAAGTGGCTAAAAATCAATAAATAGCTTTAAACAATTATAAATGGGATTATAGAAGAGATAATAAAAAAGAGGGTCACACTCTATTGACAACATATTTTCTGCTATCAGGGGATATATAGATAGAAAAAAAATGCTAGATGGTGAAAATACCTGTCAATTATTGTAAAAAAAACATTTAATATTGAAACGTAGTTTTGATATATAACATTTTCAAACAACACTTATAAATGCCTGTACTTTTGTGAGATTACTGATGTCCTTTCAGGCAAGCAGGTAATGACAGGTTGTATTAGTGAGTTTAAGCTTAAAGAACATGAGAAGAGACAGAGAAGAAAGGGAATGCAAATCTCATTTTGTATGACTTGATATCCACTTCTGTTCTGGGCACCGCAGAATGAGATATGCAGGAGAAGGTGAGGAACAAGTGGGTTGTTTGGGAGAGAGCGAATGCACGGGTGAGCGAGGACAGTCAGGGTGTTTGTTGAAATGATAGCTATTCAGATGATGTGGCATCGAGAGAGAGGCAAGGTGTAGAATTATGTTTGACAACCACAGGTGCAGAACAAGCCAGAGGGACAGTGACAGGGGGACGGAGGAGGGAAAAGGCACAGTATGAGAAACAGCGGCGGAGGCAGGAGCAGTTGGGAACAAAGTAGGAAGGAGGGTGAGCACAGACGAGACAAGTGACAGTTTGCACTGAAACACAGCACCTGCTCACCCCATCTCCTCTCCTCCTATTTCAGTCATTTAACCTCTCTATTGCCGGGGTCTTCAGCTTTTCCTTCCCCTCGAATTCAAACTCTGCTGGACGCCCCGCCCACCCCGCCATACCCCCCACCCCCCTTTCCCCAACTCCTCCCCCTCATCTCTCTTTCTCCCTCGTCTTTGCCTTGTTCCTTCTCTCTCCGAGCTCGTTTGTTTGATAGACGAGGTAATTATTAGGAAGTGTATGAAGATCTCACCTGAGAGTGCACGTGTGTGTACATGTGTGCGTGTGTGTGCATGAGTGAGTGATCCCATGTAATTATAAGAGATTAAGATGTTTATCACACTGTGCACAACAGCACACACACAGAGTTACACACACAGAGTTACACACACACACACACACACACACACACACACACACACACACACACACACAGGCATTCCCACAGACGTTGCTTGGATGTGGGAGGAGGAATGTCTTTGCAAACGTTCCAGTAAAACAGCTCAGATTTAAAAAATTGTTGACAACAAGATAAGCCATTTGTAACAAGTCTGGCAATCAACATTTTAGATTCTGAATATATCTTTTCTTGATGCCAAAGTAATTTTTATGTGTGGTTTCATTTTTTTCTCATCTGAAAAATGCAGGTATTTAGGGTCGAACTAAAATATGAATCCCACATTTTTTTAGTATATTACCTCTGCTGTTTGTTTTATTACCCAAAGCAAGCTGTCATCAGCCTACAAAGTTGTTACTGATGTGTTACCAAACTATTGACTTCTCAGACTTGCAGCCAGTACAAAATATCATCTTTTGTGTATTTAAGACAAACATTTCTTTTCATCATCCTGCTGGAGTCGTCTTTGGTGGTGTGATTTAATGATAGAGCTGATAAGCCATAAATCTGTCACATTGCAAATCGTCATTTAACATGATATTAATATAATGATTAATTCTGTTTAAATCCGCTTGTCTTCCAAGTGCTGTCACACACTAAGGGTTGGTCAACACTGCTGCAAGATTAATTTGCCATTGTCATTCATTTGCATTTACTTGTATCTTAAAGCCAAGCATGACCTATTTAATATCTTTGGGGATAACTTGGCTGCAGTGTACAGTACAGTGTGGCAAGAAACACACTGGTTGGTATAATTGGATCTGGGTCATCAGATGTGTAAAAAATATAAGCACTCAAAACATCCCTGTTATGTGCCTGGACTGTAAATGCCATGGAGTAACACCTGTTAATCATACTCTGTCTAATGCTTTCTACTGTTGACAGGACTAGGAGGCGCAACAGTGGGCAGAGAGTCGCGTCTGTGTGCTTTATGAACAGAGAGCTGAAGGTAAAGGAGTTCATTAACTGTACAACCTCTTGAAAGCCTTCATTTATGAAAGATAAGAACATTTCTTCTGCCTGTGCATGAGCATGGCTACGTGTGTGTGACTACGATGGTCATATGCATCATACTATGGCTGATAAATGACGCATGTCATCCTTTGATCTGAATAAGCTGAATAAGTAAATCTTCGGTCTGGGTTGAAAAATGCACTGGCTGTAAATGCAACAGTCAACATTTTTAGGCTAGTTACCTATATGTTTTGAGATAAATGATAAAAAGATCAAGATGTGAGGAAGTGTGAATTGAATCATGACAAATGCCACAGTGTCCAAGCCTCTGTTGTTTTCTTCATAACTCATCTGCTGAACTGGTATTAATGCTTGCAGCTATAATTTACTTTCAATTCCCTTGTAACAGTGTGGATTGTTGATGATTTGCTTGTTTAAATAAATAAATTAAGGTCTGTTTAACATCACAAAGGCCTCTAATGACTAACATTACACAGGCATCAAACTTAAGCTGTAAGTAAAAATATTGCTCATGTCAAAACTCAGCATTGGCTCAATGACATTGTGATGTTTAGTAGACATTTAGCAGATGATGGGTTTTGGGAAGTAGTCAGCCTTCTGTCACTTGACACACTGGCTCCTGAGCTGCCATTTTAAAGCCTCTAGTTTGTAATTCGGTCGTCGCCATCTTGATTTTTTTAATCCAGGAGAAACCATATTTGGAGGAGAAGAAGGAGCTGAGGAGGAGTGAGGGCTGGATCTGACCCACTCTGTACTCTGTCCTGATTGTCAGTCAGGTCACAGTTTGAGGTACAGTCTGTCAAACACGGAGTAGACACAGACTAATACATTAATACACTAATACACTGCCTTATTGTCTATTTTCCTCCAAATGGGACCAAAATTAACAAAAAAGGAGACTGAGACCATAAACTCATTAGAAAAACATTTACAGAATAATAATAATAATAATAATAATAATAATAATAATAATAAATCAATAGAGAGGTTTTCACATAGACTTCAATACATTAGTCTTCTTTTAACAATCAGAGTCACCCTCTGATAGTCATTAGACAGAATGCAGAATTGGTCGCCATAACTCAAACTCAGATGTTGGAATTATTATATGCGCACAAATCATGCTTCAAAGGTGTTCAGTGATAAATGGCATTGGCATGAAATGTTTGGAAGACAATGGATATTGGCTACTTAACAACATAACTTAAAACTAATAAAATGTCAACATCAGCATTCTGCTTTAAATTGACATTGGCATTAGATTTTCCTGACACTGACATTTGGTCAGCCGGCATCACTTCCCACAAGCATCTGCCCGCTGTTTTTCTTTTTGTCTGTGCATGTTTGTGTGTAAGTTTGGAAGGCTTTGGGTTGGCCTGAGGGAAGGTCAGTAGGAAGTTTCAAACACCCTCTCATACAAACACCTTGGGGGACACATTTAACCCTTAACTGCTGCTTGCACAAAATGCATTTACAGGGGAAAAAAAAACCCAAATTAAACGATCCTTTGGCTAACATGTGGCAGTTGGTGTCTCCCTTGTGTGTTCACATAGACAAAAAAAATGTGGTGTAGAAAAGGAATGTACAACAGTGCAACAACACTTGGTTGTTATTCATGAGTGTGCTAACCAAAACTGTGACGTGTAGCTGCTGTTTCACTGTCTTAGGCACTGCCAAGCATGAGCGGTTCTGTAGCAGTACAGTGTGTCTGTGGCTGCAGTAATGTTAAGTGTTCCCAGGCTGTACTGTGATGGATGACCTCCTGTCCTCACCTAATGAAAACAAGAACACCCTGCTGTAATCACATCTATGAATACAAGTGAAAATCCATAACATTTTGCTCTCACTACCAGAACAATCAATGTCTAGCTCACACCTTTGGTCTCCGCGTTATAAAAACAGGTCTTCTGCGGCAGGTAACAGGACAATCGGCCCGAGCCAATAAATAGAGAAACAATATTCGGTGGCGAAGTAGGTTAAAATTGGACAGAAGATAAACTGGGAAAATAACAAGAGAGGACAGAGATAATAGAGGGAATAAAGCAGACAGAAAATACTGAGAAGGTGATAATGCTGAGAACACTGGCAAGACATCAGTATAAAATCATAAAAGAGAAAGTCAGAGGACAGAGTTTATAGAAAAGCTAGAAGATGAGGAGAGAATCACAAGGACAACAAGGAAAGAGCATCACACTATAGACTGTATGGATCACACAAGCAAAGAAAGAGAGAGAATGTCGCAACTACTGAAAACAAAAACCTTGTGCAGAAAACCATGAAGGCAAAAAAACAGATTACATACACAGACTATATATTACACAGCCACAGAAACAGTTTGACTCAGACTCACAACAGGGTCAATTCAATGTATTTTGCTAGGCCTGTGTGTACAGAGGCTTCAGACAATACGTTGGGACTAAAAGCACAACATAAAATCCTCCCTGAAGCGCAGTAGTTTCTCTAGAGTAACTATAAAGGAACTGAAGCGGCACCAACGCAAAGTGGGCCACTATGTTTTTGCACAAGAGATGAGAATTAGTCACACAGTGAGCTAAACACTCTTACTCACAATCGTATCACGTCACCGTCTGCCAAGTCGTGCATGAGCACCAAATGTTGTCAGGCTTTCATGGGCATGATACTGTAGGGGGTGACTGGTGTGGTGCAAGAAAACTAAATTTACACACATGTAGGCTCATTCAACAATGAGACACTTAAGAGGATGTTGGTGTAAATAACTTTTTCTGTGATGATGCTATCACCACAAGCTGTAGGCTTATACAAAAGGCTTATACAAAACTCTGCAATCATGCCTGTGTATGTGAAGACATGTGCCCTCATTTCTGAGTTGGTGCTTGTATGTTTGCGTATATACATTTCAGCGTTCACAACGGAACAACATCCTTGGGCTGTTAACCTGCTTTCAAAGAAAGTCTGTTCAGAAGATTTTATGAAGACTTCAGTGTTTCAACAAGAGGCAGCACGCACACGCAGACAATGACAAAGAGATGTCACAGTTCTTTCATGCATCCATTCATTCTCTGCCTGTTCTTGCCATGTTATTGACTCCCTTGTCATTTCAGACACTGCCACTCCCTCTTGCCTTGCAGTAACCCCAGCCCTTTCTTTCAGAGAAAGAAAGTGGCAGTATGAAAGTGGTAGCCTATCAGTCGGTGGTGGCAAGTGCCCTTTTTATTGCAGTTGTATACTGGGACAGCAGCATAAAAGCTACAGACACCAACAGCATAAATAAACTGCAGAAGAAGATAGGGTTTGTGCTGGGGGCCAGCCTGGACCCAGTGGGTGTGGTTGCTGTGAGGAGAGTGTTGGTGAAACAGCCGGCTATCATGGACGAAGCCTCTCAGCCGCTGCACGACACTGCGGCCTGACAGAGAAGCACATTCAGTGACAGATTTATCCTGCCCCGGTGTACCACAGAGCAGCACAGGGGGTCCTTGTGCCCACCGCCATCAGTCTTTACAATTCATCCCTGGACTAACCATCACAGCTGAACTAACCCTGCCTCAGCACAGGTGATCAGACACACACCACGAACCAGGACATTGGCTCCCGTTGCACACCCAGCTTATGAACAATATCTCATCTTTTTTTTAGCCTAATTTTAGTTTTGTGTCATTGTGGATTTGATTTTATTACTGCTACAAATTTCCCCATGGGTCTCAATAAAGTACCTACCTACCTGTCTGACTCTTCCCTGCCCACATACTCACTGGTTCCTAATTCCCTAATCCGCTCCTTGTACGGTATATTATTTATTGTGCTTTTCACACTTTCCACACTTTCCAGCCCTGCTTCTTCATTTATACCTATTTACAACCAGCTGCCTGTTTTGGGATTTTACCCGTCGCCCTGTTTCTTTGTCTCTTTGTCTGGTTTACCTGCTTGCTTCTTTCCGACCACTGCTCCAGATCCTGACTTCCTCATATTGCTGTTCTCTGCTGTTCAGAAACTGTTCTGAAATTTTACCAGTGTCTCTGATTTGTGCAACGGAGTCCTCCCTACCCTGAGCCGAGACAATGAGATAGCAGTAGTTACACAGTGTTCTCTCTATCTCTCTATTCCACACACACACGCACAAATAAAAATGCTCTGCTGTTGGAAGTTAATACATCATAGCTTATTGTCCTGTTGAATGAGTGGGCTGCTGCCAAAGACATTTTGTCACTCAACATTGATGAAACCTTGTGTGTCCAATTTAGTCTTTTATATGTCTGTTTTAAGAGTTGCTTTTTCCTCTGGACAACCATTTTTTTGAAGGAAAAAAAGACATATTGTTCCAGAAAATACCACACAGTAGGCAATTTAACATGCAGCACATGTGCAACAAACAGCATGGATTAGGATAAGTATATAATGTTGTAATATAGCTTTTAAGTCATACTATAAATGTAGTATTACCTTTGTTGTTTTTCCATTAAGAAAGGCCATGGTAATACAATTAATGGTGTCCATTTAGCTGACACACTTTCAGTGTCCTAGTATTGTGCTGTCTGGCTCACTGTCACACTTAGTTAATGTTAATGGTATTGGTAATTACCTATGCTTTTTCTGTTATGATGAGTTACAATGTGAAAAAGCCTTATTCAACAAAACAATATTCAGGGTGGAATCACTGACAATTTTCCACTGAGTGATAAATGTTTAATATTAGTATAATGAAGAAATTACACTGTTTTCCACATTTAGATAATAATGTTGTTATCAAACTAATCCTCAGTGTGTCTGATTAGTTTCAGTAACCATGTCAGAGCGATTTTCTTTCATGGTTTTGTGTGACAGGGATTGTCTATCAACATCCACAGAGGGACCTTGCTGTTGTGTAAATGGAGCCTTGCCCACTTCAGGCCTTGGCAGGGGCAGCAGAGACACAGAAAGAGAGAAATAGAGAGCGGGGGAGGTTGTGGCGGTCGTGGTGCAAGGACAAAAAGAAAGAAAAATGTATCTGGCATTAAGGAAGAGACAGGAAGTGGTATTTCTGCAATACTTTGATTTGAGCCAGGTAGTTTAGCATGCGACTTTCGGGGCCTTGGCATGCTGGCACTGAGAGAAAGATGGAGAACAGATGGAGAAGGAAATGGAGCAGCAGGAACAAACTAAGGAAATAAGAAACAATGAGTATGAAAGGAAAATGGTGAGCGAGTGGCTGGCATTGAGAAGTGGCATGCTCCAGAGAACAGTTTATTCACCAGTCTTTTGACTGTCCATTCGAATCAAATGAACAGAAAGCCTGTTAATGACCAGTCATAACTATAGCCTTTGAAACACACTGCATTTCAGCAGCATGCTTTTGTTTCTTATACTGTACACTGAACTTACGAGGTTGCACAAAGGTCAGTTGAAATGTTTGAAACTATGAACAAAGCTGTTGTTTTGATGGCGAGAAAGGTAAAAAAAGAAAGATGACCAACGTGACAGAAAGGTTGTGATGTCTTAGCTCACGGCTCCAAAACTGTAGTCCTACAGCACACTGTGAGAGAGGTTCAAAGAAATCTTACAACTAAAGATAGCCTGAGACAAAATTATGCATTTATGTAAATAAGACTGGTCAATACCTAGAATATGGCTGGGCTACCTACTGACAGTAGGTAGCCAAGCCATGTGTGCAACATAGGATGTAGTTGAAAAAAGTCTTGGAACTTCTGTAAACAACTGATATCACTGCGTCCTATTTGCATTCTGCCTGGTGTCAGCTAGTTACAGCCCTTTATCTGTTTGTTAATCTGTGTTCACATATATAGAATTTCAATACAGCTGAATTTCCAATCAAGCTGTTGTCATGCATGTTTTTTGTTCATGCTGTGAGACAATGGAACTGTATGGAATAGTGCCTGAAAAGTGACCCATTAAGACTACATAATAAATTCCAAGCCATTTGCAAATCTGATTTTGTAGCTGTGTGACAATACAATTATGTGAAAAATCACCAAACACATTAGTTAATTAGAGACAAAGATTGTACTGTCATTTTGCCTATATGTACTTGTAAAATGATCTCTCAGACTTAAGTTAGAAGCAACACAACAACTTCTTATTCTGTTTTTTACACAGCACACAGCCTCCATCTGGGTAACAAACTGCTGCTCTACCTCTCTGAACAGAATAAATGAAGACACGGCTTTAAAAGCTACTCTCTTATAGATTCGGTGCTTTAATGAAAAAAAAAAAAAGTCTCTAAATCAAGAGACAAATGCTCTAAGTTGCCAACACTGCATCCTATAAACACCCCCCTAATTGAAACCATTTGCCCTAAATCAATTTGAAAGAGCAATGGTCAGTGGGGGACTTCCAACCCAGTCATGTGGCACTGGCACTGACCAATGGTGGAACTATATCACTTAGTCAGTCAGTCAGCCACAGACATTTATGTTTATAGGACTGATCCATCCAAAAAATAAATTTCTTTTTGGCCTCTTTTCCTGAGCCATTCGGTTCCATCTCCTTCTTTGGATTTTTTTCCTACACAAAAATGTAATCATTGCAAGGGCTAAATTTTTGCTTAGCTGCATTTATTTACTACTAGATTTATGATGGTATTCTTGTATATTGACTTGGATCACAGCCTACGATTCAAGTGTTTATCATCGCACAGTCTGCATATGTCAACCTTGATGTCGTTCCGAAGTTTATTCGATCCATGTTGAACAGTGTGACCTGCAATAAATTTACACTGCTGAAATCTGACAGCCTTGCAAAGAGTGCCAAGACACAGTAGGTGGAGGAATGAGAGTCCACTGTTGGTGCGACATCAGGACTCTCCATCAGACAACAATAGAGGAAATACTATATGAACCCTTTGTGCTAGTGAAGGATGTTTGTGATGGTCGAGGTGCTTTTTCGAGTGTTGCCAATGTAGCATCCATGCATGGCACGTTTGTCCTCTGCAGGTCGTCTTTGTAGAAACAAGAACTGTATCCACCAGAGGGCTTCTTTCTTAAAGGAGCTGGAGGAAACCAATGCCTGCAGCATTCTGTTTAAATCATGACCCTACTGTCAGCCTGTGGGTGGTGAGAACCCTCTGTTAAAACACACATACCCACAGGAGATAAGATAAATTGTGCATTGGTCACTTTGCTTTTAATACACCAAATAAATTCTTTACTTGAATTTCAATAAGCAGTCCAAACTGGAGCATATTACAACACACACCATGCCGAGGTGAGGAGCATCATTTAATGCATATTTGGCATGTCTGTTAGCGATCCATCTTTCTGACGGTGGTGGACACCCAGCCTTGGTTTGCCCCTAAGTGACAGGAGTGTGGCTGCATCCTCCACAACGTCTGTGCAGCAGAAGGTGATATCCTAGAGGAGGAGAAAGGCTCCAGCCAAGATGACTGAGGCGACAATTCAGATGAAGATGATGTGTATGAGTGGGAGCTGTCAGGAAATGGTTTTGTGAGCAACAGGGTTGCTGTGCACGTGTCCATTCCTGCAGAAGTGCCTGCACGTTTGAATGAGCATGACTACACCTAGGGGGCAAACCTCTCCAGATGTCCATGATCACTCTTCCACTAAATCATAGTTACTGTAGATTACCACCCACTCACTACAATTCAAAACTTCAATCTCTTGTGTAAACAATGCTGTCAGTGACGGTGAGATTGTGTTGGTAATGTAAATACATAATTAGAAAACACTTAACACAGTGCTGCCTACAGCTCCCCAGAGTTTAGGGCCTACCCTCTTACACACATTCATTTTATATCCATACCATATATATTCATAATCATAGGAACATAAATTAATTAATCACATTAAAAGGACTTGGGCTCCACTATGGCTTCACTTATCCTTGGATAGCTGTCATCTGTGCAGTGGAATAATGAATCTCCCTTGAAGAAGGAAGCCGCCACTTTGCAGTCCAGAGCATCCCATAAAAGTTTTGTGCCGGTGATTTGAGAGGTCATGAACAAGTCTCACAAATAAAGTCCAGCTCTGCCAGTTCAGTCAGATGCAGTTTTTATATTTTGTCAAAAGCTTTGTTTTCCTCTGCGTTTGAAAACCAGATAGACTGTTTTATGCCTCTCTTATTGGGTTTTAACAGAATTTTCCAAAAAACAACCACCAAAAAATTAGGATTAAGGCTGCAAAACATGAAGAGATCCCCTTTTCTATATCTGTCTCTGTTATCACCAGCTCGTATTTCCTAATTTATATAGTACCTATTTAATCATTCTTTCTCGTGAAGTATGGCGTACATTTTGCTGCACCTCGAATACGACAGTCACTCAAACATTTATCAGTGTTTTGTTCCACTAGCCAAGAGGAATCTTATGTTCTACTGTCTACACTAATGAGGTACTAGTATAACCGAGAGTAATCATACACTATACTGTACCTTAGGAAGAGTGTGTATGTGACTGTGAGTGAATGGGTGTGTGTGCTCCAGTCAGCAAAAGCAGTCATGTATACAGAGTGTTTGGCTGGCCTTCAAAAGCGAAAGGATTTGGCTAAAGAATAGAGACCCCTCTATATCTTGCTGTGCCTGCCTGTCTGTCTGTCTTTGTCCATTTGTCCTTTCTTCTATCACCAGCTCTCTTTTAGCTAATGGGGAAAAAAAAAAAAAAATCCTTCCTTCTTTTGTTGAGTAATCTCTTCTACTACATAACATCTGCTTTCTCAGATCTACATTATCCTCTACTTAGTGTGGTCTGTCATCGATAATTTAGCTTTGTGCATACAATGTATGATGCATGAATAATCAAAGAGATACAATGCTGAATAGCTTGTGTTGTTGTAAATGTAAGTACGTTTTTTGTGTTTCCACTTTGCTGAAGTATTTTTCCTTTGCCTTACTTAAAAGAGCAGTGAGAAGTGGCTGCTTTTCTCAGCTTTGCCAGCATGAGCTGTAATCATGTTTCATTTACTGAGGTAGTTTCATTAGGAGATTATTACACTGCAAAAATGCTAGTCTATCTTTTCTTTTCTCCATCGTCGTATTTCTTTTTCCTTTCATGTCTCTTCAGATACTTGCACACGTGTATATTAGATACTTGGGCTATCACAACATGTTTCAGACTTGACTGAAAAGTAAAAGCTGGAATGTGGTTTGCAAAGATCCATAATGCATAACTAATTGTGACATGATGATTGTCCTGTAATGATGATGTTACAACAGCGATGTACTATTAGAATTTTGGAATAAATGGAGCATTATCATCCTACTGTCTTTGACTCATCTTTCTGGACATGTCACAAACATGAGTCTAATATTTATCCTCTTTTTAGCTGGATTTTTGTACTTGTATTTTTATCTTTTTCGCTTTCTCAGTTTATGATTCACCACCTATTTGCTGAATAGGTCACATTATCAGAACTTTATTTGTTGAAAAATGCTGTAATAAGGATTCATGAAAGAGAGGTGCCACACAACAAATACAGGGACTATAAAACTAAACTAAAAACAAATAAAGTGTAAAAACACGCTGACGTGGGTGATAATTCCGTAGGTGATAATTTTAAAATGACTAAATAATGCAATTTAAACTTTTCGCCCCATTGACCCGTACATGAAAATACTATTAGAATCAAAGTCCCTGCACTGCTTGTGTCAGAAATATTATTTAAGCTCAATGTAGAGTATCTTCCAATACTGGATCACAAGATGAGATATGTTGTGAGGGCACATTTCCATTTTCCATGGCGCTCGGGACTCTATACCATTTAAACAGTGCATACTATAACACTTAAATAAATAACACATTAATTATGCAAGAAGCTAACTCTTTCATAATGTGTGCCCCACCAAGCCCATAAAACATCTGAAGTGATAACATGAAGAGAAAATTATATGGATGTATAATGAATACATAAATTACAAATCAGCATAACTAAAACAACATGAGTGAAAAGGCATCATGCTCCCCTGTGTGTGATAAACCACAGGCTTCAATTATACTTTTTTTTTTAATTCAGAGAATGAATATATTTGGTATTAAACGTGTTCTTCTATAAGCATATCACCTACTCCTAATATACATGGCACAACACAGCCACTTAGTGCATTTTGTTGCAATTAAATGCAAATCATTTGTTATATTTTTGGACTTTACTATTCACGACTAGCCAAATTATTTCCACATGTGTGCAGGGAGCTGATATTTGTGCCCAGATTTTGGTTGTTATGGACTTAAAAGCTGCCATTTCTGTAAATGTCAATCATTTTATGCAGAGGTTGCCTGGGGATTTTTCTTAACTACACAAATGATCTTGAGGGGAACACAGTAAAACAATAAAGCAAACAATTATTTTCTTCTCTTGCTTTCTCACGTCACATGATGTGACAAAAATTATTTTGACTCTTGCCTATGTGTTTTCTCCTTTTAATAAAATCAAATATACAGTCATCCATCACTGGTAATAACATTCAATAGTATCATTTATTTAGGACACTTAATTTCTAACTAGCTGTCTATCCCTTTTCTCTTCTATATTAATGCCACCTACCTTTCCTCACCATTAGTATTCTATAATTATATATTTCATAGTATGCTGAGAAAGAATGATTTCAACTGGTTTATTGTTAATTCTATCAATCTACTGAACTACAAGTGACCTGCATAGCTTGAGATTTGTCGAGATGTCAGGTTCTCATGCTTTGAATCCCTGCAGCAAAATAATTCCATAGATTAAAATGGATTCCTAATCTTGTGATAGGGGAATCAAACTAATTATGCTCCCACTCTCGTCCTCTCTTCATATCTCTAAGTGTTTTTTTTTTGTTTTGTTTTTTTGCCTGCTACCGAAAGTGAAGATCCTCTTTACTGCAGCTTTCTTTCTCTCCCTTCTTCTGGCACTGTGCTGGCATGCCAGAGTCTGTGAGGTAAAATATGAATCTGTTGTCAATGACTTTTTCTCCGTCCTCTTGTCTTCTTTCCTCTATTTGTCCTGGATCTTCTCTGCTGCATTTATGGACTTTTCTCTATCTCAGCAGGGCTCCAGTATCAGTGTTGGTTTGATGTTAATTTTCCCATGTAGATGTCTATTCTGCCATTTCTTCAACACAACATGTTATATTGAGGGTTTCCTTTAAAGTTGATTTACATGCATATCATCAAGTGTAGTGATGAAACTGTAATGTCACACACAGCATACGCCATAACATCTAATATTGCAGCATCTGGAACATGCTGAGACCTCTTATCTCCTTAAGCGTCAGCTTTTCAGTAATTGAGGAGAAGCTGGTGAAATCTTTGAAATTTTATAGCAGATTTTAAATTGATGTCATGGTTGCCAGGCTAATTACACATATGGTGTGTTCACATTATTATGATGTTTCCGAAGTGTCACAGGCTTTTCCATCTACCCATTGAGGAGTGGCTGCGAGGCTGATAAATAAGCAGTTGCTTAGGGAAAAGGTTGGCTCCAGTCACGATGAGACATCTAATTTGTAATACAGGCTTGCTATTAAAAATCAAATCTCCAGCCTAAGATAACCTAATGACATCACAACTACATCACTAGGGTATTTTTTAACACTTCAGAAACATCAGTTCTCAGACTGTACACACTCTCCAACAAAATTGAGAGTGTGAGTTAAAACAGCTTTTTCTGTGGCTGTGATATAATAAGCAAGTCTAAATTGACCAGCCTGTCTGTGATAGCAGCTGCTGCACAAATAACCACAGCCTCAGCTTGACTGTGCCTCTAATGCATCCTGACGCTTGCATTAGGAAGCCTTATAGGACAAAAAACAACGTTCCATACGATTTGTATAATAAGATTTATTCCTCCTCAGTGGCAGTAAACAATCTGTACTGGGCTGCTGATAACGCTGTGTCCAGAGCTTAACTCTGAACTACAATAAACACTATAGACATTCTTCACACTAACACACACTAGAGCCTCTTGTAGCAGAGCTGCTAGCTCAGCAGCACAGGTGTCCACAGAGTGACTCTCCTAAAGGGTCAAATGTGCCTCTAGTGACTGATGGTCACAAGGCCACACCTCTTACAGATGTTGCTCCCTCACTCCACTGATGTTTTTCATTGTGCTTCGAGCTTCGAGCTGAATCTGAGGGTGTAGTTACCCTTTAACATGATGCAATGACAAAAAAATCAAGGTCATGTTTAACATTTATGGAGTGCACCTTTAAGATATGGCGCATTTATGCACATGTAACATTGGAAACCAGCAAGAAAACTAGTGCCAGCAGAAATCTATCCCTTACCCCAGTTCAGGAAACTAGGATGCTTATTCATACCATATAAAGAAAGCAGGTTATTGAAAAAAATCTGACAAAGACCTGATGAATGTAAAAGTGCTGACTGTAGCTAAACTCAAAAACTCAGTGCACAATATTCTGTCTGGGATTTGTTCTGCCTGTGTTTAAATGGATGCTGCTTTGTCCTTTGGTTTGCTACCTACAGGCGTATTATAAATGTGATTGTCTATCTGTGTTGACCTATCCTGTCCTGCACATGGCAGGGAGGGCCACTGTGAACCTGCAAAGAATTGAGCAGAAAACAAAGAATGAACGCCACCTTCAGGTCCTCATTTTTTGCATCGCAAGTCTTTATTTTACAATGTACCCAAACCCCCACGAGTCATTACAAGTTGAACACAGTATCTGTCATTATGTAAACAAAGTATTGTGCATGTTTTGCAGCATGTGTTTGATTTATTGGGTAGTTAATGGCTTTTTTTCTGTGGAACACATGCTCCTTGCTACATGCAACAGTTTCTTTCCTTTAAACCTAAACAACACCTAGAAAATGACATGAGGGAGACTGAAACAAAGCTGTGTTTTCACATTAAATGACTTTGCTCTCACCTGTCCAAATAAAGGCTCTTAATTAATATGCTTAAAACATGCTCAGTGTGAACATGGCCCTTTAGCTACTTCATTATTTATAGTGGAAGCATGTTTACAAGTCCTATGTGTGCAGGTGTGAATCTCAGTATAACACCTGTAGGGTAACTGGGGAGCTGTGATTCCGCTCACCTCATAGAAATTAACTTGAAAATGCTGGATAATATATTTGTTTTAGAAATGTTGTGACTTGATTTGTTTAAATCAAACTGACAGGAATATACTGCGCTGTGTTTTGGTCCTTAAACTTTAAACTTTAATCAGATTAACAGTAACTACCATTTATCTTTGGTGGTATCTGTATACAGTTATTTCTATGTTGTTTGTGATCCTGTATGTATATGTGCGTGTGTGTTTGTGCAAACATCTGTGCATTTGACAGGGTTAGTGTACGGTCAGTGAATCTGCTGACCAAGACAGGATGGAACATCAAACAAGCCCACAGTTAAATTTGTCCAGAGGCTACTATCACACCGTCTGCTGTATAAGAGGTCAGCTATTACAGTTGAAGTGCCAATAGGCAAAACATTTTATGATATACTTTAAGGGTGACAGGATGGCTTCATGGATTGTGATGCCACTCCACACACAATGTTTGGATTTATATATGTACACACATAAATATATATATATAGCAATAGCTACTCAGCTGCTCGATGGGGAGCAACATTCAGTCACTGACCCTTCCCCCTAGCTGTGGGGCAAAATGATATTTCAGCATCCAGTGAGCCAAAGCGTTAACACAACACAAGAGTGAGACTTGTCGAATTGTCAGCTGTGGCTGTAGTCAAATACATAGATACTGGATCAGATGAGCTCTTACAGTGATCAATATATACAATAAGAATATAAAATAAAATACCATCAGTTAAGAAAAAAAACCAACAGAATAATTAGTTGTAAGAACACATCCAATGAAGACTGTTTTCCTGTCAGCTGAGGGACCCAGATAGAAAAGGTGACAGGTCTGAACCATTCAGTAACCTTTAAAAGTGCCCTGCCAAGGATCTCAGGCAGCAATCAGCCTCATAGGGAATTAGCAGGTCTCACATGTAGGCAGGAACAAGATGATTCAAAGCTTTAAAAACAAGCAAAATAACAACAAGGATAGATGTAATGTGGTTGTTTCTCTTCGAAGGTGCTAACAGCCTGGCAGAATCGTTTTGCACTAACCAGAGTCTTTGGATGTTTCACCTGCTGATACCAGAATAGAGTGTATTGCAACAGTTGAGTCTGGAAGAGATAAAAGCATGGGTGACCTTTTCTAAGTCCACAGAGGAAAGAAATGACCTGATCTGGATTAGTTGTCTCAGTTGCGCAAAGCAGGACTCCGCCACTTTAACATTTTTGGATCAGGCACCAAGACGAGGAGAGGAGATTAGTATTGCTGCTAGCGCTGGGGCCACAGGGGGTAATTATAATTACCTATGGTTTGTTGGCATTCAGCCGCAAGAGGGTTTTGGACATCCAATTTCTCTTTTCAGCTACACAGGGAATAATGCTGGATCCATCTGGGGTTCTAGGCTTCATCTGAACGTATAACTGTGTATCATCCACATAGCAATGGAAAACAAGATTTGCCGAACCCATAATAAAATAGAGGAACACAGGAGGAGGAGGATTACAGGAAAGGACCTGTTCAGTTTGACAGATAGAGATTAGCCAATTCAGAGCCACAGCACTAATGTCAACATAGTTCTTTAGACAGCTAGTTATTATGTATTAAGATATTATAGATCTCCACCGTTATATTGCAAAAGAAAATGTTCTTTTCACACATCTCTCTGGGATTCCAGGGTGGAACTGGACAACGAATTTATGATTTCTAGGATTGTGACCGTGTTGAGTAATCAGATTTGAAAAAGAAGTGCTCCTTTCTTCTTTGATTGTACGCTGATAACTGAACATTAGATCTTTTAGGGAGGTAAGGGAGACACTGCGATTATCCTCTTTTCCATCTCCACTCTGCCTTCTCATGATGTCTCTCTAGGTTCCTTAATTCTTCTTTCAACCATGGCACAGAAAATGGTTTCTGATTTTTTTTTTTTTTCTCTTTTTTTATAGCGAACTGGAACGCTATAATCTAATATGATCACGCAAGAGCTATTAAAAACACTGACAAGCTCATCTACTGTGAGGCCATTTTGTTCGCTTGTATTAAAAAATGTGTTTGAGGCAGTAAAAGCCTGACAGAAGTGAAGAATAGAGAGTGAATTTAAATTCAAACCGGTGTGTGTGTGTGTGTGTGTGTGTGTGTGTGGGGGGGGGGGGTTTAGGGTCAGGGGAGTGGAATGAAACCTGCAAGAGCACAGGGCTGTGATCAGAGATGGCTAATGTTCACGTTGTTTTCACTGAAACCACGGGAGAGCACAAGGTCAAGGTGTGCTTTTTATCATAGCTGTGTTGTTTCACATTTAGTTTAAATGAAAATCAAAAAATTTGACAAGGCTCCAAATCAATTTTCCTGCTTGTTTTCTAGTAGGATGTAACACATCATGTTTGAACAGGCCCCACTTGGTCCAGAAGGAATTGAAAAGACTAAAAAAAATGACAAAAAAAAAAAAAAGTGGAAGAAAAACTGTGTGGACAGAGGGACCACTGACTTGCCTTGTAATTGCACCAGGAAGCTTTGTGAATCTGATGATAGAGTCTCTGACAAGTGAAATCTCAGGTCATTCGACAGACGGGGCTGATGGCAGCAGTAACGACATCAGAGGAGCAGGGAAAAAAACTTTGTCAATTGGGCTGTAAAGGACACCCATTGGTAAACTGGATGATTTCCAAATACATAAATAAGTGCACTGGTCTAGTCTCCTTTGGAACCTGAAGAAGTTAAAGCATCAGATTGATGATGTCGACGCTGCTTGTTCATCTCTTTGTTTCCCATCATATACAGCGTCAAAATGAGGCTTAAACCTGGATAAAAATGTTAAATTGACACAGTTTCTGATGGACAAACACAAATCTGGACAAATGCACAGACCTGTATGTGTGTAAGTGCACAAACATGAGTCTCTTGGCAAAGTATAATAGGAAGTCTATGCAAACTATAATATAACCAACCAACATTTGATTCTGAATTCATCATGTTGACTTCATCTGTGCTTATCCTAGTATTGTGGAACAATGCATACAGTCTTGTAAAAAAGGCAGAAATTGGTATAAAAGCATGGGCATGTTGCATACTTACAGACTGTTGGACATTGGCATGTTTTTAATTATTAGACATTAACAAATGATTAATAACAAAATATTGTCAAATCACTTCAGGATGAATTAATCCATAAATAGTCAATATTGATTCACTCTCAAATTTCACTATCAATGTGGAATTGATAGTGATTAATAATTAACTTCATAACTACAGACAAAGTGGGCATATTATAGTTGTTGAATTTAATTGGAGGCGTAGTGGTTGGCAATATTCACCCTTATGCAACATGAAGTACACCAGTGAGTAAACACAAAGAGAGTCTGCAACCAAAGCAGACATCACAGCAACAAAGCATAGTAGGTATAATAACCAAACCAGTACATCAACATTAAGAAAGGCTAACAGTCCTGCTGTGCAGTTCTAGGTTAAGTGTCCTTTGAAAAAAGAGATGTCATTTCCAGTCTCTAGCTTGTAAACTCCAGTGAGTTTGTGCAGCTTACAAAGTAAGCTCCACATTAACTCTGCTTTGTGGCTCCCGCTGCTTGGGAAATTCAGCTGGCAGACTTTGTGTCGTAGCCACTGGCGCTAAATTAAACTTGTTCACTGCTGATAAACTTTAAGCAGGAAGTCGCGTTTCTGCCATTGACAATGAGTGAAGTGGCACAGTGTGCTGTGGGCAGCTGTTCTTCTAGGTAGAAAAGAAGAGAGTGAATCAATGGACACAGCTTGGTTTTGTTGGCCTGGTGACACCTTGGGTTATATATCATACAGTGGCCAATACATGTCTGTAGAAAAAAAAATATATATCTTGTCTTTACCATCTTGAATAGAAGAAGGTCCAACAAGATAGTCATGAAATGATCCCAGTCTGGTTTGACCTGTGTTTACATCTTTTTACTATTCTGAAGTTCATAGCCTGAGAAACTGGGAGATTTTACCTAAATTGCTAAATAAGCCGATATTTTGATTCAGTCATGTAGAAATTAAAAGAATTTAACCAGACTCCCAAGACTGTATTATTGGTTAACTTCTTCCACAAAACATGACAATTCTGTAAAAAAATAAACATCTGCCAGTTTTAGGTCAGTGCTGTTTAAGTGGCTCTATGTTCTTCTTGGTCAACATTGAGGTTGTTCATATCACATGGAGACTCCCCAGACACCCACTACTGCTCGCATCTTGTGTATTACACAGGGTTCAGTGTATTTGTGTGTGTGTGCGTGTGTGTCTGTGCAATGCAGCTTGGAGACATCAAGGTCAGAGTTAATTCAGTGGCGTTCTGATGTCAGCACACACACACACACACACACACACACACACACACACACACACACACACACACACACACACACACACACACACACAATCCACATAGTTGCCTTCAGACAAAAAGTAAATTGAAAAAAAATGTTTTCATAGCAGACTCTGCTTTGATATAACCAGGAGACACAGTGTTATGAAAAAGCTTTAAAAATAATTGCTAGAATGAAGAGTAACTACATGAGAATGTATCGAACCTTTAGTCTTTTCAACAGCTATTTTGACCTGAGGAGACTTAGCAAGTTGGTTTTGCTTTTACCCCACAGCAATGTAGAGTTTATTTCTTATTTATTTATTTCTTTTTGTTTCCTATTTAGAATGGATCTGATGGTGAGCCCACGCTTTCATATGCTGATCACTGACAGAAAGCATTTACTGATTTACTGCAAGAGCAGTAGAGTTTAGAGACACACAAGCTGTTTTTTGTTTGGGATTTTCCTTTACAAGTCATGCGCACACTCAAACTCGTGTTAATGCAAGGGGGTAGAGACAGATTTTAGTTATTTTAACACCTTAAACATGGCCACCCTCATTGTTTTTTAATCATATTCATTTTCACAAATTTAGACCAGAGTGTCCATAAACAGACAAACAAAGTGTTTGGATTCTTTGTTAAAGTGAATATTCCACTGAACGCTTTGGCACAGTGACTGAAAGCTTATGTGTTTTTTTAATGCAACCTCATCTACTTTGTAATTTGAAGTTGCTGCTTTTCTTGCAGACTCATCTAATTTGTATTTGGCATCATAAGATAAATATGAGGCTGAAAAGCCCTGTGACAGAGGCAATAGGAGACTAATATGGAGAGAAAGAGAGGTAGAGAGATATAAAGGAGAGAGAGGGGGCGAGAGAGAGAAGAGGTTTTCGTGAGCCTCGTTTTGTGTGAGTGCAACCTTTGAGAGAGATATTCACCTAAGCTCACCCCATCTTTTAGCTCCCCATAGTGCATACCTGTCCACTTCTTCTCTCCTTTTCTGTTCCTCTACCTTTTTTTTCTGTCAGTCTGTCAGTCTCTCTTTTTTTCTTTTCTTCTCTCACCCTACTTTTCTGCAGACCACAGAGGAAGCATTTCCTGTGATAAATCTTTCAGCTCTAAATGTCACCTGCGAGCCTTCTGCAGTCACACAAGTTTGGACACATTTCAGCTTTCATGTCCACATTCAGTAGAAAACTATTAAGTTTCTATGATGTTTTTATTATGTTTTTATGATTTGTTTTTGACTAGGGGTAATGGGGTGGAGACTTTTAATGCTAACCACATTACTACTACTACAAAAAAAAAAAAAAAATCACATATGGCAACTTTTAGAGCACACTGTGATCGCTCCCCGCACTTGTTACTCAACTCAGGTTACTAAACTGAAGCAACTCCAGTGTGCTTACTGGAAGGAACTGAATAGGATGCTTCTCGTAAGGATGAGGAATGCACCTAAACAATCTTGGTCAATATCATCAACCCTTTAAAGGATGCTCCAAGTAGAAGAGAGCGCTGCCTGCAAGCTGACAGCTCTATCAAAGCAAAATTTCAGACTTTTTTTTTTTTTTTCTCAAATCTGAGCCCACCATCAGACACCACCATTCTATTAAAGTGAGTCCTCAAATACACTGAAAAGAGAGCTGCATCCTCACAAAACCACATCTTGGGGGTGAACTGACTTTGTTCGCACATGGGTTTCCTGCCAGCCTATTTACTGAGGAGTTTTCAAACTTTGTCTGCTTGTCAGAGAAATGTTGACTGCGCTTTGTTTGTACTCTTGCCACTGTTGGCAGTTCTGAGACATGAATAAAGTTGCATCACTGATCCTTGATGCAAATGCAGTCACATCCCAAATACAAAAGGTTCAACATACTGTGTTTATGTGGGCGTGTGTCTGTTCTAAAAGCTGTCTGTTTTGTAAGAGACTATCACACAATAAGGACTTAAAGCTGCTACCTCATTAGTAACTACTTTGTGCCGAACAGAGATGTTAAGAAATGGCAGCTTTGGTGAAGATTTGAAGTGATTTGTGCAGAGTAGAAATGGGGGGGATAAAAGAAAGAGCAGAGGAACAAGAAGAAGGGGAGGGGCTGTAAGGACTGTAAAAAACTGTAAGGCTACAAACAGTATTATGTGGTTCAAGAGAAAATGGCAACAGGAATGAGGAGGAAATTGTCATCCTTACACAACAACATTTGACTATGTCCAGTTGAGTTAGCATGTTTATCATCTATCTATCTATCTATCTATCTATCTATCTATCTATCTATCTATCTATCTATCTATCTATCTATCTATCTCATATATATATATATATATAATGACTGCAACAACACTATATGTAGTGATTAACTACATATCCAACTGACTAACAACAATTCATGGATTTATGTGCACACTGATTTGCACCCAACTGAACACAAACCTGGATATTCGGGATGGTGGAAAGGGCTTTAAACTAGTGGTGTTCACCAAATTAAGAAAAAGAGAAGCATTTGAATTTCTTCAAGAAGCACTGGGAATGAATTATGTTATTTCATATTTGGTCTAATGTTTAAATTTGACACAACATGACCTAAAATGCCTAAACAGCACTGATTTTTACTTTGACTCAGCAATGTCTTCAGTTTGAACCTTCTAATTTCTTCATTTAAGTCATTAAATTTTTATACTGGTAGGGGACTTTGGCTGGCACATTTTAGCCGTTTTCCATAATAGTTTGGAGAAGCCTCTGCTATGGACAATAAAACTTTTTTCAAAGTGACACTTTTTTGTCACGGAGAGACAGCTGCTGCTGCTGCTGCAGAATCTATGGTGACATCCTCTCTCAGACTGCACTGTCACCCTGCAACAATATGTGCAATAGCCTAACTGGCCTTTATTGAAAAGATCTTTTCCTCATTTATCTCTAGTTTTTCCTTTCTCTTCTTTTTCTATGAGTAATCTCAAAGTCTGGTCCTAAGAAAACATTAAAAATTAGAGTCAGAACATTCCTCCTGTGATGAAGATGAAGCCTCTGCATTATCATGCCCGATACAGACAGATCTGATTCCAGTCAGTGAGGGTTTCCTGACAAACATGTGCCAATAGGATAACCTAGATATTGTGTGAGATAGACAGAGAGATTGCAATATAAGAAAAACTTGAAGGCTGAAACAATAACTCATCACTCAAGGCCACAGTAGCCTACAGTATGGCAGTTTGTTTACTTTGCCTTGAAACTGTCAGGGACCCCATGTGGGGACTGTGCACCACACACAATAACAAAGCTTTCCCCAGGTGTTCACACTAAGAGTCATTAGTAATAAGAATAATTTTGAAGCAAAATAATATGGGAAAAGCTGTCTGCATTGAGAGTCATTGATTAATGGAACAAAAAGCATAAACAGCAGCATTGAAGGCGGCTGTTTCAAACAAATAAATACATTGTCCAAAAAAACTTGAAATGAGATGTCCCTCATATTAGAAATGTCACGGATACTTTGACCAAATTAAGTCTCTGTTCACTTTTTGAAAAATCAATCATGACATTGTATACCATGGTAATGTTATATTATGCTGATGAAATATAGCTCAAAAAGGTGGAACCACAGTAAAACTGTTGACATTTTATCATTATTATAGAGAAAATTTTAGTCTTTCAATATATTGTTTCACAGATTGAGACACACAGGGAACAAAATCAGTGGAGTGTCTGTGGAAATAATCACATTTACAACTGTATGGCAAGGCCAATCGCATTAACCATGTGTTCGAAAGCCCGTCTGCAAGAACCTCTCCCATGTGACCTATCGATGTGGTCTAGGACACCCTCAAACATTGGGTGCAAATAAAATTGTTTTCTACAGACACCTGGGTGCTCGTCTCCGCCACGCTAGGGCCAGGGACACTTTGGTGCACATAGTATCTGCCACATCATTTAGCGGACCCATGCAATGCTCACAACTTACAAGGATTTTAATTCCAAAGTCCTCATGTCAGAATTATATTTTTATGAGAATAAAATGTAGTATAAACGCTTAACATTGGGATCTTAAAACTGAAAAGACACTGGGCGAAAATACAAACAAGTGTAAGCTCGTAAGGAAACAGGGTTGTGCTTGAACTGACAGTTTAATCTTAAATCTTGCATATTATTTTCCAGAAGGAAGCGTTGGAATATATGTGGAGACAGCTTTTTGAACCAACTCATGGAGCTGACGTTATCTTAATTAGCTGGCTAACTGGCTACAGCTGATAAAATATGCTTACAAGTGTTATTTCACTTTGCAAAAATGATGGCATTCACCTTAAAGTGAGAAGCCTGCTCTTGTTTACATCTATTGATTTTTCAAAAAAATAATCTGCCATCTTACTGTATATTGCTTAAGTCATTCGTCCCATTTCGCTTACCAGAGAATATCCTGTTACCGCGACACAACAACCCAGAGATTTTTTCAAGGTATGCTGGATCCCCATTGTGCACACAAATTATTCTGTTTGTTAAAAGTTGATCAATCTAATAAGGAGAACGAATCGGTGTATTAGGAAGGTGGGCTGTCATGCATTGTGTGTGCAGTATACGCTATGGAAATGCCTCAGCATGAGGCAGTTTGTGTGAGCACATTGTCCACATCAATGTGTATATTTGCGTCGGTCATAGCAGCATGTAGAACAACCAACAGAGATACACATGCATCAAGGTATGTACGGTGTGTGTGTTTGTGTGTGTTGTGTGTAGCCTCGCAGATGTGCAATTCAGATGACTAATGTGCCAGCTGGCTTCTCTCATCCCTGCGCCAATTCACCAATGATGATTGACATTTAACACCAGTGTGACTGTATGATTGGTCACTTCACAGCTTGGTGATTGGCCATTGCCCACATAAGACCAATGACGATCTGCATTTTTCCACCAACATGCAAACACAATGGTTTGCTATGTCATTCAATTGCTAGAAACATCTAATGTGTAATTTTTAACCACTAACAGATGTATTCAATTTTATCTGGAGAATAGAAAAGTGTGTAGCTGTGTAACCATAGCCAATTTAAAATCTAGATGAAAGGGTTGATCACTATCAGCTTTGGCAAATTATAAGCACATTTTCCACATTACAGTAGTAGAAACATTCAGAAAAATGTCATTTGTAAACTCTTTTCCTGTTATTGGCTTTGAGTGGCTGCATTTTTTCCTACTCTGTGTCATTTCAAATCTCACTGCCTGCTATCAGCATCATTGCCCAATTTTATTGCCACATCAGGTTATCCATTTATCATTTCTTTTCAAAACAAATACAAGAAATTCATTTAATCAGTATAATTTTCGCAGACACTTTGTCTCATGTATTCACAGTTTCTTGGTCGTAGTTGCTCGCAGCAGCTTGATTTTTGCCATTCATTCAGCCAATATTATTTGTCATTACGTTCAGACAGGAGGCTGGAGGTAAGGAAATTACCAAAATAATATGTACATGTTGTGGCACAGATAAACATGTGGCAAGATTAATTTCTTGGGGGTTCCAGTGTGTCTCTGGCCTTTAGTTTGTGAAAGCATATCAAATATAAACAGTTGCTGTGTTGGTTTCAAAATATGGTGCAGATTTTATTTATAGCTACTGTTCAGAATTAGATAAAGTCAAAAACCAACAAATTATTTTCTTATGTATGGTCATTGATCATATAATCTGAATATCTTTTCATACTCCAGCCATCATAAATAGACAGCTGTCTTTTTGGATCAATATCATGTGGATTGAGGCTACAGGTTACCGGCAAATGTGACAAATGTTTAGTTACAAGCACAGCATTTACGATATAATCTATTTTGCTGTGAGGAATTCAAGGCTGCTGCCATGTGTCTCTGAATGTGTGTGTGTTGGGGTTAAGCATACCCTGCATTATTTATATTTTTTTTGCACATATCAGACAGTACCATAACTTCACAAAAAAACAAAAAAAAAAACAAAACAAACTTAAATTCAATTAAAAGGCACAGTCCACTAACCTTTTAAATGGATTTTAATTGGAAAGCAATAGAGTAGACAGCAGAGGCAGAGCTAGAGAATAAGTTGCGGTAAGAGTCAATCTTAAACCAATTAGGATATACAGGTGCAGGCTGAACCACCTATATCATCATGTGACACTTGAGAGCAGAATATTTTGTCAGCCGGGCCTTCGAACCCTTGGCAGTTTCACTGTCAAGCACAAAGTCTTGATTAGTAGCACTGTGTCAAGTCAGGTTCTCGTAACCCCAAATCTTGGCTGTCACATAGTGCTGTTATATTATTGGATGGAGTGCGGCTTGTTTATCCAGTATGAAAGTTCCCCTTTTACTCCATCATTAACTATTCCATAAGGCACACGTCTCCCGCTTGTATCCACTCAGACCTTTTCATATTTTCTTAACTTATCCTGCATTCCTCTGTAACTCTGTTCATTTCAACCTCCAAGTGGTAATTATATAAAACATTGACTGACTGACTGACACCTGTTTACTAATCAGTCTAGAAGTTCAGCAGTTCAGCATTTTCAAATTCAACCCTTTACTCTCCAGGAGCTGCCTACAGAGGAACAGGGCAACCATGTTATTTTGCATCTATTTCTATGACTTATTTACCTTCACTGAAGTCACATCACTTTCTGAGAGCATCCTGCCCTGAAGAAGCTGCTCAGATGCTCAGAGGTTATATTATATCCTGAGCAACACAAAGATGACAATCGCAATGTGGCAATAGTAAAACTTACAAATAGCGCCTTAATAAATGCCATATCATGTTAATTACTGATATTTAGAGTTAGTGGCTGGTGCATTTTAGTGCCTATGAAAAAAGCTGGGGTAATAATGTTTTCAGTGTTTGTGCTTAGCTACCTAGCCACTGGGTTTAGTTATGTAGAGTACAGATGTGAAAGTGTTATGAATGTTCTCAACTTGTTCTTCATTATTTTTCATTTTGATCAACAACTATCAATATTAGGTGCTAGTTTGCACAAATGTTGAAATGCTTTGGGATAATTTGACTTTGCGTGGAAGTTGTGTGTTGTTTCTTTCATTTGGACCAACAGGTCCAAATGAAAAAAACATTTCATGTTATTCTTGTTTTTCTTAAAAAGTCTGACATTGTCTTTCTCAACATGTAATTTCAAACATATTGTGTAATTTATTTTCTATCTATAAAAAAACATAAATAATCACAGACATATAACCTAACAATTAATGATGCACATTTGGGTTATATTTCCTTATGATCCCTAAAATCCCTACTTCAAATATACAGTTGATTATATTTTGTTTTAAAAGACAAAAGACAGCAAATGTCTTTGTTGTTGATGTTTTCATGAGATATGTCCAGAAATGCGCTCTTACAGTCTTCAGGGTCAATGAGCCCTCTCTGATGTTCTCAACCTGGCTCTCAGCTTATTCTGTTGATACAATATGACGTACACTTTTCTAATAAATGCTGTAACACACACCCTTTCTTTAATCAAAGTGATTGTTGCCAAACCTCTGTCATGCAGGACTCAGGATGGGAAGCCCAACCTCTGTTATTACCTCCGTCCAGGTTGTGCATCCTTTGCTCGCCAACCAAGTCACCTCTCCACAATTTACATGCAGAACAATGACATAGCACTTGGGGGGAATGGGAGAAAAAAAAACAAAAAACAAATATATTTCAGGTAACAATTAAATTTCTCACAAAGGAGTGAATATTAATGGATATGAGGACGAGAATGACAATGTGGCTGACTGCATTATTCGACTGTACAACTGCAGCTCAGATTACAATCATTCACACACCGACATTTGACGTGAGAATCTGTCCCATCCTTTCACCCCACATGACAGAAAAAGCCTCACTGTCAGATTAAAATTCAACTGGAAACTTATATCATCCCAATCAAGTGTGTCAAAATCTTCACTCCTCTAACCCACACTGGAGCTAATCACTAATCAGTGCTATTTATTAACCTAATTTGCTGGACCTGCTGCTTCAAGCTCTTAATACTGATGCCAACATCTGGTCCCCACCCTCCACACCACACAAGTATCATGATTAATGTTATGATCGCAATGCAGGGGGCTGCATTGCTGACAGATCAAGATGAAATTTACACCAAAATGTAATTTTTATATCAAGGTTCAGTATCTCATAACAAGCATGTGCTTTATTTCAGAAAAAAAAAAAAAATTGATCATAGATTATATCTTCTCATCAACGGATCACTAGTTTCATTCCACATTCAATCCTTCCAGTTTGTTAAAGTGGGTGGCCAAGGTATATTAAACACTTGTTGAGGAACACAGCACGTCTGAGGAGCATTTCAATTGATTTTCTTCCCTTAACCCGCAGAGAATCTAAATCTGGTAATATTCATCCATCCCTTTCCATCTGACATCTTCCCTCGCTCTAACGTCCCTCTTCCATCTGTGCATGGAGATCTAAATCTGTTTACATCCAGTCCTTCCTTTTCCAGGCACTCCTTCTATCTCCATCCCTCTCTCCAACACCCAATCCAGGGCTCAAAATGTGTTTACATTCCTCTGTCTGTTCATCGTTGCTTGGATAGAAACACTAATGTCCTTCCTTCTCTTGATTTTATAACTCTCACATCTGCTCTTTGAATAAAGAGAAAGGCCCAGTCATGGTCAAACCTGATTTATCCCTCCGGGACACAGACGCTTTCCCTCACCCTTTATTTGCCATTTGCACCCACATACCATACATATATAAATAAAACAAAGCGTGCAGCACGTGCACACATACACAGTCAGACACAACAGCATCAGACTACTAGTGGACAAGTGGCTGAATCCTCCTGACAGGCCTGTCTCGGAGGGAAATTAGAGAGGGTGGGGGCAGAGACTCGGAGGAAAGAGAGAGAGAGAGAGAGAGAGAGAGATGAGGGGAGTAGATGTGATGGAGTGAAAGATGGCAGAGGGGAGAGAAGCGGTGAGAGTGACAAGGAGCGGCAGAGGGAAAGAGAGAAAGAGAGACAGCGACACATGAGGGAAAGAGAGTTGTGGTTGGCAGACAGCAGCTGGAGGGAATGATCAACTCAGCTGACACATCACTTCATATCACCGCAGAGCGCCAGGACAGATGGAGGGAGGGTGGGACGGAGAGGGAAATAAAAGGACATGTGGTTAAGAAATGGATAGATGTAGAACAAGTGTGAGAGGAACATAAGGAGACAGCAAGGTGGAGGGAGAAAGAAGAAGACAGTGAGAGACTTATGGATGGGGAGAAAGGATGGAGGCTAGCATGGCGGCAGGACAGAGGCAGGGGAAGAAAGGGAGTCTGGTCTGAGAGGTGTGGGTTGGTGGGAGGATGAGGGAGAAGAGGAAAAGTGACACGAATGTTACAGAGGCAGGGAGAAGACAGAGAGAGGGAGAGGGTTGTATATGAATGAGACAGCATGTGGCATGAGGCATAAAATCAATTTCACAGAATTCTGACATTTAAAAGAACCATCTCTTCTTATCTCATCTCCTTCGCCTTGTATTCTTGCCTCCTTACTCATCGTCCGCTTCCCTTTTTTTTTTTTTTTTTTGAAAGCTGGTACTCGATTCCTGCACCTTCTACCCATACTTGTAAAATTACATTAAGAAATGAAGCGCAATGACTGACACAAAGCAAGTGTATTTGTATTTTGAGTTGTTAGTGTTTAACAGAAGGCATTATATCTCAATCATTTCTTAAGACAAGAGACAAGACAAGGGAGAGAAGGAAGAAAAAAAACAATACTAAAAATGAGGTTTTAAAAATTTTATAAAGCGCAGTGGATTGCAATGGAGAAAATATTTTAATTTAGACTGAAATAGACAAAAATTGTGCTGCATTAAGGGGGCTGTGTGGGCAAAAATCTTTCATTTAAGAAGCTGAAGTTATTATAACTTGAATCATGTATTTTTGTTGTAATTCAAGAATCATGCTCACTCAAAATGAGCCGTGAAATGCCAAATCTTGAGTCCATGCTAAAAACAAATAAATGAATAATAGAGTAAACATTAAAATGTAAGTATTTACTGGCCTGATGCAAGTGGCTGTGCATTTGTGTAACACACATATGTCATAGTTGTAGGGCAAACTATAGAATACAATTCAGTACAAATATGCAAATACATAGGGCAATGGAGAGGAGTCACTGAGGGCAGTGTGCTGCAGACACACAGAGCTCAAAGAACAGAGTTCACCACTCTGAAGGCCCGAGGCAAGAAGTAGCAGTCTAGTTTTTGTAGTTTCGGCCATTATTTTCTGTCAGTCATGGACAGATTGGCTTGCCCCTAGTGTTTCTTTTCCCTTTGGACTTCTCTTTCTAGATCTCAGAAACTGACTTGACTCTGCTCATTATTAATCAAGACATTTCACAATTCATCATTTCATAACCTGCAGTTTTAATAACCAACAGTTTTCCCTCGCTTTGGAAAAAGGTTCAACAAATCCAAACAAAAATCCAGATAAGAGTACTGTATGTCTTCTACATTTGCAGCAAACTCATTGCTAAGCAACTAAAAATATATTTTTGAAAGCTGGTAGGCAGAGTGTCAAAACAGCAGGTGGATGGTTTAAGGTGCATCACTACAGCACATCCTCCAGAGAAGATTACTACACAGGGTTGTGTATAAATGAATCAAATGGCACATAACAACAGTCACTGGCCTGAAAATGTTACCCAACACGGAACCAGTCTTAGCACATCCCAGGCCTGTGAGCAAACATAATTTCCAATTGACACCAATATTTCATAGAAACAACACACACTCTCTCCTTGTTTCACCACTTATAAATATAAGCACGATACATGTAGCACCTTAAGTTGCCTTGAGAGATGATAAAGCATTTGGCTAATGTGTTGTTGTGGTTAATGTGTTGCTGTGAGCAATTACCTATTGTAAGAAACATTTACGTGAGCCAAACACGACTTCACTTTGTGTGGCCATCTGCAAAAATAACAGTTGATAGCATTACTGAGGCACTCCAGCAACAAAGTATCAGATGACAGCCATTCACGTGCCACTACCACAATTGGACATAATTTGTTATAATTGTTTTAAGATGTTCAATATCCCTGTGGTCTAAAGATTTAAAGATTTTTTTCCCTGCTATTTTACGAGAGAGGGAAAATCATATCAAAATATTGTCGTTGGGTTCTGGCATGCCTCTGGTTAAAACATTTTGTTAGCTGTCAGTGTGGAGTCTGACTAGACTGGGCCAGTTTGAGCTCAGGATGGATATTCAGACTCTAATTTAAAAAAAAGAAAAATGCGTTATTCATGCTGTTCATTCTAGTCCAACTGCTTCTCTCTTCTCCAGCTTTTCAATTCATTTCATTCATCCAATCGCTGCCTGGTCTTCTGGCCCCTTCATAAACTGGCCCTTCCTCATTCAAATATGTTGCTCACCCAGCAGCTTCCTCATGCATCCTCAACCAGATAGATAAAGCCTCCCCCAGCGGGAGAGGCTAACGCTCTCTCCTGCAGTGTTCAGCCCAGATCTGCTTCAACCTCAGCTGTGAACTTTGAGTCTGTGCCAGAGCTTCTCTCAATGAAATCATTCAATAATAATAATAATAATAATAATAATAATAATAATAATAAATATTAAAACCCAGTTTGTGGAGCAAACCTCTAAATTTAAAAGAAACTGTGGTTTCATAGTTAAGCTTTTGTAATGACTTGGGAGATTCACAGCTTTGCCAGTTCCTGCATTTTCGCCTTATTTCCTTTCTATTCAGAAAGTCTTGCTTGTAAATATTAGAAAGTGGAGTGCAGAGGATGAATGGGAATAGAGAGAGGCATGAATGCAACAGCCCTAAAATCACACTGGAGAGATCATTATGTTCTGTGTGGGGACCCAAACAGGATCAGCAGAGTCAGCAGAATCACAGGAAGCATATTATGTGTTGAATGAGAGACATACTGATACATATTAAAGACAAAACAACAAACAAACACGGCCCTTTGGCTCAGAGAGGTTAATTATTTTGTGCATCTTAGATTATAGCACTATGTTTGCCACTTTCCTTAACAAATTTTGCTGTAATTGATTCAGTTGTGTAGTTTCTTTCCTGATGAGGTTTGATGTTTCATGACCACACAATTTAAGAAAACACCTGGTCAATATGAAAAGGCAGACTAAAGGCATTTGAGTATATGAGGCCCATCAGTGGGATAATGCATGAGTTCAAGGACATACACACGTGTGTGTGTGTGTCCATAAATTTTAGTTCTGCTTTGTTCCAGTTGAATTATTACGTAACTTTTTACTGCCATGGTGCTGTGAGCAAAGACATGGACACTTGTCTCTCTCTCTCTCTCTCTCTCTCTCTCTATCTTTGACCTCCTTTATTTTCTTTGTCCTCTCTCTCTCACTGACATACAAACAGTACTTGACAAATTGTATGAGTATGAGTATGAGCTTTCCATCACACTAACAGACTGCTGTTTAACATGGTTGAAGTGCTACCTGCTGCTGTCTGACCACTTTTCTGTTCTGTCTGGGTATTTTATTGTGTATTTGGACCCAGCTGGGTTCCTGTGATTGGGCAGTGAGAGCACTGTGTAATTTGTCTCAAGGTGCTGAGGCCAGAGGCTGTTAACCAGTCTGCCAAAGAGCAAACATATTAGAAAGAAGAAATAAATCAATAGAAAGAAACAGAAAAGCATGTTTCCTACTGTATTTTTCTATATATTTACATTGTGGTGATGGTGGTTTTTCGCACAAAATGTTGTTCTTGCAAGATGCAGAGGTGAGTTCAGGTTTTCTGTTTTGTGAAATGGAATGCTTTTAATGTGAAGGTACGCCAACTGGAAATGTTTGGTTCGCATTAGCAGTTCATCACAGCTCCAGTACGTTTGCAGTTAGACCCGTTGTTTAGCTAAAGTGACTTTTTACAGTGTACAGTGCAAAAGCTGAGAATATGATGCTTGCAGGGCTGTATTATATGTCAGGATATTTTGGGTATTACGGCAGTAGGGTGCACTGCTTTTGAAGTCATATTGAAGTATCAGGCTTGGTTTAGGGAAAGCATGCTGGCAGGATGCTGACTGCCTTGTGGCATGAGGTGGTATTTTTTCCGTGGGGCACTGAGTTGATTGGCTGAGGCTGCATTAAAGGATGTGTGGTAAATAAGCTATGTGGAGAAAAGTGCTATTAGAAGCTGATTACGTTGTACTTTTGTTAACATTGTGAAGGTGAGCCTTACCTGAGCTGAAACCTCTGACACCAGTATGTGCTGACGGCATTTGGGTGTGAATGTGTTTTGTTATTATGCACAGATGTATTGATGTAGTTAGTGAATATGTTCTTATCCTATTGATTTTTTAAAGGGCACTGGACCCAAGTGTGAACAGGGATCTTGAGGTTATTTCTAATTATATTAATGTAATAAAGTTTGTTCATTGCAAAGTGACCTGCCATGAATGCCATAGATGTAGTATTAACTCTGAGCTCGGAGGAGTGACCATTGTTTCAGCACTTCCTGTTGCAATACAACCTGCAATGCCGTTACACTACTGTAATGAGAAGAGCAGGGTGGTCGGTGTCTGCGGAGGAAAATGAAAGCGTGTAATTTCTGTGCCACTGACTGACAGGTTTTTAACTTCAGCAAATCACAAGTCTGGGATTGTTCAACAGTTTTTAATGTTCCTTTCAAACTTCTTGTGTTTGACTTGTGACCTTTTGCTTGTATTTGCCATGTTTTTCTTTTCTGAAAAAGAAAAAAAAAAAAAATCCATCAGCAACTTTCAGTGAGTTTAGTTTCGTGTTCAAGCCTGAAATGAACATTTCTGAATGAGGACAACATAAGCAGGCAAGTTGAAAGGGTTAGACCATTAGTTAATCTTATGAAATGGTTGCATCAGATTGTGTTAAGTTTGAGTCATGGGGACTAAAAACAAAATTGAGATGAAACAGCTTGTACATCCTAAATGCAGAAACACTATCTCATTGGATCATAATACACAGTGGACAACAGATATGGGAGATCGTATGAGGGAGAGTGAAATGAGTCATATGTATGAGCCCTGTCCTCGCCATCCCACAGGCCTGGCACCAGAATTAAAATTTAGGAGAATTTGTTTCACCATAAAACAAGGGAATAATGTCCCCTATTTTACACTTGGATGATCCCTATAACTGCCATGCAACCCGGCCACCCTCAGGATAATAGCATCGCTCTAAAACAACTCCAGTATAGCATGACGACCTGTAGCTTTCTATTAAAATCTCGATATTTCAAAGGCATATTGAATTTGATATATTATTAATTCATGAGAAAATTAAATTACATTACTTTATTGGTCAAGGCCTGGTCTGAGCAGAGTAATAAGTTGTGATTAAACATTGATGTTGAAGGCAAATGTTCACTGAAAAGAATATTTGTATTAGAATAACAATGTGAAGACTTGCCAATTAAATATTCCATTCATTTTACAGTTACTCATGAGTACAAAGGAGATCAGTAACTGCTGGGTTTTACTTTGTATGAAGGTCAGAACCCCAACTTGCCACAAATTAAAAAAAAAACAAAAAAAAAAAAACATGTTGATCTCAAATGATGTCAACATGCATTGTTTTGGTAAAGCTAGAATGAGAGGTATTTGCTATAGTTATTTGTGGCCAGCACTTTAATCTCACAATTTATTGTGTGTAAAAGGTTTTGAAATACACTGGTGAGGAAGTGTGAGGAAAGAAGGTAATATCTGAATGGAACACATTTCTGTGTAGAGATACATTAAAGCATATGGGACAGTTTATCTGAATAAAGGCAGTTCGTTTTTTATATTACAGACAGGTTCTCGTCTTTAGGGTGCTTCACACTGAATCCAAGCAGAAGCAAGAGATTCAAAGACAAGCAGAATAAACCCCCAATCACACACAAGGCAACATGGTGGAGCTGTGGCTTTAATCTCTGAATGCACAAATCAAGTGCTGAAGAACGTCACACAATGACACCTGTGCTCATGAAAGTTAGCGATGTTTATCGTGAATTTGAATTTTCTTTGACCACTGATGAATGACTGGCTACACTGGATACACTGGCAAATGTGTGTGACTTTGAATACTACATCCTTGCACTCCTTACTTGCAACATACAATGATGTTGGGGAAAAAAGAAACCAGTGTTGAATGTTGCAGTAAAAAGGCGACTGCAATTTCACGCGTCAGTGTCAGACACCTTGTACATCCAAGGTCCACCAGAACAAGATTACCCTACTTCCATCTTTTCTTTTGACAGAGGAACATTGTTAATGACACTGTTACAAGACGGTCACGTTAGGAAACTGTAAACATGGGATGTTGTAGGTGGACTCTATTTTCTTGAAAACTAGGCACAATCCCAAATGGAAGCAAAAACTCACAAGTACATTTTTTCAGAATTTCAATTACCAAAGGTGAAGGGTTGGGGTGACCTTAAGTAATAACCAATCACATGCACTCCTCTAATCCCCTTAGAAAATACAGACAGGTGAAACGGAGATAGAATAAGGTTTCTGAAAGAGAAAAACTTCATCTCAATTTAAAAAAAACATTTATACAGTATATATACACAGACAACACCCAAGAAATAAATATACACTGTTTCAAACATGCTGTCAGTGGTAGAAATAACAAGCAGCTAATGTACATTGGTGTGCAAACAAATAGGTTACAGGCTAATTCATTTAAACTCCACTGTTCTTCTCCTTCCCTCTGCACAAAAACACTAATTTACATCTTTATGTACAATGAACATAAGCAAGTATATTTGCAAAATATCAGAACATATTTTTAAAGTGAGAGAAAAAGAAGAAAAAAAGAGAGAAAAGAAAGAACAAAAATGAAGCAGCCCTTATGTCTTTAAACAAACACACTGAAATTACTGTTTGGAGGTTGGCAAGCTAATGTCACCCAACATGAAATTGTACTGTCTCTTCAATTTGATGAAAGTTTCCACACTGTGCATTAAGTAGGCAGGATTTTGTAGAGTGTGCCTATGCAACAGAGCAGATTCTCAGCAGAACAAGTGAACTAATCCACTCAAATCATAGAGGATGTTTCTGCCTCCGCAGTCTGCTCCGTCAGTGTGTTTTATTTGTTTTTTATCATTGATTACCTCCTGTTGTTGAGTGCAGTATCTTGCACCCCAAGCTTTTGCCTTCCCTGTGTGCCCACACTGTGGGAAACCCCCTGAGCAGAACACAGCACAAACACATCCAAGGTGTGATGCACTTCAGGCAGCCCACAAACATTCACCCCGGCTCAAAGACTTTGGCTTAGTTCTGTTCTCACAATGGTAAAGACCTTTGCAGCACTGACCAGACCACGTTAATGTTAAGGCCAACATTTATGTTAAAGACAGATCAAAGATGATTGAAGAAAGAAGAGGAGAAGACAAAACGTGCTCATGGCACATACTCAACCTCTCACATCAGCTTTTCCACGGAAACACACGTGACATGTACAGTTTCTTCTGCTAACTGGGTGAATGAATCTATTCTTCACTGTACCATCCTAGCATGTGTTGTTAGCGTTTGTTATGTTGTTTGTTGTGTCAGTCTTTATCACTGTATTAATCCCAGGTAGGGCCTCCCTTGCATTCAAAACACCAGCAGGTCAGTCTGTCATGCTGCCAGTCTCCTGTTCTACCACATCCCAACGGTGTTTTACTAGATTCAGACCTGGTGAGGCCACTGATGTTGCACCGAATTCACTGTCATGCTCATAAAACCAGTTGAAGATGACTTTTGCTTTGTGACACAGCGTATCATCATGCTGGAAGTGGCCATTAGAGTGTGGTAAACTGGGGCCATAAGGGGGATGCACATGGTCAGCTGCACCTCTCATAATTATAAGCACATTCATTCATTATGCAAATGTCTTAACAGAGGAGTATTCCATGAATGTACAATTATAAATCATCATGAAGAAGATTACTCTGATTACTCATCTAGCTCATGTTTTAAAGTAATTACTCTATTTATGTTATAGAATGTGTTGGATGATAAACCAGCATTATGGATTTTTAAAGAATAAATTATTGACGATCCAGATATTATATTTACAACTGAGTTGTTGCTGCAGGAAAATGTAATTATTTCTTCTCCAAATATTAAATTAGAAATCACTCAAAACTGTGGTTCATAGATTATTTAAGTATCTTGGCATATTTGACATAAAATATCTCAAAAAGTACAGGCAAGAAGTAGCAAGTCAACCTTCACCCAAACTGCCCGAATTGCATTGCATAGATCAACTGGAAGCCCAGATTCTGTGGTAACAAGTGACTGTTACCGACTTGAGACGGAAACGCACAAAAGGAGAGCACGGCTCCATAGAGGGTGGAGTGAAGATGGTCATGATCTGGGGCCTCATGCAGCGATAATCTACAACTAATTCAATAGACCCATGGGTTCAGTTACGCGTGGTCCCCATGTAACACAATTTTCGAAGTTGTGGTCAGCATTGTTAGGCCCTTGTTATTCTATGTTGAGTAATGGCCAGCCCCGGGGCCCTGTGCTGCACACAGGTGAGTTAGTTGGGAAATTACCAAACACTGAATAAAAGGGAACTAACATTGTTTACTCCAATTCGGAGCCATCTGTATGGCTGCAGGAGAGGGAATGTGACCTGGTGTGTGTGTGTGTGCATGTCTACAGTAGGGGCTCACAGCTGAAGGACAGAGACAAGCTGTTTTAGGCAAAAACAGATGAGGCTGCCTTTAACAACACAACAAACACCTTAAATATTACACACATTCTTGAGAGCTGTAAATACACTATTCGATTCAGCCAATTATTAATTCCAGAGCTACTGTGAGTAGATTTTTATTTTGGCAGTTTTATGCTAGTAGATGTAGTGCATAAAGCAATATCATGTTCCAGTTTTAATCCAGCTTCACAGGTATCACAGCCAACAGCGTGTCATTCCTGACATTTCTGTCTTGGGTGCAAAAGTGCCCTTTTCAAATGGAAATCAAAGCATGTTTTTTTTTTTTTCCTTTTTTTTTTCTCTATTTCCTGATGTTTGTTTTTATATTTTGGCTAAAGACAACTTGACCTAAATGGCACCAGGTTTAGCCTAAAAGAAAACAGAAGGCTCTTGAGACACAATTTGGACCATTTCCCTGAGTCTCCCATTAACCCTGGACCCTGCCCTGCCCTTTCTAACCTAAGCACTTGGTCTATCACAGACTTATGCGCCACAGGTGGATAAAGGTTTGTTCACCCTTGTCTCTGAAAATGTCTGTTTTGAACTGCAGCTCCTCACCAAATTAAGATTCATAATTAATTATGAATAAATTATTTTGCAGCTTGCAATGCAAAACACCTGTTTTGTGTGTGTATTTGTGTCGAATACACATGCCCAGGGATTGTACCTAAATTATTTAAATTTAGCTGTTTTGCCTCTCAACAGTGCTTTAAAGTTTTTGGAACATTTTTTTTTTTTTTAATTAATTAATTTTTTTTTTATTTTAATGGTCAGGGGAATAATAATGTTTATTTAATTCTAACGAAACATCAGAGGATTTAATGTGCGCCTGTTTATTCTTTGCGTCGGCTCATGAGTTAGAGCCATTAATTCAGGGGGGTGTTTCAATAATGGTGTGTTCATTCAGTCTTATGATCGTGGAAGGGGCTGTTAACAAGCAGGACATCTGTAGGACACTGAATTTAAAGAGATCAATCAGAATGACTGAAATTTCATATATATTCTACATAATTCTAAATATTTCTGTGCATGTGTCATGAGAATAATTATTATTATTTATAAATAATAATAAAAAAAACAAACATTGTAAGGCAATTGAATACCACACAGAAAGATGTCCTTACTTGGTTTTGACACAGTACTTAACCTTTTCATCTCCTGTGGCCATAATTTTTTTTGAAAGCTTTTAAAAAATAATTTTGTTTCATCAATGTTATTAAGTAATTAGCCAAAATAGTTTTCCAGTGTTTTTGCTATTAAAGCCTCAACACCCACTGTTCTACAATGTGTAGCACTATACTGTATATATGGTCTGACTAGGCAGGACTCCATGTTTTTTATGGCTGTGATAAATGACACCAGTAAATCAGCAGTGCACTAAATTCCATGCAGTTTTCGTATCAATATTCAGGTGTGCTTCTGCTATTTAGTTCTGCTGTATTTAACAGTACATTCAAATACAATAGCTGTTTGGTTATTTGGAACAGATTTGCAAAAATAAACAGGATTATATAACAACATTAAAATTACTCAATTTAAGCCTCTTAATGAGAACTCTTGTCTCCTGTCTGACTGTAGCCTTGGTTGCACAGGCAATTAAGGACACGGTTTGGGTAAATGGGAAGCAGTAAACAGCTCTGAACTATCAATCCAGTGTAAAAGCAACACATCACACTCATCTCCAAGTTGCAGGAAAACTTGTAATGGTCATTTGTGATGAAGCAATGCAGCTGAAGCTGGAAGCTCTGGATCTGGTTTACTGTCAGATGGTCAGTGCAGTAACACATGTTCAAACCAGTTAGTGTAGTTTGTGCATTTTCAGTTTAAAACGCACTTTGCACTTTTAAATCTCATTTGTTTATGGTCATTGTCTGTGGACCCTTCAGCGGTAACTGACTTGCTTTGGCTGCGGTTGCTTTGGCTTGGACTTGGGATTGTGGTCTAAGCTAAGAGGCTCTGGTCTTACTCCTTTAACTTCTGGCCTTGTTGCTGCTCTTGTTAATTGCCTTTGTTGAAGTGTTCCAAACTCCTTATGTCACCAGTGTGTTTGTCCTTTGAACAACTGCCAGACCAATAAGTCCCAAACTGTGCCCAAAGACCACTGCAGAATTACAGTGAAGGAAGGGCATGTAGAGTAATAGACCCCTTATGTCCCAACCAACACATTCTATTTACTATGTTGGGACAAAAAAAGCTTCAAACACAATCTGCATATTCTGTGTGTCAAGGGAAAAACCTTAAAGAGAATGAATGTTTTTCTTGATCTTACTCCAAATACATTTATTTCATAGCTATTAATCATTGTTTGGAAATATGAACAAATCACAAAATTGCATGACAGAGCAGTTTTACTGACGCTGAATTATAAAGACTCTGTGCACTCATTATATTTGAGCCTTTATACTGAAATGAGTATTAATAATCTGCACTGCAGCAGTTCTGACAAGAGAAATGAAGTGAAATTGTGCATTTTCATATTTTCCACTCCTCCAATAAAATATTTGCGTAATGAGGCTTCAATATCAATGTTTAGCTACATACTGTATCTAAAGTTAATTGCATTATTATTCTTCTTTCACAATGCTATCAGCCAGACAAAGAATTGTTTTTAAAATATGAATTTCATTTCTTTGACAATGGGAATGTAATTTAATTAGGGTGTGAATGATGTTATTTGTAATGAAAGTTAGCACCACATCAGGTCTCAGTCAACCTAACTCACTGACTGGCTTGCTAATTATCTTGCTGGCCAAATGATCCATTAATTGCTTGTAACTGTTTCACTGATAACTGTAAAGTTCAGTCATTTACATCACAACCAACTATGAGTTTACTGACTACAAAACAATATGTTTTGTTTGATAATTGGAAGTGGATGATTAATAACTGACTTGCAGGCTTACGTACCAGGGACTGACTGATGGAGTTGGCATCTGACTAAATCTGTGATTTATTGCACAAAGAGAGATTTTTTTTTCTGGCTCCTCTCCTGCGTCCTTGTGTTGCACTGACCCATCCTCATTTATATTATCTTGTACAATTACCGCTCTGTTGCTAGGAGACACCTAGGATGTATTTTATGCTTGGTTGTTGTGGTCCTCAAGGTCTCCAGTGGGCAGACAGGTCTCTCCTGCATTTGTGTGTGTGTGTGTGTGTGTGTGTGTGTGTGTGTGTGTGTGTGTGTGTGTGTGTGTGTGTGTGTGTGTGTGTGTGTGTGTGTGTGTGATTTTTGTAGCGTATACAGTGGCAGTCCTGACAAAGACAGAATTCAAAATGAGCTGATCATTACTCCTAGAACACATCTTGACATCTTTCTTTTTCATTTTCTGATTTCATTCTTCTTTCTCACTACCTGTGCCCACTCTGTTGCCATCCTTCCTCTCGAATCTTTTTCTTCCTTTCGACTCCTGTCTTTTCCCTACCTCCTGTTACACACTCCATCTTGTCAGTTTATTTACACCTTTACCACCCTAACCCACCACATCCACCCTACCACCTCCAACCCACCATCTCCTCCTCCTCTCATCATACGACCCACATCTCAGGTACCAGGCAGATTTCCTGGTTCAAAGTTGTGTTACACTCTTCTCATGCATTTTCCACATCAGCCTTAAATGTTGTCATTAACCATAAATCTGCTTACAATCCTGTCTACCTCTTAACTGTTCAAATGCTAGCGATGTTGTGCCCGGGGGTATTTACATTTTTAAGGCACTATGAATTTCATAGACATTTAAGAAACTGAATGTGTGCAGGCACTCACAGCCAGCCCCTAAGAAGTCTTAATGTTTGAAATGAATGGTAAAAACACATCCTGAAAGTTCGATAGCAAATGCTTTGTGCTTTATTATATCTGTTACTTTGCAATTCTGCTGCTTTCTTGATCTATTCACTTGATTTACTCTCATTTTCTCTCTCAGTTATTCTATTACTTCCCAAGGAAACACCAGGCGTCATTGGAGGTACACGTGGCATCCTGTTAAACTTACCATCATATCATTAAAATCTAATTCCCCTAGTCCCTCATCCCTCAACATCATAAAATTGCAACCAAGCCATCAAAGAGTAACTCTCTAATTTTTCCAACCAACGACATCTCAATACTGAGAATGGCATCACCTACTGATATTTCATTATGCAGTGTACATATTTTTATTTTCATTATTTCATTACCATTGTGCATTTTATTCATCCAAGCTTACCCACAGTTCAGTATCCTCAGCCCTTCATCTCCACTTCTCTCAATACCATTTACAGCTTTTCACCTCTGTTCCCTCTCTTCCCCCCTCTGGCATTAACCTTGTCATTATATTGAGAGTTCTTGTTAATTAAGATAATTATAGACTGTAATTCATCGACTGGATAAATACAAGCTCATTATCTGTGCTTGCGATTGAGTTGTTTTAGGAGTGCTGTCAGCTAATAAAATGGTAAGGTTCTTGTTTTTCAAAGTTAATCTCACGTGGCATCTCTGTTTTAGATTATTTGTAACATGATAGATAATAGATTGTGCAAAATTGTGATTTTGTTGGGGATTTCTTCTTGACCTGACACATATTGAGAGGAAACCGGTGGGTGTAGCTTGTTAAAAGTGGAACCCAACATGTAGTGAAATACAGAATTTATAACTCAGATTGTTCATGTTTTTATTTACTAAACAGACAAGATGACAAAATCCAATTCACCGCAATGGTCTGTTTCTGCCTTTCTGCGACCATGAAATATAATTAATTAATGTGTCCCAAAGCAACGTGCGAAATTTCCCATTCAAATCCTAGACCAGAAAAAGCTGAAGAAGCCTTTATTCTTTATGTTGTCAGCACCATTGATTAAAACATTTGGCTGTTGGAGGTTTATAGCTACGGCCTGGGGTTGGGGAGGGGGCAGAGAATGAACTCTGCAGTGGTATTCATTAATCTGCTGCCCGGCCCACTGTAGTTACATCATTGTTGCCATTCACTGCCAATACAGCTCAACTCATCAAAGCAGAAAAGACAATAAAATAATATTTCAGTAAAGCGCAATATTCTGGTGTTCCAGCAGACACAAAAAAATCAGTAGGAACATTCAACCTTGAACATTAGCTGCCCCGAGGGGATTTTCTGCCAGCAGTACTTTTCCTTCAACTTTTAATCAATTAATAATAAAGCCACAAAAACAATTTTCTCATAAGCCACTTGCCAGCGTTACCATGTATTTTAGACCTGGTCTTCAGCATGATAACGAGTGAGTGGTGGTGTTCACCAGAGGAGTGGCTGCTGTGTCTGACTGTTGATGCAGTGCAGCGGTAATGTGTGTTGAAAAGAAAGGCAGGAACAGAACAAAGCAAAGAGAAAACGACACAACTGTGACATGCCTGCTAAAGAAATTCCAGCATTTCTCCAAGTCTGACTTTTAGAGTTACAATAAACAATGCATGGATATACAAATGTGGCAGTAAGAAAAATGGTTTCATTGAAACTCTGAGAGGATTCGCAGTCTGTTTTAAAACATTTACCAAATGCATCTGGATGAAAAAAAAAAGGGTCCAGTTTTTTTTTTTTTTCTCTAGGTTTCACAAGCTGAAATACAGAGATAAGTAACAAAAAAAAAGAAAGAAAGAAAAAAGGGAATGGTATATTTCAATTCTTTTGAAAAGCAGACCATGATCAATAACCTCACAAATATCATCAGGACTTCAGACAGGTTTTCTTAACACAGATATTTGTCTGTCTGATTCTGTTTCTCCTATTGCCGCCGTATTTCTTAATCTATTTCTCCGCTGTCTCGTTTTGTTTGTCTTCGACTCTTCTTCTCCTTCTCCCCTGTCTCTTTCTTTCTCTTTCTGTCTGTCCCTCCTGTGGAGACATATCCTCTCTGCTTGATTGCCCTCAATCAAGGGTGTGTGTTAGTGGGAGTCAAAACAAGCAAAAACTCTGTCTCTCAATGATTTTGACACATCACAAGTTGGCTGATTGTGTTTGTGTGTGTGTGTTTGTGTGAAAATTTCTACATGCTGTTTCTTGAAGTTTCTCAGACTGAAGTTTGCTACACTCGAGTGTGGTTTTCCTGACACACCTGGCTGTCCCACCCAGGTACCGCAAGAGGCCAAATTTCAGAGTCCAGTATTTGGAATTTGGAAGGGTGCAAGGAACTAAGGAGCTTACATGCCCAAATTCGCAAAAATTCACAAATCATCCATCCATCCTTTAGCTTTATCACTTTCCCTTTGGAGCCAGTCTAAGCTAAAAATGGGTGGTGGCGGGTTACACACTATGAGTCAGTAATGTTCATTTCTGACTGTTCTTACTTGTTTTTAGTGATTAATCTTGGATCTGTATGTTGTTCAGTTTGGCAGCCGTGGTCGACTGATTCCACTTTACACACTGTACACACATCAGACTTAACGCTAAGGTTCTTATTTGGCAGGATTAGCAGAGGCTACCCCCTCCTGACACAAGAGGCAGACACAAGGCTTCATCATCTCACTATCAATGGCTCTGTTAATCTGAATAATTGCATTATTGGAGTAGTTGCCATGGTAGCATAGAAAATTATCATCATCAACACAACTTTTGAACAGGATGGTCAGATAGCCCATTTTGTGAATGCACGCACACACGACTGAAGTGAACATTAATGGCATATTAATTCAATATGACTTATCTACTGTACGTGCACAATCATTGGTATGTAGTACACACTGAAAGCAATTGTTTCCGAGCCTGTTGCCATGGATTCAGTGTCGTGCCTCAAGATTGTCATGTCCTTCATTATTTCCACTATTTAACAAGTGACTGTTAATTGTTACACAGGATTTGCCCTTTACCTGATTCTGGTGTCAAGGTTAGGTTTAAAATCTGAATCCTGCTGCATTGCCCTACTAATGTGCACCATGTGTTTTAATGCCGATTCTGTATTTGCAAGAATCTGCATTATAATCTTGCTTTTTCGACTCCCCACTCTCAATCCACCACTTCATGCCACTCTCCTCTGCAATCTCACTTGTGACAGAAGTTATAAAAGTAATCTTGAAAAGAGAGAAATGACACATGTACAGTGATGAGAGGGGACTGGAAAGGTGGTGGGCAGGCAGGTGATAGAGAGACGGAAGGAGCTGAGGTCTCATTATAAAGTAATCACCAAGAAGAAAGGTCAGGTGGCTGTTACAACAGCTATAAAATGCTGAAGAGACCAAGAGAGCCAGGAAGCGAGAGAGAGTGAGTGTGAGAGAAAGAGACATATCAGCTATAAAATACTGACGTAAAGGAGACAGAGAGAAAGGGACAGTGTGCCAGACACAGAGAGGTGTAGGTGAGATCAACTTTCTAATATAGTCATAAAATACAGCCAGAAGGTTACTGTCAAGAGGGAAGGATACTTCGGTAGTGAGGAAAAGAGGGGTGGGAATGGAATGGCCTTGATGTAGTGCCATTATATCATGCTCCTTTGTGGCTACTCAGGTAAAGCACTGTCATTTCTGTCATTTAATGCTGATAAAGTCCCCTATTGGATTAATGTATTGAAATTCCAACGCACTGAAGGGAAGATTAATATCTCAGCGACCTGTAAGGAAATCACATTCATATCAGCCACGTGTAAAGTAACAAAATCACAACTAACTCTGATGGATTCATGTGAATTCTATTAAACTCACTGCAACCCATGCAAAAAACCCAAGCAACTTTCTGCTTTGCTCACAGCCTCGTGCTCAGTAGTGGCAGTTTTGTACTGGACAACCGTGTTGCAACACTCTGTCGCATCATTCTGCAGTGTCTAACGTGAGGGATGTGTTGTGTTTCTACGAAGCACTGTGCAATTATCCATGCTTCAGTGTGGCTGCTTTAATTAAATCTTCCACCGTGGCACACAGCTTCAGCAAATTATGTACGCAGTCCCGCGTCTCATCTGCACTCAGGACTATTTCAAATGATTTAATAGCAGGAGGGTGTGTGTCCTGAGCTCCATGTTATTACTCTGGTGCGGCAACAAACATGCGACTTTCATTCTGTCATGCCTTAAACAACTTTCTAATTTTTAGACTTTTTACATTTTGATGCGTTTGTGTGCTCTGACTCCAGTTGAGAAACTCTCAACTGAATATAATCTTTCATAAAAAATGTTTATGTTTCCACTGTGTTGTCCAAGTTTTACTTTTATCGCAAAATAACGTGATTGTGCTGTCAAGTAGCTGAATCAATCTGAAATACTTTGCAATAGCCACACAGAGCAGCCTGGGAATCTGAACAAGATGAAGTGTATATAGCTTGGAGCTTAGAATCAGCACAATTGCACTGAATCTCGGCATACTGAGAGGTGTGTGGCAAAGGAGGATAAGGGGAGAAAAAGACAGTAACTTAAAAGTTTTCCATTTGCAATTAGTCATGTTTGGACTTATGTCTTATTATATGTTATGTGCACCTGCAAGTGCTAAAGGAAACTTACAGATTTGAACGAAAACACTGTTCAGTTGTATTCAAGGCAGAAAGCACGGCAAAAAAAGGAATCATTAGCTTCAAAGTCCCAGAACAAGATCTGATGAAGATTAGAGTCTTTACAACAAACTAGCAAATGCAGTGACGTAGCAGCTTAATCAAAGCCAGTCTGCAGCCCGGCAGTCGATTGTCCGTATCAGTGCAGTAGTAAAGCCTGCAATCATTTCAACACACTGAATTCACTGCAAGTGATTGAAAATGTGTTGTGATTTAGGCCACAAAGACTTTATGTGAGACTGACCTGAACAGAGAAAAAGACCTCACTTCCCATTGGTTCTGTCAAATGCACATTGCACCTCGAAGCAAGAGACAGCACACAGTACAAATTGATAATGTTTCTTAACAGTCAAATCTGGTTTTCTTTAAAGACACCAAACAATATGTATTGTGAAAGACGACAGCAAACGGCTTCTCTGTGGCATCGTAAAGTGTTGTCTTATGTTGATGTCTATTCTAGCTGCACTGGGACATGAATGTGAATTATAGAACGTTACATGTATGTCATGAAATGAAATATATTAGCCATTAAGCAAACTGCAAGGGAACATAATGGAGAAGGGAGTATGCACTGTGACAAATGGCAGGTGGAAGTCTCTAAGGTTTACTTTTATGTTTGCGTTTGTGTGTGTGTGTGTGTGTGTGTATGTGTGGGCCACTGAGGAAATTGCAACTATCAATGCCATTTTTCCATTATGTTTTCTATTTGTAATTTTTCCACTGGTGATCTTCTGATTTTGTCACATTGCATTCATTAAATGCACCTTTATCACATTCTTTACCTCAACATTGCAAAAGATGGCTGGCACTTTGTGTGTTTTGTCACCACCTTTGCTTAATTTGTCGCTAACAGCTATGTCTGGTTTCACTGGCGAACCACAAATGTAAGCGGTTTAGCACAGCTTCCAAGTTTTAATAGCCATCTTTCAGGGGCACATGGGACGACTGTATGATGAAGTATCACATTAATGATGAAAATACAGGTGGAAACAGTTAACACTAATCACCATAGTGAGTCTTAACCGAGGGGGGGCTAAACCAGAGAGGATACATTGTAAAAAAAAAAAAAAAAAAAAAGGATAAAACAATACACAATGTACCCCCCTGTAAGGCAGAAAGGCTATTCAGTTTTTTTAAATTGCCCACTGATGAACAGAAAATACACAATGCGCCTCTGCTCCAGCATGTGCCCACACACATTAAATACCCTCATTGGAAAGGAGGTTTTATGTGGGTATTTCTAAATTATATAGCACAGGGAAATACAACCACAATCATATTTAAACTACAGTTATTATTTCCCAATTTTGCCTGCACAAAATGAAAGTAGGGCTCTGAACTCATCTCTTGCATATGCCCTTCTCCACCTTTTAAGAAGACAGAGACAAAACCCAACCCAACAGGTGTACACAGTCTGATCAGTTGTTCATCCTTATATTTTGGAGAGAGAGAGAGCAAGAGAATGAGAGAGAGAGAGAGAGAGAGAGAGAGAGAGAGAGAGAGAGAGTCTGATTGTAAGAAAACATACAGTGCGTCTTACTGCAATAATTTAAATGAACTGTAGTTCAGAGTTTTGTAGGTTTTGTTAGTCTAAAGCCAAACTATCGCCATGATAATCATGTTGAACCTCATAATACATAAATATTCTATAAAATGTCTGCAAGAGGTATTTTCTAACCCTGAGGTGTAGCCTGTCTCAAAGGCTTCACTGAATGCATGGAGTCTGAAATCTGAAATTATTATTATTATGCCAGGATAATTTGTCATATTTTTTGTTGTTGTTTTGTTTTTTTTCACTTTCCTCCAAATGGTTTTCATAGATGATACAAAGAATTTCTACAAAGAAATTTTTTATTTCAAAAACTTTCACATCCAACATGGGGTCTATTCAGCTTATATACAGCTTATCACTCGTATGAGTTTTGTTTCTTTTCATACGATCTTTTGTTGATTAAAATACATTTTTAGCAAAGACAAGAAAGAGTGATGGCTTTTAGTCTGATTTGGACTTGGGTAGTGGTGTCCTTCACCCTCATGTGGCCAAAAATCAAACACTTCAAGCAAAAGCCTGACAAACAAAAAAATGAAACTGCGAAAACAAACTGAGAGGAACGTGAAAAAAATAATATCTTAGTGGGCAATAATTTTTCAAACTTGAATTTTGTTGTGTATATTGGTGTGGAAAAAAAGAAAAATGATCCCAGCAACAACAACAACAGAAAAAAACAAAAAAACAAAAAAAACATAAAACAAAACAAAAAATCTGTTTCAGGGCTTCTAAAGTCAAGGCAACAGAAAGCTATGCTTAATGAAACAAATACACAAAAAACACAGTATGAGGTCATAAATCACAGAGAATGAGGGAAAGCTGAGTTGTAACTGATGACCCTGATTATGTTATTATCAGTTCATTTAGATCTGCCAGTGAGACATGAAGTCCAGCAGGTACAGGTCTGAACATTCACTGTGAGAAAGATCTATTATATCTACATACACACCACAGGACACATGCATACACACACAAACAAATACACACACTCTGTTCATGTCATTACATTCACACATTTGTCAAAAGCAAGTAACAATAACACAAAATGAGAACAGATATCATCAAAGGTCATCAAATAGCTCACAAATCCTTCTACATGCACCAAAACTTGTTTTTTCTTTTTTTTGTCTCTACCCCTCCCATTCTGTCCTTTTATTCTGTCCATCTCCTCAACCCTCTGTTTCTCTCTCCCTGTCTCTTCTTCTGGAGGCCATTTCATGAGAATATGTTGTTTTCTGTCTCTCTCTCTCTCTCTCTCTCTCTCTCTCACTCTCCGTCCTTCTCCCTCTCTTTCTGTCTCTGGCTTGCTCCCTCTCTCTCAGGGTAATGAGATATAAATGTTTCAGGACTGTGATCGCCTGTGGCACTAGACCTGTCTCTGTTGCTTTCACACAGAAACACATGCCTGAACACACACACACACACACACACACACACACACACACACACACACACACACACACACACACACACACACACACACACACACACACACAGAATGCAGAGGAAAGATACATGCCAAATAGAAAACATGGATGCTGGTGAACATGTAGGTCTAGTGTATTTCAGCAATAGTGTTGTTCCTAAATCTAGTGGAACTAATTAGCAATTAAAGGACAGTGGGCTGTAGCAGATTGACTGAGTGTGTATTTGTGGTGTGACCACTGTGAACTCAAAATAAGAATGAAAAAAATACAGTTGTGTATTTAATCAATTGTGTGTGTGTATGTATGTGTGTGAGTGGTTGCAGGGCAAGTTGGAGCTTAGGGGCTGCCTCAAAAAATCAAACACAGACATGCACACATGCATGGAAATAACCTTTTTTAGTTGAACACCCCCAGTATTTATTGCAATTTCAGCAAATCAGGTCCAGTCGATAACCTTAACTGGTACAAAGGTCAGTCATAAACTGCCCAAGGATAAAAGTCAGAAAAAACTTATACAGGGGCCTCAACTTCTGTTAGTGACTTATAATCCATCTGTCTGTACAAAGGCAGTGTTGGAACAAACTGTGAACTAGATATTTAGTTCACATTCAGTTGGCAGGTCAACCTTGATGGCTGAGATTTAAATCTCAATTCTGGAAAACAACCTCTTGAGAACTGTATTCTATACGCAAAAGCTCATATAGTGCAAAATAGCAAAATATAGCAAAGATGAAGGCCAATGAGGACTTCTGAGAGCAATCAGAACTAAAAGCAATGCCCCCTAGTTTTGGTTAAAAGTTATGTTGTACAGTCTTAAGCTATACTGTAATTTACAGACTCATCGGGAGAACTCACACTGAGATTGGACACAACAGCATAAAAGGGGATCATATAAAAGAGAATATAAGTGGCCCACACACTGGCCCTTGAGGGACACCACACTGGCCATGAGATACTCTAATGGAGACCGTGACCCATTTGACTGAGGAGAACACTTAGAGAAAAACTCACTGAGCACAGATCTGCCCTGGCACTGAAAGGTTGTTAGTGACTTCAGGGCAGCCTCAGACAGCTAGAGTGAAACTTTTTCCAAACTGCAGCAGCAAGAGGTTGCTTGGACACTCTTTCCCAAAAGCTTTTAAAATAAAAGTCAATTTAGAAAGTGCACAGAATTTAAAAGCAATTAGCTCATTAACGATGAGAGAGCGTACAGAGCAGGGTAAGACAGTACTAGCAGCTTCTCATTTGTAATTAAAATGATGCATTAACATTTATATATATATATATATATATATA
>CM076657.1:14171121-14274375 GCA_038496675.1 Rachycentron canadum
ATATATATATATATATATATATATATATATATATTCTCTAAATCACACTTGTAGCCAAGTGTATTGCCACAGTTCAGATTTTGGCTTGAAGAAGTGAAAATCAGCAGCTAAAGAAAAGAAAAACACCAAAACTGCCAGCAAAAACTTGACGATTGTTTCAGGGGGCAATGAATTACATCAAATAGGGCCAGACCAACCAGACTCTATCTTGAGTATTTCAGAGAACAGCTCTTTGATTACATGTCAACTGGATTTTACAGACCTTGACACCCCGCTTGTAGCATGATAGTGAAAAAAGTTCAAAATCCTACAAATGCCACAGAATCCTTGTGAGGTGTTCCAACGTAATTTCATACTTTCATTATAGCGTTATTTCAAGTGTTATTTGTCTTGTATATTTCTCTCAATACAACAGTATCAGTGTCTTCAAACACTTAAATGACAGAACCAGAATGAAGTGTGACTGGCTGCCCTTCTGTGATCAGCAGCATGAGTATTTGGAGAGAAATCCTACCTGAACAACTCTGCTGCAGCAAAACATCACAGAATTATATGTTTTAAAATGCAGATCAGTGGAATTATCAGCCTGTTCAAATTATATTTTTCATGGGAATTAATGATTTAACTCAATTTATTAAAATATGTTAATATGTCGAGGAATATTTTTAACTGATTCTATCTGGGGCAACATGGCTGTATTTGTTCAGAACAGAACATGCCTTCAGTTCTCTTGTCAGGCTTGAAATCCTACTGGGTACTTGTTTAACAATGTGTTCAAGATTAATTCATTTAGATAGAATATGAATCATGTTAAGCACAAATTATAAACAGCTTGACTTCAGGGGAAGAGAGGGGCGGTTAGTGCTGGAAATGGAACAAAGGCATTCAGCATAAAATCCTATGAATTTACATAGTCTCCATGCAAACGCCGCATCGCAGTTTGTGTCTGTCTCTTATTTCCTCCAGTCATCGCCTTAGCCCCGATGTGCTCTTACAGAAACTGATTAAAGCTGAAAGTCGACTCCATTCTAACTCTATTTGCCATTGTGTGGCGAACAATAGTAACCAGTGTTAATCTGATAACATTTCTAGTAGGTGTAATCAAATAATTACATCCTGGATTAAAATGTTAAGCAGACAAACAATAACTTGTAAACCAATGAAACCCCTCCATCCCCATCCCTTTTCTTGTTTAATCAACTCTCTCCTCTTGTCTTTGGGTGTGTTCCTCTCCTTTTCCATCCATCATTCTCTCCCCTTTGTCCACAATCTCCACAACCTGTTCATACCTCTCCCTTCCCTCCTCCCTCGCCATGTCTTGTTTCTTTTGCTTCAGCTGAAGGCCACAGCAGCACAACATGGACAAAGAGAAGTCTCTTCAGTGTGGTTAAGCTCTGAGTACATCCATTTAGATTTTATGTAACTTCATCTCTTGTAGGGCTCCTTTCCTACAAGCCATTTACCTCTTTCATGTCACTTTTCATCCACTCTGTCGTTGTATATGGGATCACATTAGCGAGGTTTTTGACTCTGTCACATTCTCATTAAGAGGCTCTGCTCAGTCTTGTTACACAAACACACTTGAAAAGAATGCTGTCTAGTTGTTCTGATATCCTGACATTAGTGTCTGATGTTTTGACTTGGCCTCTTTCACTATCCAATGTTCTGTTCTCTAAGAAATGAGCCAGGATGCTGCAGCTATAGCTGCTGGGGCGGGCAGATTGTCTCAGCTACAAGGATGCATTTCATTTCAGCTGTAGGTTAGCATAATGTGTGACATCCACTTAGCATTAGGCTGTTCTGTTGTTTATGTCCAATGTCTTGTTGGAATGAAAAGGAGCATGAAGAAAGTTCAGCTCTTTGTTTTGGCCTTGCCCACCCAAAATGCATTTACATCTGGGCCTTATAATGTGTTCTGACTTGTTTGTGTCCCTGAGGCTTTGTTATGATGTTTCCATGTTAGGCTCTTCTCATATAGTATTAGTAATGCTCCTTGGGTGATAGACACTGTTAGCGCTACACATGCAGTTTCTTAGCATTTCACTTGACAATGGCATATTATAAACCTTTAACACCAAAAATTAGCAGGTATAAGCAGGTTTTGTTGAATGTGGGCAAACCCACTTAAAAAGCTAACTTTGCTGTCTCTGAGGCAACGTCCTTCTTTATTTACAGTCTATGGATTGGTGCTCCTGTCAGTGTCGAACCCTCAGTGGGAGATGTGTCGGCTGGTGATTGTCAGTTTTTAAAATTTACTTTTGGCTGTCATCCCTTTCATGCCTGTGCATAGTGTAGCTGCAGTGTTTCTGGTTAAGCAGCACCGTGCTGGGCAGGTCGCAGTGTTTGTGCCCTGAAAGGTGTCCCGGCAAGAGAAAGGGTGAAAATGAACGTGTCTGCCTGTGTGTTATGTTTACATCACTGCTAATCAGAGCCAGTGCCAAGTTCAGATACCCACGTCTGCTAGAGAGTCATTTGATGTGGGCATGAATGCTGATTGTACCTCCTCTTTTTGCCAACAAAGGTCAGATGGCAGCGGATCTCAGTGGGTTTTTTGACCAGTGTAAAATGGCCTTCAGTATTACACCCATTATGTCTAACATGATCACCCCATTAGCTATATTCAATTGTGTGATGTTGCATTAGCATATGACTCTATTTTGTATACATAATGCTCTGGTGATGTTTTTCCTTTTCTCTCTAGTCTCTTCTGCACTGCTCAAATAAGTCCTGTTCATTCTTTGTGATGTTCTTGGCACTATTCTTCAGGAATAATATGCCATTTGTTTTTGTTTTTGGCCTATACTTTCTGATGTGCAATGTTTTATTATCGTTCGGCAGATTCTATTTGTGTAATATTTTCGCGACATTTGGCTTAGTACTTTTATTATGAATGACAGTCCATTAGCAGTTGCCCATATTCCTCCTAATGGGCAGTGGTGTGCTGTGAGACACGGTATGCTGTTTACTATGTACTGCTTGTGTGGGCTAAAGTGTGACATGTCCTGTTGGCTTGGTGATCTGATAATGGCAGCCGTAATATTCGGAACTCCAGCACCGAAAGACTGTCAGCGAGGCTACACACATCTTCATAATCCCTTTAATGGACTCTGTGGGCTTGGCAATGCCATCTCTCTCTCTCTCTCTCTCTCTCTCTCTCTCTCTCTCTCTCTCTCAAACTCCCTCACACACACACACACACACACAAAAATACATATACAGCGTCAAATTGATGGTCTGCACAAAACCCTTTTGAATTTTCTTGTGTTGTGTCTTTACCTTGAGGTGTGAAATTAACTAACATTGCCATTAAACTTACTAATTATAGTGGCCAGAAAAGACTACTGACTTAGTGATTATAAATTCAGAAAAAGCTGGAGCACACAACTCAAACATGTGCAGGTGCTGGAATGAAAAATCACCATGATAAAAGAGCGCAATGGTCTCTTTGGCCCCGTCTAATGCAACATGTACATGGATACTTTTGCCTGGACAAGGAAAAACACATGTTGTTATGCAGAATGCATTGGGATCAGAACTGGATGAGCAATACCACCTTTGGAGGCTGGTATTCTAATCAGATGTCATCTTGGCATAAACTCAATCTGTGTCGTGTGACCACATCCCCAAGAAAACAAATCTACCCAACGTGTTTAAAGGTCATCTAACTCCACCTCTTAAGAGCTCATATCAGATGTCGTTATCCAGATGGTTTATGACATGATACAGATCGCATGTTAATACCAAGTGGAAATGGGGGCTTATCGCAGACGTGTGACATTTTAAACCACATGCTCATCAACAGATAGTGGTCAGTGTCCTTATAAATGTAATACCACAAAAATATAGTTTTTTTTTTTGTTTGTTTGTTTTTGCTTTTATTAACTTGCTTGTAGATTTGAAATATGTCCCATTTGATGTAGTTTGCTCTGATTTTAGGATCAAAAAAAGATGCAGTGTGGGTGTAACTGGGTCAATGAGATTCAAGCAGAATATAGCAACAAATCTGCCCACAAGTCCAAAAATGCTGCAATTGAACATGATTTAACTGGATCAAATATCTGGGTAAATTTCTAAAAACAAGTGAATCTTTTTAATAATGTATTTAAAATAAATTTTTTTTATAGCACACACACAAAAAAAAAAAAGAAAATTACCTGATCTATTAATTAGAAAATGATCAAGGAAAACATTTGACTTCCTGTGGTTCTAGACATGGAGGCAAAACTCTTAACTGGCAGTGAATTCATAATGCTGGTCTTGGGTTGCAGTCTGCAAGCATGAGACTATAGTTACGTGTCAAGTTTCAGAATTACAGCCTGCTTCTGGTACATAGCTAACAAGCTTTGCAAAGATTCAAGCATTAAGTCCAGAACAGACACAACCTTGATTGGCAACACATCCACTCATCCGACTGAAGTTTAATTAATCTGCTCAGCAATTTATATGTTGAAAATATAGCAATAATTACAACTTGTGATATAAGCATAATTTCAATCACACTGTGTATAAAAATGATTGATATTGTAACTAATCACATTTGTATGCATAACAGTAGACCAGTCTAGCTCTGTATGTGTGTGTGCGTGTGTTTGTGGCCAAGTTGTATCCTAAATATAAATAGGTGGGAAAGAAAGACAGTGACTGCTGTACCTGAAAAGTTGTGCAGTGAGGCAGTCATGCAAGAGGAGGATGACAGAAGTCTGCTTGAGAGTATAATATCAAAGTGACGTGAAGCCAAAATAAACAAATTGGAAAACAAGATAATTGACACGTTTAATCCATCTTGGTCAACCCGCTCTGATTATTCTTTTCCACCTATTACCCATATAAAAGCTGTTTTGCCTTCACCTGAAATAATTAGGAAAGGTGATGTTATTTAGAGCACTTGAAGCTATTATGTCACACTCCATTTCAGTAAGCACATCGACTTGAATGGACGTTTTCATCTAAAGAGCCATAAATCCACTTTTACCTATTCTAAAAACTACAACCACAAAGAAGAGAAAGTACTGAAATAGCATTATGACCGAGAGCAGCACATATATCAGGACGTTTCTTATCTTCGTTTTAAGGAGTACAGAGAGGAGCCGTTTTTGTGATTAAATCTTAAATATGACTTAATCTTTCTCACCTGAAGAGAACTTGATTAGGTCTCTGTGAACTCAATCACGATTGATCAGGTCAGTAAAGATGTGAGATTAAGGAAAAACTGCAGAAACACTTTAAATCCTGATTTCCCAAGTTGACAGACATTTACTGTTTGCTGTTATGATTGTAGCTTCCTGGCATTTACATATTGTTGTTTACATTTTCTAATTTCTTTCTGACATTGCATTTTTGATGCTTATGTGTGTTTCTTCACTTGTGGACTGTATGTGATCTATGATCTACATGGAATACAGTGGAAATTTATGTTCAATTGTGTGACAGACTTAGTGCATCATCTTTGTGCAAGTTGGTACAACTAATATTTAAGCCTGAGCTTGTCAGTGAGGATAAATAGTCAATTTTTAGAGAGTTTGGTCAGTTGGCAGATTTACCCCCAATAGCATTGGTGCACATAAGCATGAAATACATCTCAGAAATGTGTGCGATGTAAATATCCCAAACAATTTGTAATTACATATATAGGCACATTCATCAGTATGACGAATACAAATTCAAGTTTTAGTAACCACAGTCACATTCTTAATTAACTTCCTCTATTTAATCTGAACTTTATTTGACTGAGAATCCTCTAAACTTGCTAGTAGACTTGTCATCCTTCACCAAAATGACAGCATTTTATCATAATTACATCATAATTAATGGCTGCAAGAACTTGCAAAAACACCACATAACGTGGAACGTCGGACCTGCTCAAAGTTGATCTTCACTGAGGTGGGGATTTCTTTTTTTTTTTTTTTGTTTGTTTGTTTTTTTTTTTTACATAGCTTTCCCAAAGACATTAAAAGGGCCCTAAAGACTAAGTGTGTACACGCAGCTTAAAGATACAAAATCACTGATGCAGGACCTGCGGTCTCACAGGAACTCATGCTATCCAACATGACACTAATCAAAACAACAGCTGAGGCAGGTAGCCGTACATGCCTCACTCTAAATTCAGTACCCAGTGGCTATTAGCAGTATCTGTGTTGAATCCCCAAGATCCCCATGGACACTACTTCCTTAGGACCATATAGGTGTTGCATCACAAATATCACACGTTTGATATAATTAAGGCAGCACAGATCAGTTATTTCAGGGAGGTTGGGATTTGAGCTGTAAACCCCATAAACAATAGTTCTTGCTCTTGTCTTGCACGTCAGTTTCCACCAGGCACCTTATTAGGATTTGTTTTCTTAACTGGTTCTGGTGTGTACAGAGGGATTCAAAGGGGTGAAGGTACCTTTCCTCCTCGTGGTATTATTACAGACAAATTTAACACCAATACTAATCCCTTCAATATCTTGGTTCATCTGACTGAGATTCAGACATAGACGCTGTGCAGACAGATACAGAAAGTACTGATGACTGCCAGGAAATAACATCTGATAGGGTCATGTGTTGCCCAGGCATCACCATGTCTGCTAGTCAAGACAGAAGAATGAGATGCAAAGTTCAACTTTATCAGCAGATGAAACTTGCACTTGTTGTAGATCTTGGGAGATGTTCAAACCTCCACTGGACTCCAAGGACTTCAAAGTTCGACTAAACTACATTTGCTGATGAAGATAATATGATTGAAAGCTTAAAGGGGCTGTAAGTTTTCTCTGCCACCATATGTGGATTGTTGTTCAGGAGCGGGTGGCGTTGATTGTCACTTTACAAGAGCTTTGGCTGTCATTGTGTTTACAAGACAAGAGGTTATTACACCTCTGAGCGGTGCAGCGTCTCCAGGGCAGATTGGAGGCTACAGCGAGTTGCTATCGGAAAGCGACAAGACTTAACATCGGCGGTGCTTTTCACCGCTGGAGACAGCTCGTTTGATGGATCAAGTTTGACACTCAACTTTAACTGATGCTATTTACAATTAACTGTAGCCACCTTTCAAAGTGGTGGCGCAACTTCAATCAATTGATTGGTGTCCAAAGAACAGGCATCACAGGTACTCAGATTAATTGGCTGGTTGTGAGCACAGCCATAGTATACCTTCGTATGAACAATCTATATTGTTTTATATCCATGCTGAGCTCTGCTCCTTCTCCCTGTGTTGGGGCCAATCTGCTTTATTGCATTTACTCCTTGCAGTCTTTTACTTCCGCGTCTAATCATTCAGCGTGTCCTGTAGATCAAAGGGGTTTTATGCAATGGAGCAGAATAACAGACAAATATGCATCCTTGCCATCAGGGTGTCCTCTGTCTCAGTGAGCCGGAAATGGTCGGAGAGAGATAGATGGCACGAGGCATTCAGCTCAGCTGCGTGCAAACATAACACTCACTCTCACCATCCTCCCTCCTTCATCCAGTTTCTGTCTCCCCATCTCTCTCACATGCTCTCTATTCTGGCTTCATGATAGGAGTCTGTGACTTGGTGCCTGCTGGGACTTGCTCAGTAAATGAGTGTGAGTTGACTGACAGGATAGTTGAAGGTTGCAATCCTGATAATTCTGCCTCTGGAATAGATGGCACAGCGCAGTTTAATGTTCAAGGTGATAAATATTAAACTTTTAGAGTCTTTCAGCAGATGTATGAAAACAAAGATGTTAAAGGGAGGAGATCTCTGTAGTGGGGTAACTAAGAGCCTACAACCTAATTCTTCTTTCACTTGCAGTTCAATATATTATGTTACTAAACATTTCATTGCCTGTCTAATAGACATTGCTGTTGTGTGTTTGATTAACGATTTAATCAAAACATTGTTAAGCTCTATTTCCTTCTCCTTTATTAAAAACTTATTGTGCACCAATTACAGAATCCTTTCCAAAGTAGGCAGCCTCAGAGACCCGCTGGGCGATTACATCCCTCTTTTGTAATTTGCTATGTGGTAGATTGGTTGGCTTTCATGCTTGTTCTATTTCATTACAGGAAAGAGCTTTGACTGGGTTTTAACAACACCATTTATGGGTGACTTTTAAGACTTTTGGCTTCTGCCCATGTTTCATCATGAAGATTCAGGAGCTCTATAGAAGGAGATTAAAGTTGTAAAATGGTCATTCGTAGGCTAAACGCCTGTAGGTGGGGGAGAACTCCCAGTTCATTAAGCCAAAAAAGTTGACATTTGATCCATCACCCTGTAAAACCAAATCAAATTGAATCAAGATAATAACATTCACAATGCTGGGATCTACAATGTGATAGACACACTGACTGTTTCCCTACAGTAACTCTCCACAGGCTAATGGGGAAAGCCACTGCCCAAGGGGCTGTGGCTGAATGTCACTGCTGGGTCCAGCATCATTACCTTGGAACAGCAAGTGGATGTGTCAGTGCCAAGGTTAAAGGATACGAATCAGTGATTGGAAAACCGATAAAGACGGAGACTGTTAAGGAAATTAGCCTGTGTAAAAGACATGCACACAGGTAGAGGAAGGGGCCAGAGGTGCCATTGCCCCCCCCCCTTGGAATCTGACTGGCAACACCTACTGGACAACTGAGCCGGTTTACTGGGTCTGAGCCCAGGGGCCCCAGGACTAGAGCCTCTGTCTGAAGTGAGTGGTAGCATTTAAGCTAGGAAAGACACTCAAATGAATACAAAGAGACGTAACAAATGCAAAGAACCACAAAGTGACCAAAAAGAGATGCAAACTGGCAACAAAGAGAAGCAAAATGACCACAAAGACCAAGCCCGACCGGAGATACAGAGAAAGCTGGCTACTAAAAATGACCTTGTGTCTGTATTCAGGATGCCCTCATCATCCACACAAAAATATGTATTATTAATTTACATAATAATGTAAATCTTGTAATATACACAATTGGGACTACTACATATGGAGAGTATTGTAAATATAGTGTCATTGCAACCATTGCAGCACAGCAATCAGGCAGAAGCCATATTCCTATTAGTTGACTGGCATCAGCTGCTCAATTCAGGCTTCATCATCGGTTGCTCATTCATCAGCTTCTTGGCAACCAGCTAACTAAGAATGTCCAATTATCTTCATTTAGGTGAACTACTCACTATTACGCTGCTAATTCACACATGCCAATTCTAGTTGCTGCTGTAGCTGCCTACCACCTAAACTTCCTTCTCTTGTGCTGACTTTTTCATACCATTGATTTAACTGAAATCAAATCTTCATGCTTGTGTTTATTAGGGAGATGAGTTCCTCCCAGCAGAGTCTTTCCTGTCCTGAGTATCTCTTAGTCTCTCTCAAATTCCACAAAATCTAAATCTATAACCATTTGCTAAAAATGATAAATTCCTTAAAGTAGGTGTGACTGTATGAAATGCATTCATGGCAGTGAGCCTTCTTCAGGCCCCTGTTTTTCATAATCATGCTGTCTCTAATGTCAGCTGTTGAGATACCAAAAGGAGAGAAAATGTTACGTTATTGTTATTAAGGTTGAGCTTAGTCAGAACTCAAATATATTCCAGAAAATGTCATGATACAAACATTGTTATTGCTGTGGCTTCTTTTGTCTTATTTGACAAATAATTGTAATACATTTGAGGCAGATCTCACTTAAGAATTTGTCTATATAAGTATCCACTGAACAAAACATGGCATAACGACATTACCATGGTATAACTGCTAACAAAAGGCCTTCAAAGTCAGTCTTTAAAACACACCATGTGTAATTAGTGTGTAATCATATGTAGACTCCTCTTTAGCTCATAATAGACTTTTTATTCTCAGAGACAATACAGACGACATGAGCTCAGTCCTCAATGGCGGCTACTGCAGCACTAGACTAAGTCTAATTTGATCACAGAAAATGAAATGTTGCAATTATTGTGACCTCTGCTATTTTGATTACATATCATTTGTTACATGGCAGTGTATGGATACCCAAAGTTATTCTCATGATATATATATGCTCTTACCCCTCTTTTTTCTCATCTCCTGCTACACACGCACCTCTAATTAGTTATATGTACATCAACTCTCAGAATGTACGCGCACACATAGAAACGCACACATGCACAAGCCCCTCCAGGCCATCAGTCATCTCTCCGCCATGCATGATCCCAGCATGAAATAGGAGACAGGAACAAACAGTTTGATTGGCTGATTAGCAACAAATGAGAACCTGATTGGTTTATTAGCATGCTGATCAGAGCTGAAGAGCCTCTCCTGCTGAGGAACAGAGCTCCAGTTGAGAATTTTGGCCTGGCCTCATCACCATTTCATGACTGAATAAATATGTGGTAAATCTTTTCATCTTGGTTTAATGAAAACAGAGTTCTCACAGTGATTAATCACAGATTACCCAGATATTTCTATTAAACCACCATTCTGTTGCAAACAAGAGAAGTAAATGAGGGAACACTTTGCAAACAACTGTGTGTATTAATGACCTTGAGAAGTTTGATGCTAGATTGGACGGATCATTAATAAATTTGGGTTTATATGGAACCTCCTTTGTATTTTATAAGTAATTAAATAATTGAAAAACGTACCTTGCGTTTTCTCTTTCACCAATTTAGCAAAAGGACAAAAAAAATTAAACAAATTTTCTATTTTAACAGAACAAAATAGTCTGTGCAGCATTCACAGCACCCTATATATTGGTCACAGTCATCGATCCACATCTATTTTTCATCAGCCATGAGCGCAGCACCACTGGGACATGCTGAGGACACTGACTGCCAAGGGTTTGTCAATGGCAAGACAAGAATAGTGATGGAAGTGCATCCAGTTCTCTCCAGAGATAGAGCTGTGATGTGACAACAGTGAGTCTGAGTGTGGTGGTGACTGTCCTATAGCCAAGGTTTGCTCGTATGTTCCTCTAAATGGACAGCATTTGTATCACACTGATCTGGCCCTATTGGCCACTAAAAGCAACTGTATACCATCTGTACTTTTGGATGAATTCTGGGTGATACGGCACCTCAAGGAGGGAAGATAAAATCATTTTCCTCTGAGGAGCCGAGAAGTTTCCTCCACTCAGACCAACCACAAGAAGACATTTATACCCCACACACCCATTGTAATCCAATACAACTTTACAAACTCCAGCCTCAGAAATTACCATAGAGCTGAGCAAACATCTTACTGGTAGTGTCAACAACAATTTCATAATAAGCTTTGCAAAGTATTTATTTCAGGGCTGTTGTAGTGGATTGCATTACATTAGATTGGACAGCTGTCTATGACACTGTGTCCACTCCCTGTTGAAGAATGTTGTGCTCCTTAATTAATCAGTAATGGTTGTTTAAATTACAGTAACCATAGTGTGAGGGGTACAAGTATGAATTAATTAAGGTTTGATGTTTTCACCACAGTAGCATTTCTTTTCCCATCTTACCCCAAAAGGCCCTGCATTGAAGCACGAAAAACAGGTGTGTCACCACTTTCTGTGAGAGGGAATGTGACCACTCTCTGGATAATGATAGTGCAATGTCATCTGCGGGGGCCGCCCTGACTCTAATCTAGCCTTTTATAGCTAACAGCACCCATGTCACTTACATAATTATCTCTGCAAGCATCACTGAACACAGTCGTCTTGGTCTCTAGTTCTTTACCGCAGCCACTTGTGGTTTGGCTTATGTTACACCACTGCAGATATGCTTCTGTTGAAGCAGATGAGAAATGTAAGAGGGGAGACTGTACATCAATGTACACATGAATAGTTTTGCTGTTGAGACTTTGGTACCTCTAGTGGGGGGGAATGCTGCTTTGTCCTTTGACAAAACATTTATTTTTCTGAAAGGAAGAGCATATTGTCAAGCATGACAACCTCATCCACAGGCCACTAAGTTCTGACAGCATCATTCTTGCTCACTTCCATTTACTCTAAAGCACAGAGTTTATATATCTGACTTTTCCAATGTCCTATTTTACTTTTACATTAAGAGGACTGGCACTCAATTGGATTGTCTATTCAGTGTATAGAAATGAGTGGAACCCACTGGTACTTCTTTTCTCCATGGACTGAGCAGAGTAGAGTCATTCTTGAATTCAAAGCCACCTTTCTCTGTAGCCCAAAGCATAGGAGTGTAGTTGAAACTCTATCCTACTTCCCATTGTCAGCTCACCTTATACATAAGTAACCATAATCCATCATTAGTGATTGAGGCTGTTCATTTTAAATAGGTGCCTTATCCCAGCAAGTTCTGTGAAAAATGTCGCTTGAGTGAAAGTACCTGGAAGGAGTGCAAATCTGGAGTTGATAGCTGCAATGTCTTTCGGCATGATGGCCTGTGCTGTTTTACTTTTCTCATAATCTATAAAATACTGAGCATGAATATAAGAAAAGCTCTTCATTAAGATTAATTTAGGGTTCCAATCATTTTTGTTTTGTTTTTGTTTTTGCAGTGCCGATAAAAGTGCCCTTTATTTTTCTACTTAATTTAGATCAAATTATACATTGTATATTATATTACACCCTTCAGACTGTCCAAAAAAAAAAAAAAAGTTTAGTAAAGGGTTTGACTAGATATGAAACGCCAACCCTCTCCTGCTCTTTTTAGCCTGTGTATTAATTAAGACTGCGGAAGCATACAGCCATGCTAATGGTCTGTAAGTAACTTAACATTATGTTACACAGTGGTAACATAATGGTTGAGCGCAGATATAATGTTTACCATGTTGACCATTTCAGTTTTGCTTGTTAACATGCTAATTAACACCGAAGACAATGTGAAGCTGAGGTGGATGGGACTGTAATTAGTTCAGTTGGTATTTGGTGATAAACAAAAAGATTGGACAAATGAAAACGTCTGACCTGATGATGGTGCTAGATGAAATTAAAGGAATCACCAAAGTGTTTATAGTTCCCTGACATGGAGACATGCAAGTGTGCGCATACAAATCATTAAGATGGTTTGTAGTGTCTGCAGTAAGTGGTTAAGAGGTAGGAATATGTTACAACAGAGCCCACTGTTGAGGTAATTGATAGGAGGATATAATGTGGCAGGGCTCATGCACTGTTCTTGAATACACACAGGGCCCAGGTGTGTCGGATGCCACTAATGTTGCTGTATGAAACAGTATCTCGCTTTTATTCATTAAGCTCATGGATTTCCACAAAAGCATTAGATGTTTCTGTGCCAGCTCTTGAGCCTGGTGTGAGCCTGTTAAAGGACCATTCAAGCAAGAGGATTTTAATGGGAATGCCCCTTCTACTCATTCACATTCTTTGGCTTTAACTATATAACTATGATGTGCTGCAGGCTGGTGAAGATGGAGATTGATGGGTGTTAAAGAAAGATAGATGACTTTCACATAGTTGTGCTGAGCATTCAGATTGTTCCTAGGATGTTTATGAGGGTAATATCTATCAGATGGAGGAAGATTGATTAGCTGTATCTAATGAGAATAAACATGTCTAACAACTTCTCTTTTAATTACTATTGCTTTTTTTCTTAACTCTCTTCCTTCCTCTAATTTCCTGTCACCTCTCCCTCTGTCATGTTAATTTCATACTGTGGCCATGAGAGTCCTCCATGCAATTTAGGAGCTTATTCTTAATGACTTCTATAAAAGGAGCAAGACAGCTGTGTGGCATAGGCGTAAATCATGGCTGGAAGAATGAATATATTGTAAGTATGCTTGTTTTGCATTCACGGGTCTTGTACATGTCTCTTTATATAGTCATCAGAGAATGGACACAAGTAGGTAGGCTTCTCTATGCATGAATGTGGGCCCAATTCTGGGTTCAGATACGAATACCACTGCTCTTATTAATAGCACTTGCCAATGCGGATGCAAATAAGTAATATTTTTACATTCTTCACCCTCCAGCGAGTCTCTGTGGGAGACTGAGAGTGAGTGTTGGGCCACCCACATAGCACCCAGGCTGCCGCCAGCGGTGCACAAAGGTGCAATGATTTCTCTTTTAAATAGTCACATAGACTCATGGGTTGTTAATTTTGAATACTCCCCAATATTGAACACCTCCCCTGATATTGATCATTCACTCCAATTAATCTATGTATTATATATGTGTATGTGTGTGTGTGTGTGTCTGGTAAAATAAGGCAAATAAGTCATAACTACAGACAAAAATGGCTTTGAAAAAAGCAAACCTAGTAATTAGAGTAATTTAATGAAATTATGATTTACTAGCACTGGTGTATGACACTGCCATCCAGTGTTAAATTCGTAACACTTATTGATGAAAAAGAACCCAATAAACACTAATCTACATATAATATTTGTAATATTTATCTAGTAGCAATGGTATTACTGATGAGGGACTGTATTCTCTCTCCATCTGCCCTTCTGTCTCACATATTTATCTGCTTACACAGGTGCGTGTGCACACACATGCACAAATTGTGATTGTTCCTCGAAGAATATCCACAAACCCATACACCTTCATTAAAAAAATGTGTTTATGGCAACACGACATGCTGATGGTCTGCTGCTGGTGAATTAACTGCATGCACAGAATAGAATTCCTGATTGGTTGAAGCCTCAGTCCACTGTCCCATAAAATGTTTCTCCCGAGAGGAAACCAAAGCTGTGAGTTGCAACTGTAGCCTGCTCCTCTAATCAGTTCTTTCCTCACCGTGCAGCTTGAGAGTGCTGTGCAGTTATGATGTAGAGTCATAGTTGGGCTTCTCTTGTTGGAGAATGTACTCTTAGGGGAATGGTGATTATAAGTGACATTTCACTGATTTGCTGCAGCGCCTTCAAAGGGACACATTTCTTACTGTAATGGAGGCACAACAAAGGTGACATGGGCCATTTTACGGCTTCTGGTGTCTCAAGGCCAAACCATTGATGTTACTGTGAAATCTGGATTTAAATGTGGCCCCCTCTTTCTTGGATTTAAAGTCTCAATACAAGTAGATGGTGGGTAACTGCTCTTTTCACACCGCAAGACTAATTTTTAATTGAAAGTTTTGAAAGATTCTGTCGACTGTGCAGATCAAGCTCAGTGACCTTGGACTGGCCGGGGGGGGGGGGGATTTTCTAAGGACAAGTGGATTTTGTTTTGTAATCCAGGGCTCTATGTGAGCGTTTGCTCTGAAAACAGATGAGTTTACAAAACCGGCTAGGTGGTTCATTGTTGGTTCACAATACAAATTTTTCAATTTTTCAAATTTTTCTTCCAGACACTTGGATCATATTGTGATACACGCAGGGTTGTTGATTTCCCAGCCATAGTTTCTGGAAGTTTCTGTCATCTTGTTGTTCGCAAGCTCCATTCTCATAGCTGCTCTGTTAACGATGGTATTATTGTATCACTATTCATGCTGCAGTCTGTGTAATGCAATCAGTTACAGAAGTCTACTCTAGTTGGTTTACATGGGCTATTCCCCTTTGTCAGCTTGTTCATCAGCTTTGGGTTATTGATTTGTGTATTCCCTACTAAGGTAATTCCCACTCAAAAAGACATTCCTGTTAAGTGGATGTCACTTTTGATTAATCTATCTTGGCAGAACACCTTGTAAAAACTCCTGTTAACCAGTGATTAACAGTTAACTGGGGACTACTGGTTACTTTAAAGACTGTACTCCACTGTACTCACTTCTACCACAACTCCTCTCCCCTGCTGTGATTGTTATCCTCTCCTGCCACTCCACATTTTTCCTCTTGTGTGTCTTTGGTGTTTGTGTGTTCTTTTGCGCAGTGAGTCAGACATTTTTCTTCAAACCTCCTGGGGGGCTTCATCTTTGCCCTGTCTGTCTGAGGAGCCCACACAGAGCCCCCACCTCCCAGCCTCAGGAGAGCAGAGTGGTGGGGGCTCCTGTTTGTCATCAAACAGCAACCAAACAGCAGCAGCATGTCAGCAGTATCTTGCACCAGAACCTGGACGGCAGGGTAGGTGGGGAAGAGCCAGAGGCCTCTATAGTTTTGACCTCTGCTCCACTTTAGTGTGTTTCTTCTAACTTTTCATATAGTTTCTATGTCATATTATCACAACATTTGCTGAAAAGAGAGCAATAAGCAAACTATATAACCTCCCTTCCTCTCCTTCCTGCGTGTGGTCTCATTACTCATGTGCTCTACTGGAGCACCTCCTGTTGACTGACCTCTCGTCTTCCCACTGACATCCCAAATACCTCCTGCACACCATGAAGTACCTGATGGGCGAGAAGCTAACTCAGGAATAACTTTTAGCAGAGTTATGTAGTTTAAAAGTAAGAGGCTCTGGGTTATGCTGCTGGAGTAGCACCTCTAGTTGGTTTGCTAACACACATTGACACAGAAAGCCTTTCCCCCAGTTGGAAAACACTCAGCTCAGACTACCTCAAAATCTTCAGTAGTGAGTCAAATGAGTTGGATTCAGCTTTGCCACAGCTGCTAAAATATCCCACCAGTCCACCTCATAGTGATGCAAATTGTTAACAATCCAAAAAAAACAAACAAACAAAAACAAACAAACAAACAAAAAAAACAGCACAAAACAAATGAGAGAGAAGCATAAAAAAATTAAATTCCCATTAGAACTCAATGGGAGTGCTGTCTGCACAATCCCAAAGAATAAATCACATCATTGTTGTTGTTCCTCAGGTCTGTGAATTTTCTGTTTATTTGGACCTCATATCACATGCCCAGTCTTTCTTTAGCATGAAAAATGAGCTGTATGAGAAGCCAGTGTGTGATTAGTCACTGTGTTTTTGAGGCTGGGACAGGGCAGTCTGTGTATACCACAGCTATACGCCATGATGATTAATTTGCTGTGGGGCTGTTGTATGCATTTGTTTTTGTTGTGGGCATTTGAATATTTGTGTGTGTATATGTTTTTTGAAATGCATGTATGTATGTCAGGCTCTTTACATCTGAAAGTCTATCTATTTATCTATCTATCTGTACCTTATTCTCAATGAGGACCACATGGTTCAGACTGTATCTGTCATTCTGTGTCATGTGTCACATCTGTTTATTATGTATGAAACAACACCACATGCATTACATCTTTCCACTGTTTGCATAAATATGAATATCTTCACATGCAAATGCTAACTCGTACTGTGTACATGCAAGATTGTCGATTTGCTCTGAGGAGTTCTTTAACCATTTCATCAGTCTGGAGCCTGTGTTTCGTCAAGTGTGGATGTGTCTTCACGACGTGTTGGTACACAGTGGGAAAAGTGAATTCTTTGGTTCCTAATGTATTGATAATTGTAGTGTAACTGAGGGTGAAAAGAAAAGCAGAACCACAGCTAGAAAGATTGACATTACTGTAAACTGATGTTCTTACAAGAATTTAGAAAATAGAGAACAAGAAAAAAAAAAGGATATTATCACAACACAAAATGGCTAATATTTGAGATGTTTGTCTTCATGATCTTTAATAACCATTATCACCGACAAATAGTTGGATTTACTTTAACTTGATATATTGTATATGCTACAAAGTGTATCAAACAAATTGAATGAAATGTGGTCCTAAGTGTTTTCCTCAAACTAAAAGCAATTTAGGACGAACCCTGCAGCACAAAGTGTTTGCTCCCCTTACGCATAATATCACTTTATGTGACATTTCCAAGTGATCAATATGTGCGCTTGGCAGTTTTATGTCTTTGCCTAAATGTGGTGTGGAATTAAGCATGGTGTTTCCAGGCTAGAATGGCCTTTAGCTTGTATCACTTAGGAGAAACGAGGCCAAAAAATATTGCTCAATGCCGTGTGGTCTGTGTGTGTGTGTTAGTCTCTCTCTCTCTCTGCTCGACTGCCGGTCCTTCCATCTATCTGTACACATAGATGTTCACTGTCAGCGATTATTTGTGAAGTTATAAGTCTACATGATTACTGCATCGACCAAATTATTGGTTTGAGGATACTTTTCAAAGTCAGCTCTGCTGTGCCGTTTTTTTGTCTCTTTTTGTGAACACATTTACAACTGCAGCGTTACAAGACTTCTGATCGCATCTGTAATATTAATGTGTTCCCCAAATTCTGGTCTGGATGTAGGCATAAATAAATCATTTAGATTAAAATGTGTGTGTGTTTGTTCCTCTCTCTTCAGCAGTGTTAGTGTGGATAAGTCAAATGCCATTCAAACCTGAAAAGATGTTCTAGAAATGAAAAGTTAAGTTCATTCTTTGAATTGCTTTGTGCGTGGGATGAATACAAGGTACTGGACTATCCTTGAAAGCTATAACATCATTCTGTGAATGAATATGTTGTGTGTAGTACGAAGGTAGATACTGTATGTGTATGTTATCTATCTATCTATCTATCTATCTATCTATCTATCTATCTATCTATCTCTGCTTCCAAACTGTGTCATTCTCAGCTTCTTTAAAGTCATTTCACAATACCAAAAAGGCGAAGCTGCTCAAATCAATACAGTTACATTGACAGTTACTCAGGACAAACCAAAAGATAAGAACCACCTGACTCTGCAGTTCTTCTAAGGGACTTTTAGCTGATTGTTTTGGTTTTTCTGACCCGCAGCTTCAATATTTTCGTTGCTGCTCTCATCTCTATCTATCACTATCATCATAGTCAACAAAACACAACTAATTTTACAGTAAGACACAATTATTATTTGTTGTGGAGCTTTCACCACTATCCCCATCAGTTGACCTTTGGCATACACATAATACTGTACTAATAGGTATATAGGTATACCCTTCTTACCCTAACCCTAACCCTAGGTACCCTCTAGATATGTTCAATAACATGGTAAATGTTCCTCTAGCTAACAATTATCAAACACCAAACTGACTATAGATGTGAAAAATGGACACTTTGCTTTCCTCAGTGTTCTGAGCCCAGATACAAGGAAATACTTCTTTTTCCATTTTTTAACTAGTCCTTTGAACTCAGTTTATCTTTACAGTTTTGGGGGATTATTCTACTCTGGATGAAAAAGAAACTCATTATTGTCCCCTCTCCCATCCCTTATGGTTCTCCCTTCCCTCTTCTCTTTGCAACTCTCTTCTAATCCCACCGTCTCTCCCTCTCCTCTCCATTCTCCTCTTTTCTCTTTCTTCTCTTCTCCACGACTGTCCCATATCACCCTCTGTTTTCTCCAGTCCTCACCTCCCCTCTTATCCCCTTTTCTCCTTGACTCCCCTCTCTTCGAGTATCCTCCTCCCTCACCTCCTCCTCCCTGCTTCGCTCGTCCACATTTGCTTTGATCACCTCTTCCACCCTTCTCTGCTCTTCTTAACTCATCTTTCTCCCGTCTTACGCGTCCTATCCTGCTCTGCTACTCTACTCTCCTCCATCTACTCTCCCGTTTGCCTCCATGGCTCCTAACATTTTCTGGTTTTGTCTCTAGCCTCTCCTCCCCTCAGCCCCCTTTGCTTCCTCCCCTCTCAACCTTTTACTTCTCAACTTCTCTCATCTGACTCAGTCTCCCATCCCAAAGCGACATGTCACCAAACAGAGAAGTGGAGAAACAAAATCTTGACAAAGCCTAGGGATCTGCCCTGCCAGTCCCTTCCGTCTGCTCATCTATTCATTTGTTTGTGTTCCCCCATAACTCTCTCCCTCCCTCCCTCTGACTCTAGTGTGTGTCTTACTGTCCCTCCCGGCCTGCTTGCCAACACATACACAAGCACATGCACGCACACACGCATGCACACGCAGGCTCTGATTGTGACCTGACGGAGCGTTAAATTACAGCCTCACCAACACTGCTGTGAGGGAATCGCTGTGTGCTCTGTTTGCTGTCTTTTATCCTCTCCTCCTCTGCCCCCCCCCTTCTGCTTCTCTATCTTCACAGATCTTCCTCTCCACTTTAAGTGCTGTCCTCCTCTCACCTGTTCTTTTCCACTTTACGATCACATCCCATCATTTCACTTTTCTGTTTGTGGTTTCAACATTGCATGTTTCGTGTCTTCTTCTTTCTCCGGTCACCTGTTGCCCTCTTGGGTCACTTGGTCCTTCCCACCTATTATCTCTTTTTCTCTGATCTCCATTCATAATGTTTTTTTTTTTTTTTATCTTTCCTTTTCTGGTGTGCTTTGCTGACTTCCTTTGTTAATATTATAGACAGGGCCGCAATACATGTTCCCTGCAGTTCACGTCAGTTCTTCACATTCCCTCTCCACTTTCTCTCTTTTCTCCCTAAAGCCACCATGTTCCATAGCTTCTTTCTTCCTTTCTTTCCCCAAGTCCATCCATTTCATTTCCCTAATTCCCCTATCACTGTCTCTCTCTCTTGCGTTTCCCATCACCATTCTCCTCTATAACTCCTTTTTTCCCTCTTCTCCCTCCCATCTCCTTCCCTTCACTTCTCCCTCCCAGCCCTCATTACCATGTGTGTGTCTGTGTCAGGTTTCATCCTGTCAGTGAAAGGTCAGCAGCAGGGATTTCCCTGGGCATCACAGCTAGCAGCTTTAGCACTCTGCATCACCAGCCTTATGCTGCATATTAATAATAGCGCTAGCAGCCTTACCCCTTAATGCCACCAGCCTGCATATTAAACAGCTATCACCTAGCCTCAAGCTCATGTAACAAAAGCCTTCTCCAGTGTAGGTTATTTAAAAGACTAGCGGCATTAGAACTTATTGTCATCAGCTAACGGCTATAGGATAGCTTAACAGCAACAGCCTTTTGCTGCATATTTAAAAAGCTAGCAGCTGCTGAAAGGGGTTAAGCTCTGAGCCACCAACGTTTTGCTTAGAAGGCAGGGCTTGGGGAGGTCAGGCAGCATTTGGCTTAACAACCATTATGCAATGGATTTTCCGGTTATGAGATCTAATATATCAACCATATGGTCGATAGACAGTATTTGTAATGTACCAGAAAGTATAGGCTATTACATTTGTGCAGGATACAGCTGAACATACTTATGATTTCATGTCACATTTCTACAGACCATATTCTGTCTCCAATAAAAATATAAATGAGTCTTACTATGTAATAAAATATGTCAAATGCTGTGGCGTGTGTTACAAATAAAGTAATAGATATTCCTGTTTTGAAGAAAAAATTGCACAGTACTCAATTATGCGTTTGTATGGCAATAAATGTTATTCAAATATGCCATGTTTATTTAATAAGGAGCCACTAATCTTTTCATAATTATTATACCCAGTGGCTATTTCTGTCATTAAAAACAAAAAACAAATATTAGTTTCATTTTTGCCACTTGTATACAGAGACAGTGGCAGCAGAAGATTGAAGAGATGATTTATTTGGAAAACATGCGCACACTTCACGTGTGATGATGTACGATATATTACACCGTGTGTGTGTTGAACACATTACTACTACCTGCCTGTCTGATGTGCGAAAGAGTTGGGAAAAGAGCCAGAGTCAGTCATAGGTCTGTGAAGGTGGGGGCACTACAGTGCTGTGGTGGTGGTGATAGTGGTGTTCAGTAAATCACTGTGCAAGGTGGCAGCCAAAGTCCATTCATTGCTATGGGAACCGCCGTGACCTACGAATGTGTTTGCAAAAGTTTTCCTGTTCTTTTTTGTTCCATCCGGACTTGAACTTGAGCAGGTTGTTTTCAGGCAGCCTGGGCAGCGTGTGCCACAGGACGCTAGCAAATTAGCTAACAGACTGTTCCATTCAGTTCATTTGCATACCTGTGTTAATCACCAAATTTTGTAACTGTATAATTAAAAATAAACTAATTCTGTGAGTTTAACACAGTGAGTGAGTGATGGCTAATATGGTGAGGTTATAGGCTCCACCACCTAAATAAAAGAGGGAGAGTTGTCTGTTTCTATCAATTCGTTAAAGTGCATTTCCTCATGTTTAACATAAGGGGGCATATTCCATGTTTTATATGGAATAATGGACACAAAACTGTGTGGAAATGAGGTATAACAGTAATAGAAGGGAACTGACAAATGGGACTTTAGTGGTTCAGCTCCCTGAACTAACTGGGGACACATTTAGGTTTGACAGAGCCGGAGAAATTCTCCCAGGCCTGTGACAGGTAAAGTATCAGGAACGCTCAGTGACCATTACAAAGAAAACAGACCACATTTGCAGTTGCAAGGGAGGGAAAGTGTTTTTTTTTTTTTTTTTTTTTAATTAAAACAAAAACTACAATAATATAAAAGCCCCATTAAGAACCAGCAATACAAATGAGAAAATATAACACAGAATGAAGTGAAACTTGATAATAATTTCCATTTTCTCTTGCACAGAAGGAGTTGATCCAATTTAAGTACATTTCATTTGGTTTAGGCTAATATTGTATTTAGCCTAAACATTGCCTCAGGAACCCTTAATGACAGATCTCTTGAGCTGCAATCAGTTTTCTGAAAGTGCGGAAGAGTTTAGGGTTAGATAGAAGGGCTCTGGCCAACAGGAGAATATTCATTACTTTGATCTTCTCTTCACTACATTGGTTTGAGATAAGCAGTTGATGTGTCCCTGAATGCCCCGTGTCCTGTTAGCTGAGATTTCATTTAGTCCTCCATAACCAGAGAGCCTCACACAGGCCAGGCACGGCAGTAACACACTACTGAACAAATCAAAACAGGATTATACCACACACAGCAAACAATATCTTTGGAAACAGCAAATTACAATTTGTAATTTGTAACAGCAGTGTTATTACATGATGTAATGTAGGACTGGTGTGGATACATAGGGTCACAAAAAGAGTCAAATAAGATCTAACCAGTAACCTTTATGTGTTGCCAGTAAATTGTACCTATTTTAACCAGCTGGCTGAATTTGAGTATAATATCTGCATGACTTATTTAAGTTTGGAAGGTAAAGCCTTTCATCCCCTGAGGATAGATTTTTTAAAAACCCATGGAATGAGGTCTTATGTATCTTATATTTTAAGACTTATTAAGAGCTGCTGCATATTAACATTTATTGGTCTGTTTATTCTCATATCTGAATGTGTTTAATTTATGTCTGAGGTCAGGGAAAGTTCAAAAATCCCTAATTTAAATTAGGATGCTTGTGTGGTTTGGAAGAGTGTTGCACATTCCTCTGCTAAAAGGCGTTGTCAGCCTCAACTAGCTCTGCTTGTTATCAGGGTATTCATACACCGTTGTGTCTGAGGCTTCACATCTACATGTTTTACCCCAGTGACATGCTTAATGTATTAAAAGTTGATGGGATGTGTAGGTACATTGTTATTGCTAAGAGAGAAGAGACAAATACTATCTCTGCAAGATAAACACAAGCACACATTAGCATCACTCAAAGATATTTAAATGCCAATTAGTAATTCAAAAACAGATACATAAGTATGAGGGCTAGAGTGTATACATAGATTATCTCACTTTCTAATATTAAGGCTGAAGAGTAAACACATCAAGCATCTAACAAGCCCTGGAGAAAACCTTGCATGCAGTCAAACTGCCTTTTCTGACCTTTAGAATTAGTTGGGGAATTAGAAATCTGACCTGAGATCAGCCTTTAGTATGTCCACTACATTCAGTCTGACAGGACGTCAAAAACAAAAACTGTTCAAATCTAGGGAAAGCCGATACAAGGTAAAGGTGGCAGGGTTGGGCAGAAAAGGGGGTGATGTGTGTGAAGGAGAATGACATCCCTTTTATTAGGTTAGTTACGTAATGGCCCCCTGGAGAACCTATCTGCGCCCTATTATTCAGTCTGAGCAAATCAACCCAAGAGCCAGCAACACTGTGCTCGCTACTTGAATTCTATCACAAAATTGCCCGTTAATGGGCTGTAAACTAGGCAAACTGGTGTTGTTGTTACTTTGTTTTAATTACAATCTTATCTACAAGTTAGCAATACATTTTTCACAAAATCTTGGGGGAGAAACAAAAGAATTAAACACCTATCTCCTTATTGAAACTTGCCCATAAGCAAAACTAGCCCGTTTTCTATGCTTTGATTTTTTTATGCATGGTGTTGTGTTTTAATGATGAAAAGACGTTTGTCTAACAACTGTGAGTTGAAATGCATATCCATATCTTTAAATCAAATTTAAATGTGATACCCAATGATATTAGGTAACCATTTAGCTCCAGGAAACACTTGTTTATACACACATCTAGATTATGTGGCTGTAAAAGAGAAGAATAGCATAAATAACAGTTATTATAGTGTGGATTTTCCCTTTATATGAGATGAAATTGTCCACTTACTTGTAATATTTTGATTAACCCAGATAAGATGTTTGTTTTGCCAGCAGCTGGTTTGCTGGAGCTACTGCTGATTAGCATATTGCCTGTTTGTTTTCAGCTTATTGCTCACCTCTTTCATTTGGTTGTTCTAACAAGGATAACACCCTCCTGTTATAGGAGTCCACATTCATAAACAACACTCAAACACGTTGGAAGGTGCACATATAAATTTAGAAATATGCATGCAGGTACACAAAGTACATGTATGCACATTTGTGGACATTCACAGCAAAGAAACCAACAGAAGAAAAAACAAGTGTGCATACATAAACAGACGTCCCTATCCAATACCTTCTTTTTTTTTTTTTAATTGTTTGTCATTTTATCAGACAGCAAGGCTAGTCTGAGAATAATAAATTATTTACTTCACTAAAATTAACATGATTATCCCATTTATTCATCATATATTGTTGTGGTCTAGTTGGGATGTGTGAGAAGATGGATGTGAGCATGCATACACTGTGTGTGTGTGTGTGTGTGTGTGTGTGTGTGTGTGTGTGTGTGTGTGTGTGTGTGTGTGTGTGTGTGCATTAGAGTGTGTGTGTACCTGCAAATGTGTGGATATGTTCTGTGTGTGTTTCTGCTCCAGTGGTGGTGTTGTGCTCCGTGTCCTTGAAGCAGTGCCTCAGTAGCTGGGGAGCTGCTTTTCACTGTTTACTAGTCAGACATTAAAAGCAACTACTTATTGAGTGAAAGAAATCAGATTCTTTCTCCTAGTGAAAAAAAATAATAAAATTGAAAATGAGAGCCCCATCTATGTTTAAAAAAAATGAAAAAATCCAAATCTAAAGTTTGCATATTGATTTTAGACCTTCACTGGATGCTTGTGTATTTTGAGCAGTGTGTGTGCCTGTGTGTGCCTGTGCCAAGGTTCACCTTTCCACTTCTTCCCATGCGTTGGAAAACTGTTCCAGGTGGGGAGAGGCCAGCTGTGCCTGTTATGGATGGGTGACGGTGCATTGGGTATTTATGTAATGTGACGGCCCAAGGGCCTCTGCCAGGGCCTGTGTGTGTTGTGGTGTTGCTGGGTTGTGTGTCCGTGTTTCAGTGTTACAGGTCCCTGGTTGGGTGGAGCTGAAGGCCATTACAAAAGTGGAGTAAGCTGGCCATTGTCTCCCAATGGGTCATAAAAGGCCTGCCCTGTCCTGGCACCCAGGAGGCTCCCTTTTCTCCTGAAACACTTCATGTTATGTTGGAGTGTTGTTGTTGTTTGTAATCCTATTGAAACAAAATTAATCTAAGTTGGAAAACTAGGTTTGTTTGAGAGAGAAACTGTTGACATTGATTGGCGACTTTTGATAATTTTGGGTTCGATATAGATGCCAGTTGGGGGGTTGACATTATTTTGAGTGGACTCCCTTTAATGTGATAACAGCAGCCATTGTTTTAAGCTCATAATGGCAGGTTAGGAATTATTTTATTATTTCTTGTGTGGTGATATACAATGAGAGACTCACATCGGGCCTTATGTATAAATATTTCTTCTTTGCTCTGCCATGAAAGTTACAGAAAGAGGAAATGTAAACGCTGACCTGTTTACAGTGCTGTCGCCCCTGCTAGGCACAAAGTATTTTTCTCTTTGGGATCTGCTTGTTCATGGGTACTGTGTGGGTGACCGGTTGGAGCTGTTTTGACAGGGTTGTCAGCTGCTGGTTGTTTTGCCAAGCAGGTTTAGTGCCTGCCGTCAGTAGCCCTTAAAGACCAGGGTAGAGTTACGTAGCTCAGGTAGGCAGTCAGAGGAGGATGCTGACATTACAAGGCTGCTATAATGCCACGTTGTACAATCCTTTTGTTTACTGCAGACTTACTCTTTGTACACTGATCATTTTTTGATTCATGTATAAAGTGTCTGCATATAAAGGAGCAGTTGATTAAGATTGCAATAATTAAAAAACACTATTTCTTCATGATAGAAGATTGAAGGCTATTGTAAAGGCAAAGCTGGATGAAATGGAAATTTTAATATCACAACTGTCGCCTACTTCTTTTTGGCTGGGGTCCCATCAACTTGGGAGTCGTCTGATCTCACTTCAAATTGTGAGAGACAGAGTAGTGTGCTACCAGAGAAGGAAAAGTTGGCATTAGATAGAATGTGACAGCAAGCAGATTTTTGATCAAACGCTGGCACCATAAAAAACCAGGAAGCAGACTGAAAGGGCAAAATCAGCTTTGGACAACAAGAAACTCAGCTTAACCCCTTTGAACACCAAAGTTGCAAAACTGTGACAAATACTGAACAATAAACAATACTGAATGAAACAGAGGATAGTTTCAATTAAAGAGCCAAATTTCGTTTGTACTCTCTACCACTAGTTAACAGATGTGCACTAGTTTGATTCTAGTCCAAAATTACATCATGTTCCTCTCCGAGGAGATAGCGGAGGAAAGATGCTCTGAATGTCCTCGCATACATTGACGTGGAAGCAATTCTGTCCATTGTGTTTGAGTAAACTGAAGCAGAAAAAAAAGTTCACTCATAAAGTTATGGATCCATTATTCACAGATTCTGAAGGAGAATATCTGCTTTTCGGAGATGACGATCAGTCATGTCATGTAATAATAGTGATGGTGACAGTGATGGTGCACTACTTTTCTTATTTACAGATTCCCTTTATCTCTACTCACTTTCAAGCCACAGCCTTTTGAAATCTCAATGTCAAAATCCAGTATTTTTTTTAATAAAACCCCAGAGCTTAAAGGGTTAATTAAGGACAGTGAGTTGTCTTTGGCAATGCAATACACATAAGTGAGCAAAGAGTGAAGACAGCAGTAGAGGTTGATTCGCTGGCAGATGACTGTGTTTTGACCGGTACAGGTAGTTGGGAATGTGCTAGTACATGAATTTGAGCTCCATTCAGCATCGTTTAAAGGTGAGGTTGCAATGGTTGCGTGCACCCAGTTTGCCTGTGAATGGCATCATGCTGATTCTGGTCAACAATGGGGAGGGAAGACATGTTTGGGCCGAGCACACACTGTAGAGGTCTGTTGTTGATGAAAGCAAGAAATAGTATCATGAAGTGCTCAAAATGTGCACTGTGACACGTGAGTCAGTCAGTCTTTGACTCTCTTTTGTCTATCTCACAGTAGGTGAGAGAACAAAATGCCATATATACGCCAAAGGAACTGTCCAAGTCTGTCCTTTCCGACAGATGAGGTGGGAAATCTTACACGCACACACTTATGGCGTATCGAGCCATGTCTCATCGAATATTTCCATCAGGAACTCTTGGTTGCGTGGTGGGTTTTTTTGTGAGATGAATGCTGACTGGGACGATGGGTAACCGGGGTTATTGCTGGTAGCAAGGGAGGTAATGCAGGAGACACAATGATTTATTTTTTGGTCATACTGTCTGTGGGCCATTGGCTGCTTTGCAAAGTGACTGGAAGGAAGCCAAACCTCCTCAAAATATGATTAATTATATCATTGGCTTTAGGCTGTGACTATACTCAGATACAGAGTTGGCAGAAGAAAAGTTGGCCTCTTCACAGGGAAAAATGAAACATCTATATGATTGTTGTGCTGTGTGGCATTTGTTTGAGTTTTGTCTTTATTACCTCATTGGTTCACCATTCCAAGCCAAGTTTTAAGGCCCACACATGGCAATGAAACAATTTCTAAATGATTTGATTGCCACCCCTGAATGTCATAAACGCCACCAGGGTTGTTAACAGGTTGTTTTAAAAACTATGATTTTTTTAGGACATGAAAGGGTATTTTGGGCTATTTATATGGGGCAAAGCAAACTAAAAAGTTCTTATCCCAACTTGCTTTTTTGGTTTTTCACCTTGCACACATATGATTGAAAGCAATATTGATGTGGGAGAAGCAAAGGCTGTTCGACGGCGACTTCAATCAAGCATAAGTTTAGGTATACGGACGTCAATGATATGCTTAAAAATGGAACTGCTGACCCATTGTCCTCTCCCTGGGCTTCACTTTGTTTGCCTGCACCAACATCAGATAACACCACTCATTTTTTTGTCAATAGTGTGATTATACCTGACTCCTATCCTCTGCCTCACACTGGTGATTGCATTGATCATGTTGGTGCTGCTAAAGTTATCAGTAAGTTTGATCTTATCAAAGGTTATCGGCGGTTTCTTTTGCATGATATTAGAATTTTTATTATTCCAACTGGGCTGTAATGTCACACTGTCATGCCTCTGGGTCTGGATAAAGCACCAGCTACATTAATATGTTTATAGAACAATGTTAGCGATGACTGGAGTTTATTAACATGACAACATTGACTCCAATCCTTGGTCTTCCTACATGGAGAGTGTTATGGTGCTGTTAGACCGCCAGGTTGTAGAGCTTCTAATTGTAAGTCTGGCAAAGTGTGGAATTGGTCAACAGGTTGGACAGCAGCAAGTTCAGGCTTTGTGCACTGCAAGGCAATCAATTACTATCTACCACCAGCAACTAAAATAGACTCACGTCTCTAACTAAGCTGCGACAGCCCGAGGTGAAGCTCGTCTGGTCTCCTGTTTGTCAATATGCCTTTTGTGGTGCATCTGTCCCAGCTGCCCCATGTCGGAATAAAGCAACTTCAGGTCAGTGCTGGTCATGTTGGTGTGAGTAAGGTACTGTTACAGGAGGATGAATTTAATATCGACCTGACAGTTTGAAGTTCATGTGGGTTCAGGGCCTGTGGTTGTTTATACAGATCTCAAACCTCTGACATTTCTAAAATCCCTGAATTTTGACTATAACATCTGCATGTCTTGTTTGAAAGGTAAAGCCTTTCATCCGCTGAAGGCAGAATTTTATTAAAAATCACAAAATGTCTTATGTGTCTTATGTTTCACTATTTATCAAGAGCTACTGCACATTGGCATGTACTTGTCTGCTTATTCTCATATCTAAATATATTTAATTTTTGCCTGAGGTCAGGAAAAGTTCAAAAATACCTAATTTAAATTTGAAGAACTGCGTGGTTTGGTTTGTTTTATAATCCTCTCCTAAAAGGGGTTGTCATCCTCAGCTAATGTAGTACTTGTTATCAGAGAATGAAGAAAGACATTCTTACATGCATCAACAGTAAATATGATTCTCTATGAGCAAAGTTTAAAGGGCGAAAGTATCATAAATTGATACTGATACTTCTTGAAGCTGAGAGTGATGTAACACAGGAAGTTTCAATTTCACTTGATGTGAAATTAGTGCCAGGGCATAATCCATGTGTGATTCATTAATATCTGCATGAGAAACTGTTGGTCTAACTTTACTGAGGCTGTAGCAAAGAGAAGCAAAGAGTCCCCTGGGTAGAAAATCTGTAAATTGAAGAGACTGTGACTGAATAACTGACTGACTTTTATTTACTGTACTCAAGGAGACAAGAAATATGTCAAGGATAATGGTTGAATGGTTTAAAGTACATGTAGCTGTATCCTGTTACCATAGCCACGTCCAAGCGTGAATCCAACAAGATGTTTTCTTCATGACATGCTACTCTCTCTCTCCTAAAGTTTCCTAAAGTCATTTTTCACCTGTGTTGCTGTATAAACTGTCCCACATAGGCAGTTCACCGTGTGCCTAATTAATTTACTAAACAAGTGAGAGTATAAATAAGAGACTGACACACACACGCATTTTGGGACACGAGAAACCAAAGTGTGTATTTGTACGCCCTATTGAGCATATTCACTGCAACATGTGGATGAAAAACACAACTAGATGTGCATGCGTTGTCTGTTAGAGTGGTAATATTTTCACAGTAGATAACCAGCAACCTATTTGGTATGTCAGGGTGTTTGGTTGTCTCTCAGGATGCACCGGAACAGGAGAACAGGACAGATGGACAGAAGGATGGCTGGGACTTAGTAAGAAGTAGGCAGTGTAATTAGAAACAACATGTGTGCATGCGTGTGTGTGTGTGTGTGTGTGTGTGTGTGCGTGTGTGTGTGTGTGTGTGTGTGTGTGTGTGTGTGTGTGTGTGCCATCAGGATGTGAATGAATCACAGACGTATTTGAAGAGAGTTTAAGAGCTTGTTGACTTAATATGTTGATTGGCTCAGTTAGAAAGACATTAGATTAATTTGTTTTTAACTTTACTAGCTGATTTGAAGAGGACAGGATCGTACAGCTGCCTCGAAATGATAATATAATGATAACACGCACACACTGACAATACATCTGCACAATGAAGATGGTGATAGAAATACAACCTCTATGCAAGTTATGCATGTGATTTGGACACATACTTTATTTGCATATAGAGCGGTGAGATCCAATCGCAAGTGGTCACTCAAGGTGCGTGTGGAGATGCATTTCACTCAGGTGTAAGCTGACGCACTAAGAGCTGTCCGCTTGTGATTGGATCACCTTAGTCACGTTAATGCCAGGTCTGAACAGGGCCTCCAGCACTGAGGGTTCTGTGATTCTCATGAATGCACCGCCGAAACCTAACCAAGCCTTACTTTACTTGTTACAGCTAAGTGCTCCTCTATAACCAGTTAGCTTCTAACTTTGTCTGTCAGTCGTTTATTCCCGGCACACCAACCTGTTATAGCTGGAAACAAGGCTGCAGGCCTGTTAACCAAAACAATGAGCTGATGGATGATAAAACGCTCTGTAGGGCTGAATGTGACCTCAGGTGATATTTCTCTCTGCGGGTTTGCTATTTTCATATTACTCATAATCTTTTGACCTGTTGTTAAGACAAAAATATTAATTAGAGCAGCTTTAATTGAGTTGTTTCTGATGCGTCTTTTGTGACAGTATTTTGTATACATTGACCTGTATGTTGTCTTATCTCTCTCACTTTATCCCTTTCTTTCACTCTTAATCCCTTTTTCTCTCTCAGGTGCTGTATTATTCAAAAATATGTCAAGAAGAAACCTGCACAGGTCTCCATAAATATCCTGTCAGGGGGACTCAGATAGCTATTTGGAAAGCCCATAAAAACAGACCCAGGGGCAGGAGTCAACACACCCTCATATGCCAGTGACTGCACTGCTGCTCACCCTGCTAGGGGTAGAACATTAATAATACAAGATGCCCGACACTGATGTTTTTATGTTTTGTTTTTTTTTTCTGTCTGTATAGCCATTGGTTCCTATCTGTCTCTTCTCAGAAGTTAGTTTCGGGATAGTTAGCTATTTTATTTTCAATGCATGGCCATGAGACGATAAGATAAGGAACCTATAAGACTGTTACTGTTCCTCTCTTCCTTTATAGTTGTGATGTGCTGGTCTTTAAATATGAGCAAAATCCCTCAGGAACATCACTGCAGCGTGTCATGGAGATCATGTGACAGACAGAAGACATGAGAGCTTCAGTGGATCAGCAGACATTGCGTGAGAGCAGGAGGAGCCGGAGGGAAAGGGTGGAATTAAATTTGTGCTAAAGTGTAAATATTCACTGGAAAATCAATGTTTTTTTTTTTTACTTTTTTGTCTTTTTTTTTTTTTAATGTGGCAACAGATGGTTGACAGTCAGATGACACAGAGATGTGAACCATATCAGTTATGTGGAGATGGAGCCAAAAATTTGGAAATTTCTGCTCTCTCCAAAACACATAGTTACAGTTTCATCCAGCAAAAAATTGGATGAAACCTGGAGTAGATGGTCTGAGCAATGAACTGTTCTCTAACTTCTCTCTCCATCTGTTTTTCATATTTCTAATTTATTCACTAAATCTCTTTTTCTCTCCTATGCACCGTAAACTTCTTCGCTTTCTTTTCCCCTCTTTCTTGTTTTTTTTTTCTTTTCCTTATTTCTTTCTCCCCTCTCCAATTTATTTTGGTCTCTCTCTCCCTCACTTATTTCATCCTTTTTATTTTATCCCCATACTTCATCCTCTCTCACACACAAGCAGACAGGGCAGTGTGGCAGATGCGGTTGACGTTCTGCACTAGCGAAGCATAACAGCGTAGTTAGCCTGCTTGGCATGAAACAGAACGCCTCAGCACGGAACAGAACAGAGCACAGTAGGGCCGAGGGGCTCTGTGCAGCAGCGGGGGGATCTCACATACGCGTCACGTTGCGGGTTCAAGTCCAGAGTATCACCTCTTGTTGTGCAATGTTACCACGCTCTCTCACACACACCTGTTTTTCTTCAGCCTAAAAAAAAAAAAAAGAAAAAAGAAAACATCCCACACAGCCATATGTAAAAGGAAAATGATACTAACAAAAAAAAAAAAACCTACAAAATCTACCGTGCAATTTTAATTGTCTTTATTTTTTAATTTCTACTATATTTTTTATCTACAATAGTGGCGTGGCTCTGGAAAGACTGACTTACCTGATGGTTTGGCACATGGATGATGCGTCCTACTGACTTTGGGTGATCAGCTTCCAATGAATGGTAATGTGATCTCAGACTTTCAGACCCCACTGTACATTTTGAACAGTCTGTCTGCATGCCAACTCGCCTGGATGGCGAAAGAAACCTGCATATTGGCCATATTTCACTCGTCTGTGTGATGCTGATCTGGTATGTGTAACTCGGCTTTGCCATGCTATAGTGTTTACATGCTTCAAACATGAGCAGGATGGGCCAGTGTTATGAGCTAGATCACTGCACTTCTCCAGAGCCAAGCGGGCCGATATCTTATGCTTTGACTTGCTATGCTTCACTGCTCTATGGTCTTTCATGCTGTGCTGTATAGTACCATATCAAGCTGAGCTGAAATGTGATTTTCCATGTGGTGCGGCGCCTTACCTTTGCTGTGCTGTGCCGTCGAAGTGAGAGCGGTGGCATTGCTGCAGTACTCGGCTCACCATGCTTCAGTGATCGTAACTATAAAATTCTTTAATGAGCAGTTTGGAGCCACGCCATGACCATCTAAGAGTCCTGAAAACTGTTTAGCACTAACTCTGACTCAGTGAATCATCTACAACATTGGAAATATATAGTCAGTAGCAAAGTGTGGAAGAGGTTGTATAATTGCATTTTCAGGGAAACATAAGCGCTGTAACAACCAAATTACCTTCCCTGTTGAAAATGTGTAACAGAGGCAATAATGATCGTTTTTACCTGAGGTCCAGCTCTCCACAAGGATTCAGTATGAAACAGGTGGCTTCAGGTGCAAACATTGTGATTATACTAATGCTGTTTGACTGTTTGTTTTACATCTTTGCTTTGAGTGCTGGATGATAAGTAGTTGTAAATATATGCAGTGCAATGTAATGAACACCAGAGCTTTCAGTCATAGCTGCTGGCTTAATCTCCATTCCTGAAAAAATATATGTAGTCAAGTGCATTTGAACTAAGCGTGATAAGTACATTGACTTAACCTGAAACTTTTAAGGTTGTACTTAGTGTAAACATAACAGGCTTCGTTATTACTTAATTATTACCGTCTCTCATCATTTGCCCACCTCCTATCTACTATCACCATCATCCAATACTAAAAACTATCTATCTTTATATATCTTGCACTTGGGCACTTTTCTAAATTATTATTCAGTCGTGACACGTTTCAATAAATGAAAGGACTTTTTCCCCTGTTTTTCCCCCCTGATGGTATTGAGGAAGACAGCAGAGTGCTGGTGCGCTTTCACTGAATCATCACTTTCTAATTTGGGAAGCAACACATCTGCTGCTAATTAACGGGACTGATTGAGTCTGGGCTGTTACAGACACACACACACACACACACACACACACACACACACACACACACACAGGCCCCACCACATACACCGGGATCATTTCAGAAAGCAAATAGACACTCTGGTTGCATCTCTGGCTTTGCTGGTGAATATATCTACATAACATACTGTGCCCTTCACCAAGACAATATAAGAGCAACATGGAAAAACAATACTGTACTAGTGAGAATGAGTTATAAGCAATACTGCAGTATTTCACCAAGCCAAAATAACAGGATGAGGTTATTGAATTGATCGCCAATTACAGCTGACCTTTGAGTACTTAACACAGGCAGCAGTATTTTATTGCGACATCTTGATCTTTGAGCTTTAGTTTCAAATTAAAAAATCACTATTCACTTCATTAGCTGTGTTTAATGAAGTCAAACTTTCTTTGTTAAGCATGTGGAATTTTGCTGCTGTCTGGTGTTTGCAGATTCCTTATTCTGATACACACAGTTTGTTTTCCGGCTGAGTACTTCAAGCGATCTATGTGTCTATGTGTGGAGCCCATTACAACCCAACAACAACACACTTGACTTCATTAAGGAGACTACTGCTTCCCCTTTTTTCTATCCAAGACTGCTCCACAACCTTAACTGGATGTACATCACTGTAACCATGATGACAACATCCTTCTCACCTTAACCTAACCTACACCACCTTGGGGCTGCTCTTTCAGGAGAAGCTCCTCTGGGTCAACATCACAGGACTGTGTTATCAGCCTGAGTACTTTCCACCAACAAACAAAGGGAAATCCTACACACATGCAAACACACATATACTGTACATACACAGATGATCCCTAAGCATTTTTCCATCAGCGTAATACCACAAGATTAAGGTGATTATCTTTTCTTTCTCTCAATTGTTTGTACTTCACGTTTGACTTTTTAGCTTTCTTCTAGTTTTTCCTTTTTTCCCCTCAGCACTCTCTCTTCTCTACCCCCCACCTTCTTAGTTTGTTTTCCTTTCATTCCATCTACAGTGGCGATGCATGTGTTTTGCATATCTAATTCCAGCACACAGCAAACAAGTGGTAAATAAAGGATAATAAAAGAATCAAATCAAAGTAAATGAAAGAGATATCTGTTCTGACTATTTAAACTGCAGTTTAAATAAACTTCAAATGGAAGCTTAGGGTAAAATATCAAACTTTAATTAAAGATGCTTTTCAGTACTGTGTTTAATATACACTGTGTTTTAATCTTTAAGACGCATATCAATGAATATCATGCAGGGTTGGAGGTATGCAGGGTTAGAGTCATGCTCCTGGCCATGTTTACTCTATGCATCTCTGAAATAATTCATACATGATGTCTTCTTGGCAGAATTACTTTTTGGAGTCCATAAAACAATTGAATCCTGCATTTTAGCAAGTAGTTCACTTTTAATTTTATAAATGGGCAAAGACAATTTGTTAAGTAATAAAGGGACCATGCAATTAACCTTTCCCAACATTTCAATTGAGAAAAATAATTTTAGGATCACACATACCACAGGGTTAATAACTATTTTGATTACTATTCAGACTAGGCTACTTACTCATAGGCACTGAATATAGAGCAGAATAACCTGAGCCTAATAATCTTTTTCCAAATAGAAGGCACAATAACATGTGCACTGTAACCTGCACTGGATTAAGAGCCCAGTGACCTGTGCTGAACAACCTCCAGTGTGCAGAATACAGAATGAGGAGGGGAGGGAGAGGGAAAAAAAAAAAAAAAAAAAAAGCATGTATTGTCTCTCACACTCCTCCTCTCTGCAGTGGTCTTTCTCCACCCGTCACTCAGTCATGCTCTCTCTATTGACTTTTTCTCTCCTCCTTATCTTTTACCCATCACTTTTTCCCAGCCTGAGCCCTGAAAGACAGACATTCACCAACTCTCTATCGCCTTTTGCCATCTCTCCTGCCTTCCATTTACTGATCTCCTTCACTCTATTTCTTCATCTAACTCTCACCACAACATCTCTCCCTCCTCCTCCATGTCAAATTTAAATGCAACATTGCTTAGGGACAGTATTACCCATGTCAAACACAATTTAGGTATGATAATTTAAATCCGCTTTATACATATGCAGCACTCTTTCTCTGCCTGTGTCTGCTCCATCCCTCTCTCCAATTTCAGGAGTAATGGATAACCATGTTGTGGTAGTGTCAGGGTCTCTAGCTCTCTCTGTCACTATGCACTCTCCCTCCATTTTCCTCTCTGCATCAGTGTGGAGATACAAGGCCATGTTTTGGCAGTCTCTCTCCCACTCTTTCAGTCTATGTTGCTCCATCTAGCACTGTCCTCTGTCCTTCTCTCCCTCTGTCCCTCTGCTAATAGACAGCCACGGTGGGGTGCGTGTGTCAGGCGAGGCTTTCGTGTCAGCTCGATTAAACTGTAACCTTGCTACTTTGAAGGACAATGTTATAACATTTCTGTCTCCCTTTCCCTCACTCTCATGGAAATAAACAGCTACCCAAAGAGTTTATTTCACTTTATAAATTGTTTTACTGTAAAGAACTTATTTCCCTTGTTACTGAAAAAATGCAATAACTTTCCGCTTGAAAAAGCTAAACCCAACTAATTTCAGAATCTAGGCTCACCAGGGGGCAGCTATAGGCAGCTAAAAAGACACAACTTGTAAATAGCATAACCTTTGAATTACTTAATGGTGTATTTCTGTTTCTTGATATTAGCTTGCTGCCTCTTATCAGCTAGCTGCATCAAGCTAACACAATCTCAGCATAGGCTCCATATTAAAAAGTGCATATTAGCAGCAGAAGCATCAGCCCTCTGTCAGTATCTGCACAGGATACACTTAGCAGCAGTACCTACCAGGTCAATGTTATCGCCCAGAAATTACAGTTAGATACAACCAATTTGAAACACCAAATATATTGAGACATTACAGATCACATTTTCTGTCAACGCAGTGAATATATATTGTAAATTTACATTTTTGGTCAGTCGTACATAACTCATGAGTAAAATGTTCACTGACTTGTTTTCTGATCCAATATCCAATCCCTTGCAATTAATTTGTAATGGTTACAACATTATTATACATTTTAATGGTGAATTTATGGACCCATAGACCTTGGTCAAGGATCAGGAAAGATCATGGTCTGGTTTAATAGGGGGAAAAAAGTTCATAGTGACTTCGCACAATGGATTTATTTGCATTGAACCAAAACTACAAACTCCCCCCACAACCTCAACTTTTGTGTTTCTTTTTTTTTTCCTTAACCTAAACACAAGTGTGACTGTGAATGTGAACTGCAGTCATGAATGAATGCTAGCCTTAATTTGCAGGTTTGAGGCATGGAGGTTTTCTATCAGGTGGCCTGGGGTCTCTTTCGGCTGCCGTTCTGTCCCCATTTCATCTCGCCTTACTTTAACACCTTGACACTGCTGGAGAAAGGGCTGGGTCAAGTGGTAGGTCAATTTAATGTATTTCTATTTCTTCATAAACCAATGTGCTGCTTCAAACGTGGAGGCTGATGGATGTTGTCTCACTCATTGGTTTGTCTGCCTTTGTTCTCTGTTTCACTGATATAAAACAAAGAGAATTGCATTGGGCAAGAAAAAAAAGAAAAAACTGTAAGACTAGACTATCCATCAGCACTGTTTCAAAATAGCAGGTGCCAGTGAAAAATCATTTTAAATCAGATTGAAGAAAAATGATATTTGTTCATTGTGTTTGTTCAATTTTTTTCTGCAGAGAGAAAAAAAGATGAATTTCATGTAAGATAAAATATCTTCCTCAAAACGAGGTTGAGTGCTGCTAAGGCTCACCGACCCATACCTGGACTGTCCCAAAAGCTTATCTGTTGTCTATCTAAAATGTGTTTCTCAAAAATAAATTGTTTGATAGACACCAGCAAGAGAAACATTTACTTTTTCTACTGAGAAATCATTTAATCCAAGAGCCATGGAACTCCCCTATTTTTCTCCTCTATACCTTATGTCTTTATTAAGGAGTAACCTCAGCTTCAACTCTGTCCTGCCTTTATAAACGAGAGTGTGTTGTAACATGAATCGGCTTCATATATCAGAAGATAATAAAGACAAGTGTGCACTTTACCAGTAAAGTCGATGAACGGGCTTCTGTTCCAATGTTCCCCCATAATCCTCTCTGTGAGACAGGCTTGTGGGCTCCTTAATCAAACACTTACCGACACCATTAACTAATCAATGCTAATCAATTATTTGATTGGATAATTGATCATCTGTCAGCCTGAGGCACTGATGTCATGATCTGATTGAGCTGATTGATTAATTAGTTTATTGACTGGTTGGTCAATGTGAACTGACAAGGACAGACAAGCTGTAGGATTCATATATTGATGTGATTGTGGAATATACGTGCCCCGACATGGCAGACAGCCACTACATTTAAACCCTAATTCAGTCCACACAATGATATATATGTATATATACTGTACTGTTTTTACTATATATACTGGGTATACTGTTTGCTAAATCTTCAAGATTTTAATTGTGGTCTTGTGGTCACATGCGTTTGCAACCAATGAACATGAGCATAAATGTGAACACGCGCCAACTAGTTTTGCCAGGAGCCTAAAAAAAAAAAAAAAAATCAGCTTTACAGCACCTAGTTATTGTCCAGTGTCTAGTGTTGGCAATTCAAACAGCTATTGGTACTGCTGAAGCCAGGTTGTTTAAACATTTGTATAACTTGTATTAAGAAATCAGTGCATATTCCAACTGAAAATAAAATCTCATATTTTAATGCTAATTGTGTCTGTCATGTCTGAAAAAACGAGTCTGCATGTCATCCATAATTTAAAACAACATATTGAGAAAAAACATTGACTACTAATATTTGCAACTGAATGACGATCACAAGAAATCATGAAGGAAGGGTAAGACTAGAAGTCAAGTTCCTCCACTTAAGTCAAACTCACAGCATATGCACATAAAACATATAGAAACATTGTTTTTTCAAGGCTTTATGTGTATACCGTAAAGTAGTTTACAGTAATTAGTTAGGGAGGTGGCAAGGGCATCAGATGGCTGGTGGTGGATGGGCAGGATGAGGTTCCACTGAAAAGAAGAGCTCAGAGTAGCCCATTAAAAAAATGAGAGAAATGAATGTGAGCTAATTCAATTTAATTTGTGTGAACTGATCTTTGAGTTAGCTCTTGTGAGGTGTGAAGTTGCACAGCACTGCTTTTTCACCCCTCTTTTCTCTCTGATTATCTCTGTTTCTTAATTTCCTTTTTTTTCTCCTCTTTTCCTCACTTCACTGTCCTTCCCTTGTGAGCCTCTCTCAGGACCAAACACACTTATCCTGTTCATAAATCACTAAACTGGTTTTGTGCAGTGTCCTTTTGAACTTCTCCTCTATTCATGCTGCCTTCAAAAATTTGGTGACTTTGGTGAAAATTTGGTGACTGAAAATTTTGGGGAAAAAAATGGATACCAGACTGAGTAACACACACACACTGTATACACACACTTTCTCGACTTACTATCGACTATTTCGTAATGTTGACCCACAAAGAGAGCAGTCACGCAGAAAAATGATAAGAAACAAACGGCAGAGGGTACGGGAGGGTGGCAGACATGGGAGAGGAAGCTTCAAGAACCAATGATGAGTGTGTGTGTAGAAGACAGAAAGAAGGCAGGAGCTAGAGTAATACATGGATGAGAGATAAGTGTGTGTGTGTGTAAGAGAGCAAGAGAGTTAGAGTGAGAGAGATCAGAGCATGTTGAGAAGAGCTTTTGGCTTTTCTCTCTGAGGATAAAGCTTGTTCCGGCCTTGTGCTGCTGAATCCCGCTGCAGCGCTGTCCGTGGTGCTGAATCGGCTGGAGGGTCTTCCGTCTCGCTTTATCTACCTCGCTCCCTCCCTCCTTCACATGTTCTCTCTGTCTGCCTCTCTTGCGCCCTCTCATTGTCTTCTCCCTGTCAACTTCACAGACGCTTTATTGTTATGAAACACAGTGTGTTTCCACAACAATGTCAACACATATTCAAATGGCAGAAGCCAGACATCACCACAAAACAACCTATTACTTCATTAAGGTTGAAAGACACAATGGATTATATGTAATTATTTTTGATTAATCTAAAACTCAGTAAGTCGCTAAAATGTTAGGTAATGACAAGATATGCCTACTAGCAGAAGTATACAATATCTAAAGATATCTCATGTACGATGATGTAATACAGAAGGAAATTCTTTAAGGAACTGGAAACAGAATTCCAGTTCATTGGTTAGCAATTATTTGGTCTATCAATCAACTAACTGCTTTATCAACTGCTCTCTGTCTGACGACTGGAATGTATTTTGTGAGTTTTAGAAAAAAACATGCTACATATTGACTTGAATTAGTGGATGCAAACAACTTTTGACTCATGTACAGAGAATAGAGAGTGCCTGTGGAAAAGGAAGTGCTTTCATTGGGAGAAGTGTGATCACAGCCTGTCCTGCTAGTCTGTGTTCACTGACTCTGTATTGTTTTCAACATTTTCCTTCAGGGTCTATTAGTCACACTGGTCTGGTAGTCTGCCATCATGTAGGCCTACTGTCTATTTAGGGATGAATGTGTTCCCAGTTTGCGTCAGAATTATGCTATTCACTCCGTATTTGTCTTTTTCCTTGTTTGAACGGACACATCCAGGGTTGGCCTGACTGCACTGAGCTCCAGGACCAGTTTGCTGATGAAACCTCTGCTCTGACATTTCAGGGTCCTGTGTCGTGAATAATAGACCTAAAGGTGCTGTTTTCTAAAACACTGTAATTTGATAAGTCATGTTTGATTGTTAAAGGACACTGACATCCTTTTCCCCTCTCACCCTCTCTCTACTGTTCTTGTTTTCTCTTGCTCATCAACTCAATGTTAGGACTTAATTTGTATGTTTAAAAAAGATGTTGGTTCATCAGAGTATAAAACAATATTTATACAGCTCTGATAACACAACTTGACGGGATCCTTTAGGTCAGTGATTATTTTTCATTTGAAGATCCCAAAATGAGCAAATTTTTGTTTCGCCTTGGGGACACCCAGTCTAATTAAAACATTGCTACTGTGGATAGCAACCATCAGAAACAAGACTTTGACCCATTTTCTCATTTGAACCAACAGTTAAAGAAATTCTGCTGCAGGCTTATTAAAATCTCATCACATAATGCCTTCAAATACCACCAAAAGTGACTTTTTATGCATGCTTCCCCAAATAAACTTCTCCATCTCCACACCGCACATTTGCCTATCAATCCCTCCCTCTGTCTATCTCTCGCACACATGCGCAGACATTTATTTATTTTTTATTTAACTGACCTTTAGTCTATATCGCCCAGAGGTGTTTCTATTTTGATGGAGGTTATAGAACATGAGGCGAAACGTCAGCGTTTTCATTTTCCTGGCCTGTCTGATGTCTGCCCATTCACTTAATCTGTTTGTCTGGTTATTTCTGCCTTTCTCTGTTATCTCTCTATTATCCCCTGCCCTCCCGGCCCCACCTCCACCACTAACCACAACCCTGAACTATTTTGTGTTCTGCCAGCAGTGCACCATATAATTTATCCCATCTCTTGCTAATCAGATAATTGTAGCACACTCATGCTTTATAATCCATGAAATCCCGCAGAATCTGTAAAGTGAGAAAACTAATCTGCCTCCTGTGTCGGCTCTGTCACTCGTTTTTGATGGTAGCATTCATCACTGCTGCCACTGAGTGACCCCACCATCAGATGCTTCAATTAAAGAGAAGATTATACACCTCTGCATCCAGGCTTTCATCAGTGACCCCAAACAGAAAAGGTTTAAGTTTAAGGTCAAATTCAGCGTTTGGGGAAATATACTTAGCTATTTGCTTTGCTTTGCTTTCTTGTCAATCGAAGACAGGCTATTTGTAGTACTGCTATTGCTATATAGCCAATTAGCATTAACAGCTATCTACGTCACATCATTCCTTTACGCTCCAGCCTGGAAAGTCGTGCTAATGTCAACTCTTGTTTAGCTCTCTCTCTTTCTAGCCAAGTTAGCATGCTAACTCAGACCACCCCCCTCAGCTGATGGGAGCCAGTAAGTCCACACTTGCTCATGCTAATGTTAGCTTTGTGGCAATAGCAAACTATACCAATAGCTAGCGCAGGAGAAAGGGCGAAAACAAGGGGAAACAGCTAGCTTTGTCAACATACAACAACAAAAACACCCAATGTAAGAGCACCTCTATGTTGCCCTATTTCATAAGATTATAGTTTTTGTTTAATCTGTACAAAATCAAAGTATGAAAACAACAGGTTGTGTTTTTATGGCAGGATGTGGTTGGCCAGGTTTTTGGTGTTGGCGGCCATAAAGTGTTCTCATCAACTTTCCATCTTGTAGCTAAAGCCTGGGCCAAACTTTCTTTGTGTTAGCCTATATTCCTGCACTTTGCAAAGACAGTGGGGGGGGGGGGGGGGGGTTGGGGGCTGATTCACTTTCTTTTACTGTGAAAAAAAAGAAAAAGAAAAAAAAACTTGAAATAATTTTTTTTTTTTTTTTTTTTTAATAGACGCACTTGGATTCCCGCGGCCCGCTTTCGGTCCCCGCCCCTTACTTTGAGAACCTCTGGTGTTATGTCTCCCGACAGACGCTAAACTATATCAGCTACTTCTCCCGGGCAAACGCCCCGGTGCGTCGCCATTACGCATCCATCCGGTAACACCGGCTTGAAACCGCATCCCGGAGCAGCGACTTGTCAATTGACAGAGCAGGACAAGGAGAGAGAGAGAGAGAGAGAGAGAGGAGCTGGTAGGCGTATCGCCTCCCGGGACAGACCGCCGCACAGTGTGAAAGTCTAACTGCAGGTGGAGACGGAGATGCTCACCATGACGGATCAGAGCGCTTTTTATCGAGAGGATTAAAAAACAAACAAACAAAAACAAAAACAAAAAAAACAAACAAAAAAAAAAAAAAAACAGGAGGACATGAATGATTGGAGGCTGTTTCCCTGGCGAGATTGATCATCCTTCTCTCAGTCTGAATCTCGCCTCTGACCTATAACGCCTCTATCTGTAGACCGCCATCCGCCGGGCAGCACGCGCTCTCGTCCGGTGTCTCTCCTTGGAGAGCGCGACGCGCAGAGAAGAGAGAGGTCAAGACAAAGTCACTTCTGTGGATGAAGCAGAGGGGGCCACCATCCAGCGAGCTCTCCTGCTTCTGCAGTTTCTCTTCTAGACGTTTGTACTCTTACACCAGCGGGAGACCTTTAAACGGATAACCACATAACAAAGCAACCACCAAAAAGAAAGAAAAAAAAGGGGGGGTGGGGGGGGGGGGGGAAGGAATAATCACTCTCCATCCAAGCACAGATCAGATGCAAAGAGCTGTGCGTGAGTGAAATGTGATGGTGGGGCAGGAATGACTGCTGCTGAACGGGGGAGCATCTGTAGGGGAGCCTACGTGGAGACGGGCTGAGTAGCCCCCAAAACCACACGTTCCCCGGCTCTGACCATCCGATCCGTTTCCTCTGCTCTTTAACTAGACACTGGATTGCAGCGGTATTAGACCCCGGCGGCTGGTTATTTTCCTTTAAATGACCGATTAACGGAGTCTTAACGGAAACGCGAGGAGCTCATGTGGAGACCATTTGAGAGCGCATCGCGGCGGTGCGCCGGTTTGACGGCGTGTTATCCGCTCTCTCTGTCCCGTCCCGGTGGATCATCAGCGGCCGGACGATCGCTGTAGGCTACAGACTGCCACCGGTCGTGGAGCTACGCGTACCGGGCTTTTGATGCAAACTCAACGGGAACTAATTTGAAACGCCTCGCTTGCCCCACCACTCCTCCTGGAGCCCCACGGCGCGACCAGCCCTGCGCGGCGCAAGACATTAAAAAGTGGATGTGGTTTGTAATTTGGTTTGAAATTTTTTTCTGACCAGGTGGAGGATTATTGTTTGACGAGGAGTGGAGATCAGCACCTGGCTGGAGGAGGGGGGGAGGGATAAACGGAGGAGAAGCAGCCCTCTACCTGAAGGAGAGGAGGAGAGGGAGACGCGCAGGTATGACAGTCTCTCCATCTACTTTTCTTGTTTGTCAGATTATCGCAGTTTCCTCCCTCCATCACCCTCTTCGCCACAAAATCTTTTGAGAGGTCGATTTGTAATTTTTTTAGACCCGAGTTGAGTCCACACACACACACAGAGGCGCGCGCGCACAAACACACAGTGCGTGAGGGAGAGGAGAAGGCAGATGGGGAGATAATGGCGCTGGTGTTTTCTCTCCCGTACGATTTAGAGACGGTGATATCCTCTGTGTAGATTAAAGCCAGTAAGGAAAGGAGGGGAGGGGGTGGGGGTGTAAAGCACAGGAAGTGGGAAGAAATGGGTCTGAAACAGATGAGGGGATGTGATAAGGAAAGAGATGAGCTGGGGTGGGATAAAACAGCAGATGGGGCATGTGCAGGTGGATTGAACAGCATGGGAGAGGAGAGGGGGCAAAGAGGGCGTCTGAGAGTTGGGGGGGGGGGGATGGATGGATATGAGAGGAAGGTAGAAGCGAATAGAGGGGAAGACTGCATTGAATTTTATGGAGGGGAGAGAGGACACTGCTGAGGAGACCGGTGTGTGTTGATGTGCGTGCGTGCGAGGACGGAGGGAGAAATGAGACGGGTGGGACTTAAAAGGAGTTGTTAGGGGAAGAGGGCAGAGGAGAGGGTGCTGAGATGGAATACAGAGAAGGAGCAGCGAGGAGGCGAGATGGGCTGTGTGATAGGAGAGAGGTGTTTAGGGGAAGGGGAGAGGAGAGGACATAATGGAAAGGTGAGCAGAGAAAATAGGAGAGGACAGGAGAAGGTAATGGAATGAAATAGATTGGGAGGCTGTAGCAGAGCAGTTGAGGGGAAATGGCCAAGGAGATATAGGAGAGGAATGAGAAAGGATAGAGAGAGCAGATGTTGCAGCGGGCATTGAAATGATCCCTTAAGAAAGCTCTAACAATAGCATGCTGGAGGCCAAATGTAGAATACTCCAGCAGAGCTATGCTGTAGCTACTGTATGGTATTATCCAGTGGAGTGCTGCGTAACGCTCGTTGCTGCACCATGGAGACACCGATCGAGAAGAGGGGAAACCATAGAAAAGCTTTGGAGAGAAGCTAACATTTTACTTTGCTGTGTCAGCTCACCAGCTCCCCATTACCCGGCAAATTTTCTCGTCCCCACCCGCTTCATTAATTTTAATGGGGTTTTGCAATGGCTCTAAGCCACTTTAAAACACATGTAAGCACACATGTGAGATTAAATGAGGTTTGAAGGAAGTCACTCCCTTGGTTTCCTGTTTCTTGTCCTCAAATGTGTATACCTGTGGCTTCGCTGAAGCCCATTTTTGATATTTCAGTCTTTCTTGCCTATATTTTGTCACCGTTTCTCGCTTGTATTGACACATCATGTTTGAACGTGTCTGTCTAAGCAGAATCTAGAAAGATTTGCAACTTATGGTGATTTGAATGCACTTCAGATTCCAATCTTAATATGTGTAATCACAGCGTACAGTTAATCAGTATCTTAACATCCTGTATTCCAATGGGAAATGCTGGATTGAATGAAGTTAATGCATCTCTTTGATTGTGACTCCTTTTGCACCACAAAGATATACAATGTGAGATTTTATTAAAATTCAGTTTAGAGCCTCAACCATGGCAAATATGGCCAAAGAAGATTGCAGGCTGACATTCCTCCAAATAAACACAAAAATAAATTGCAATCATTCTTGTTTATCCTTATTAATTGAGGCCTTGGATTCTCCCTGTTACTGAAAACTCTGCTGCCAGCATGCACACAATATTCTGGGTGAAAGCTCACTACATTCTCATCAAGCTTTTTTTTTTTTTTTTTTTTTTTGAGATCTACTGCTTATGCATCTTCATATCCGAGTCATGAATACCACTATACATGAATAAAAACGAATTCTCACACTGCCATGGAAACTGAGTTCACGCAGTGTAGTTCAAAAAATATAAATAAAGCTAGATGAAGTGAAACAGGGAGACACTGCCAGGTCTGATGATTTTATTCAAGAGAATCCTAAAAAAAAAAAAAGTGCTATATCTTTGCATGCAGGCATAATAATTAACATGACAGTAAGCGTTTTTGCTGATGTTTGCAGTACGGTTAGACATAAAGTTGCACATCATCTCTGAAAGATTTTAAACGACCCAGTCTGCAGTATCTGTGAAGTCACTGCTCTGATTATATTGAACTATGTGAGAAAAGTCACAGTGTTTGTGTGTGTGACTTGGCGAAACTTTAGTTTGGTTTTTAAGTTTCTTTTTAATTTTTTTGAAAGGTGCCTCTTAATATGTGAGTCATCTTCAGAAAATTGATTGTATCTAAACACCCTGTCAAAGCATATTACAGCAGACGGATGAATAAAACAGGGTCATGAATTACAAACAGAATATTATTGAATTTCATTTTGATAAAGTTATTGTTTTTGCTCTTTGTTGACTCTTCTTTCTTTACATTGGGTGCAGTGCTACACTTGTTTGACATGTCCTGTCTGCTAGTAGTGGGCAAGCAGTTTGAGGTAAAATATGTATAGATTGTATGAGCCTAAAGGAATACTTCTTAATATCAAACTCTCTTGGTACATATGGGGGTTATCCTGTCTGAGTGTAAAGACTGGAAGCAGCTAGCGTGTCCTTCTATGGGTGGCCAAATCCACATACCAGCACATCTAAGGTTCACTAATTGGCATCTCTTCTGTTCAATACATAAAGGCTAAAAGGTTCATCTAACTCTCGGCAAGGAAGATGACACCATACATACACAAAATGTAGACATATTGCCTTCAACACCAGCTGTCAGAATGGATTAAGTAAGGATGGGGTGCACTGGCCAGCTCACGTATATAATCAGTTTTAAGGTGAAATCAGGAAAAGCAAAAATTTCCTGCAGAGTGGAAGGACAGAGACTCATTTGACCCCGATTTCCAGCATGAAAACAGGCTGTGAAAGTGACGCTTTATGATCCCTCTGGCTTATTGGGTTTAAGGCTGAAGGTACCAGAAAACATACCACAGGGATAACCAGGGCCAGAAAATGTGAGAATTGTGCTGCGAAATCCTCCTGTGATTTTGAGCAGCACAGTCATATGTATAACTGCTGTCCTATCACTCAGGTGGTGTGACTCAGATTTGGCTCTGTTCTCCCCCGAAATTGAGTGCAGCAGGGGTGGGAGACTGATGGAAGATGGCGCTATGACAATTAAAAAAGTGTGAGTCCCTAAACACTTCCTCTTCTTCTGCAAGAGCTGGCAATGCAGGGTTTTTTATCGTATTTACAGTTTATTGAACCACACGAAGTCAAAGAAGGGGAGAGGAAGGCTGGATTTAGAGGAGAAAGGAAGGTATTTAGATCATTTAGAAGAATGGATTAGAAGTATTTCAGCTTCACTTTGGATCCTAATGGTAACACAATCTGGTACTGTCTGCATTAATAAAGACTTGGATGGATGGCTTAAACAGTTATAAGGCCTGAGTGACACAGGTCTGACTCTTCAATGGCCACAATTCATCATAATGTGTGATCGGACAAAAAATAGATCCAGGCACTTTTTGTACGAACTTTGAACACTAAAGCCTCCTATTTTTGTCACCATATAAAATACCTGTCATTCTGTCAGTGTCATATTGAGTAATGAACCTGAAGGGAAGTGTAAATTTTAGAGGCATGGAAGTCTAAATGATGTGTCTGTATGGAGCAAGAGCAGAGAAGAAATGGAACTCACACAGTAAAAGCATTGAGATTTAGAGAGAGAAGGAAAATAGAGTTTCATCACTGTGAGGAAGAAATGTGTTGGTCTGCAGGTATAAGTGAAGCTCATGCAGTGGCATGTGCAGAATTAGTGCATGGATATTTAAACATTTATGGGGGTTCTTTTACTCAAAATGAAAGGATGAGGTTATGTGGCTTCAGCAAGAAGGAGGGGTGGAGTTGCATTGATGAAAGACATGCAAGGTAGGACAGGCTAAGAGAATAAACATGAAAGGGCAGGAAGACAGAAAGAGGAAAGGCTGCAGGTAGTAACAAGAAAGAAAAAAATGAAACATAGGAGGCTGTTAGGTGGGAATTGACCTTTATTCAACAAGGCAGGTCAATTAAGAGCAAATTCTGTTTGGGTGAATCAGACAGACAAAGTGGAAGGAGAGAAGGAAATAAAATAAAAATGGAGCAGTGAGGAGAGTGCTGAGGGAGCATGGCAAAGAGGAGAAGAAGAATGGGAAAAGGAAAGGACTTCATGAGGGACAGGAAAAAAATATGATGGGTCAAAGATAAAAGTAAAAAAAAAAAAAAAAAAAAAAAAAAGAGAAAGAAGCATAAGGTGAGAATATTTCGCCATAAAACTCTAGGTGTTAAGACTGTGATATGGCTACCTGCTGTTTTATAGTTTTAATGTCCAAAATATGTCTTCATGATGTTCTCAACACACCGACATGCTGTCCACTACAGTGGGGGTTTAAATGTCTACATGGTGTGTGTATGTGTGCACGTGGGTCTGTGTGTGTGTGCGCACGCGGGTGCGTGTGCATGGCAACAGATGCTGGTTCGATGGCGCAATCCCACCCCACCAGGGAAGAGCGGGTGAGAGATGCTGCTGAGAGAGAGAGGCTGAGAGGGAGAGGGGGAGAGAGAGAGCGAGAGGTGAGGAGAACGAGGGAGGGATGGTGCCAGGAGAGAAGGGGAGTGAGCAGTGTGCTGAATGCCAAGCAGCGTGGTATTAGAATGGTACTGTGTTGAGCAGGCAGGCAGGGGGATGTAACCCTGCACAACTAAACCACAGTAACATGCAAGTTTCCCAACTTCCTCTGTGACATTTCATTTTTGTGAGAACTCTAAACAGATTTGCGGATTTATTGTGACTGTGTAAATCAAGAAAAAGACAATTTACCTGCAGTACCTAACAGAGCTCTTCAATTCAGCCTGCTATACAGCAAAGGAGCCTAAATAGGTTGTAGCAGTTGGATAACTCAAATTTGTTAAGAGTAATTTATTTTTGTCATTCTTTGACCCACCTTTGGGTTCTGCACTTTGTATCCACACACACACTGGTGTGCAGCAGCAGTTCTGTGCCTTTTCTTTTTTTATTACTCCCAAAAACCAAGAGCAATGATTAGCCTTGGTTTCGTGCGGTGGAGGTGCAGAGGTCGATATACAATCAACCTCTGCAGAGTCACAAATAGCCTGCCAAATGAATTAATTCATTTGGCTTTTATCCATCCAAACTGACATGCAAATGAGGTACAATTCAAGCAGGAATAGATTAAAATGAAGCATTTGACACAACCCAGACTGTTTTTATAAATTTCACTTTGTGTTTTAATACAATAGTGGCTAACCCCACTTAAACACTATTACTGAGGATGCACACTTTACAAAAAAAAGTCATAATCAATACATTTTTACTGAGAGGCTTTTACAGTGAGTGCTGCTCTTACAGTGTTTACTGTGACTTAACAAAATGCAAATGAAACTGCAGTAGTCTGGATACTGAGTTCAAAAAATATGTCTGTTACATGCTGTATGTCTAATCAGCATAGTGACCGTAACAGAAAAGCTATCTGCATTTAATCTTTGTTTTGTGTGTTAATACCTATGATACTGAAGTTGGGAATTTTAAGTTTTAAATTGCTCATTATGGATTTTTTTTAAACATATTGAAACTCCAGTGATTTGGTGTTGAAAAAGTTCAAATAAAATAATAATGAATTGGATTAAAATGTTGCCTTTTTGTTATATTTACATGCTGCGTTATATCAAAGCTGAGGTGCTTTGCCACTTTAATAGTCATATTGATGATTGATCGCAGAGACTTCTCTTCTCCAGCTGTTTATTTGAGCTTGTGCCAGTCTGTCTGTTTGTACCCATGTGTTCATGTGTAATTGTACCCCTCGCCTCTATAATTGTCTTGGTCCGGAGTGACGGAGCAGACCTGACAAGCGAACCCAGATAGTGAGTTGAGATAGATTGAAGAGGAGTGTCTGCTCTCTCCTCTATCTCTGCTCATCTATTACTTGAGTCTGACAGAAACAGTGCCCCATGATGGATTGATGCTCCACTCGATCTCTACACTGCGTTCACTCTGTTTCGCTCCCACTCACTCATTTCTCTCCACTTGGTTTCTCTTCGTCTCCCCATCACACTCTTCGTTTTTTTTTTTTTTTTTTGTAATTTGTCTTTATGTTCTCTCCCTATCTGACTATGTTTCATTCTTTTTCCATCTCTCTTTCTTCCTCCAGGACATACTCTCTTTACTTTCTTTGATAACATGTGCATGGTTAGTGTGTGTGTGTATGAGCAAGTGTTTAAATGAGCGTAGTGTAGAGGTCTGCACAAACCAAGAGTTTCAAATTACTGGGGCAGAGTGATCTAACATTCTGTTTGTTGCCATTTATCAGTCTGCTGTGTCTTACAGGCATGAGTGTCTGCTATCTGTGCTTACTTTCAGTTCTCTACACTTCATGCTGCAGGCACTGTAGCTTGACTTTTCAATTGTAAATGAACACAAAAAAGCTCAGGACACATTTAACCTAAAATAAGACTGAATCAAATACAGAAAAGCTGACACAATTTGGAAAATATGTTATGATAGTAGTAACATATTTTCCTCTGGTCAAAGAAAATATAGCCTACAATTTCACTGTTTCTATGTAGCTAATGTTTGAATTAGAAAACATCTGTTTACTTAGCAGTCTAGAAGAAACATTGCAAGCTCAGCATCAAAGTTCATACCTTTACTCCCAAAGAGGTGTCTCTAGTGGTGGAAACCAACAACACAGTTAACTCTTTCTTTCTTCTAATCCTGCCACTTATTTTCTTCGACTGAAGTACACATGCTAACCAGCTAGCCCCAGCCCAGTCAGCCCGCCTAGTCATTTTCCGAAACTGAGTAACTGTAGCGTCCGGTCTGCCCTGTAGAAGTAGTGCTGCTCAGGGGGTGTGTTATAACCTCTTATCTTGTAAATGCAATGATGGCTGAAGCTCTTGGCAAGGCTGCTAAGTAAACAGCTATTAATGCTAACATTGCCTTTGTAGCAAAATCTACAGACAGCTCCTCTAATGGTAGAAAATAGTTTTTAATGTGCCCTCAACAGTGCACACTAATCAACATAATTGAAATGCAAAGTAGACAGTGGGGATCATTTTCATTGTATTTCCCTGGCTAATTATTAATATGTGTAATATCAAAGGACAGTGTGGGGCCTGCTTCTGTATCCAGCCATGAACAGTAATTTATAGCCACAATGTCTCTTAAATGTTACCCCAGACAAAAATTGAAACTCACTGTGGCCATGGTTGCTTCATTGATGCTGTGGGTTTGCATGTCTTTCATTAAAACTGGTGCCTGCTATTTACTTGTTTAGGCATGTTATACAGCATTTTCAACGCCTGACATACTGGACTGCAATTTGTAACAATAAATAAAAATGATCAGGATGTTAAACCTGTTGCTAATGAACCATCCGTAAATCCCTTTAACAGCCTCATCACCAGTGGTTTATGGCAAGGGTGGTTGATTGTAACACGAGTACAAGACCAAGTCCTCAGAAATGCTGGCATTCCTGTGTTTAGCAGAACAAATTCTTTACAACTATATTGCAGAATGAAAGAAAAAGAAAATGTGCCCTTGGTTAAAATTGGCACATTTCATGGGTGAAATGAATGGAGTTTGCTGATGATTTCTTAACTTGCTGATGGAAAGAACAGAGCCTGAAAGAAACGCATTAACCTTTTAGTTTGATGGTTGATCATGACCAATTATACATGATGTGCTTGTGTGTGTCTCTGTGTGTCTATATAAAACTAATTTTTCCTGTTTGGTCCGCATGTGTATATGTGCTGATGCGGAGGGGTCCACTAACGTGTGTACAGTTCAGCGTGAAGGGTTTGTCAGGTGTGTTTGTGTGCTGTGAATGTCAAATTTCGAATTTGTTTTCTGTGTGACTGAAAGCAAACCCTTTGTCCAGGCTGACCAGGGCTTTTATGTAACAGAACACAATGTTGTGCAGGATGTTAAGAAACCTCTGTTACAGAAAATTGAATTACTGAATGCTAAGTGAAACCACACTCGACAGCTAAGCAAAACATTCTAAGTTAATTTGTTAATACATAAGTATGATGAACATTCGAATTGCTACAGTTACTAATGTATAACTGCTGTTGTGACAGAAAGGCCTCACAAGAGACAAAACAGTGGTAAATGCTATGATATATACTCCCATACTAGTATTTAATAGTTTTACAAAGCAATATTAACTCAAGATCTGCTTACTAGCTATTTGTAGAACTTTTGGCAGTAACTCACAGTCTTCATCAGGCCCAGTACCAATCCTGCTGCTGAAACAGCTACAGCTCTAAAGCTCTAGTCAGAACTGGTGAGTGGAATTTGAGTTTCCTAAGTACTTAAAACCATGCCATGCTCCTTGATCTTAGTAACAGGGAACATTTACTAAATGCTAAATGCTGTTTGATATATTATGAGGACAATAGATGAGACCTTTAAAATTATATGTACTACTACTACTACCTACTTCACAGAATTACTAGTAATACATTGTAACCTTGTCATCAGTTTAGAAAACAGCAGCTGAAGGGAGGTTCAACCTCTCGGCCTTGATGCAGCCCGTTCAGCAGTTCACAAAATGAGTGTTTATTAACACAGGCAAAAGGATCCTGCTGGGTAGAAATGGTCCACTTGATGCACCATGAGCCTGATAGTCTGGGAAATAATTAGACTTGAGAGGGCAATCTACTGTAGATAATGGCACTCTTAAGGACCTAGTAGGTAGTTTATAAAGCTCAGCAATGGTTGCAGTTTGTGCAGAGGATAGCAGTGAACCAAGAAACTGAAAAGTCATTGTTTATCAGTGTTTGGAGCCTAGCTCTGATTGTAATTCAGACCTCGATATTACATGGCTTTAATCTATGCATCTGATCAACATTGCTCTGCTTTCGCTGAATTGTCTATACAAGACTGGAGCTATGTAACTGGACATTGTAGTATCGACTGTGCTGTCGGTGTATTGTGTGTTTGGCTAATTACAATTCCCTGATGAGACAGTGGGGAAATGATCTCACTGTGGTTTTCTGGAAAGCATGTCACTGTTTTAATATCAAAGTTTGACATCAGAAATGGCTTCTCAAGAGCCCTTTCAAAGGTCTTCAAAGCACTCTGTTTTCTTATGTAATATATGAACATTTCAGTTCAAAAAAGGATTGATTGTCTCAATAATCTTTAGGATGAAGCCGAAAGATCAGCAAGGAATAGAGAAAATCTGATTATTTCCTGTGCACACATGGAACAATGCCACATATTAATAGTACCACATATGGAAAGTATGTCCAAACTTTTTTTTCTGGTAGTATATTGAAAAAACATTGTGTTACAACAATCCTGCTGTCAATTTGGGGGCTGGGAGCGTTCACAAAAGTAGAATGTGGGTTACATTTCCTTTGAATATGGATGTGAGGCTGACAGGGTTGAGGCTCAGTCTGCGGATGCTGTTTATCACACAGTATGCATGAAGGCATGTCTCACTCACACATACACACACACAAGCATAGATATATAAATTCTGTTACTCTGTCATGTAGAGTTGCAGCACATATGCAAGTTTGCACTCATATTCAAATATGCAAGGTCTCTTTCACACACATACACACTACTTTTTTTTTTCCTACTTAACAGGCGCCCGTGAGGCTGCTGATGCATGTTTGATGATGGTTTGACTGACAGTGGCAGAGTATTGTGTCTGTGTGTGTGTGTGTGTGCGAGAGAGAGACCAAGTAGGCTGATGATTATGCACAAGTGGCGTACCACTGATGGCAGCTCGATGCTGCTTCCAAACAACCTACAGCTCCATTAGAAACCCAAAAATGTGTTAAATGCTGACACTTACTTTGGATGCAAATATAAAGTCTCTTGACTGCCACTGCAGAATAAAAAAAAATGCATTTATCTGCTTCAAATTATGTTGACATAAAAAGTATATGCATGGTCAGTGTCTCTGTTCCTCTTTTTCTCCTACCATTATAAATATGGCATCCAAGTTATCTTTGCAAATTAAATGCTTTAAAATATGCTCTGTCTCATCATCATGAAAAATTTAAATTAAAATGATGGGTAATAATGGATTACAACAGAATTTTTATCACCCTGTCTATCAAAATGATGGACAACAAGAAAATCTAATGTAATCTCTGCTGCTCAATTAATTTAAGTGTCTGTAATCAATAATTTTTAACTATTGTCAAATGACAATGTGAAAACAATGTGACACTGAAAGATGTTGCTTGTAGTGATGAACCTACAGAGTAATTATTACCTGATTCTGCAGCCGGCTTCGACTTTACAGAACTTAAATGTGTCTCAGCTCATTGTTTAGTGGTTCTGTCTGTGACATCACTGCCTCGGTTCGCTGTCACTGACATGTTTTTGGCTGCAGCGGGCAGTTGTTTTCAGCAAAAAAGCTGTGAAACCTGCTTGGTACAAAAAAGCATTCAGATATTATTGGTGACTAGCTGGTGAACAATGTGGAGCATATAGCATCTAAGGAGCCAGATATTTCCCCCAAGAGACAAAACAAAACACAACTAAATGAGGGTGACTAGTGGACTTAAATTCATCAGTTGGCCAGAGACATGAGAATAACAATAATGCTGCTTTGAAACTGCTGCTATACTTGAGACGTACATTTTTCCCCATGACGGCTATTATTACGAGCTGATTATGATGTTGCAGCCAGGAGTGTTGCCCACCCTTGCCAAACTGTCTAGCATGCAGGTGTGCTCTGGGCCACACAGACGCAAGTGACAGGCAAATGCTTCAAATCTATCAAAAAATAAAGGCAAGAACCCCAATTAGTTTTTGAATGATTTTTTTGATTTTAGTTTCAAATGTTATGAGAACTACAGAATAAAACAAAGCTTTTGCCATTGGCTCTAATGTCGAATACTTGTAGGTTGGGGACAGAACTAACAGTTAATTCAAAGTAACTTTATTGTCCCTTAGAAGGAAAATTGATTTGCAGCTAAGCTGTTAAAAATCATGAAGCACCAAACACTTATGGACATTAACAGATAGTAAGGCATGAGGCCAGAGTTCATTCATCAAAGTCACAGTGCAGAGGTCAAGTAAATAGTTTGAGCAAAAAGGGATCTACAATACATTACGATCTGCCATTTATCAACCGAATAGGAGCAGTTCAACTAAATAGCTTATTGTACACTATATTAATGTTTTGTCATGTGTGCCCAACACTGGCCAAAAAATCTTCTGTTTGGTGTCTGTCAAATCTAAGCATTACTGTGTGTGTGAAATACATCATGACTCTGATAAACGACACCCTGGATCATCAACTGGCTCAGTGGACCAGTCGAGGCTGTGCGAGGTCAGACATCTGGCTGGGGCCTCCCACTCAGTCTGCTCTGTTTCAAATAGAGCCATGAAGATGCCCCCTTTCAAGAAATGGGAGCTATTTACTGCTGATGTGCCAAGCACTCCATAAATCAGGTTATAGTGAAGAACAAATTACTCAGAATCAGCCATGGGGAAGGATTGCCGAAGCCAAAATGGCCATCATTAAAAGCTGCACTGACCAAACAAACCCTGATTGGTCTGATTTGTGTGGATTTCCACACTTTAATGTTCAGGTTTGCTTTGTGTTTAAAAGTATTCTCGGTATTATTGATGCTCACAAGACTTTTATAGCTTCTCTTTAATGGTGTCCAGTGTTTACAGGCTTGACACTGTGTGTGTGTGTGTGTGTGTGTGTGTGTGTGTGGCAGCTGTAGAAATCCTTTTCCCAGCTGTTGTGCTCTGCTGCCAACTCACTGAGATGGCAGCTGTTACAATAAAGTTGTAGAGCGGTAGTCTCCTTGCCATCCCACAATAATCCTGTAAAAATCTGGATCATTCATACTCCAGAATCATCGCTGATATTTATTGTTGCTGCTGGGTGTACACCTTGCCAGTTTGTTGTAGTGGTTGTCAAGAGGATTTTGGTGATGATAAGACTTTGCAATGATAATTGTTGGTTCTTATAAATAATGATTTAATTGGCTTTTCCCCTGGAGGAGAATGAGTAATGAACTGAGGACATTATGTAACAAATAAATAGGCCACATTAGAAAACAGAATGGGAAAGATCCTCAGGTTTAGGAAGGAATGGGTTGGTTATCAGAAGGGCTGTCAAATAGGTCAATGACTGGCAAGCAACACTATATTTGAATTTCATAGTTTTAAAAAAGGCTTTTGACTCTGCCCACTGTGAAAGCCAGAGGGAAGAACAGTATCCCCCAAGAAGAACATTGTGAGAATGGTGAAAACACTTAACAAAGACAAAGACCAAGGAGGAACATGTCAATGGTTTGACATAAAAACTGACAAACAAGAGTAAAATATATCATATGGATTAAATAAAACAGTTGGATGTGGTCAGAATGGTATTAGGTAGAAGCTCATGTCAAAACTTGATGATCTAGACTTTGAACAAAACTGAGGCAGTACAAAAAGCTGGTGGAATCGGTCAGTATGCAGATGTGAGGCATGGACAATGGAGACAAACGAGCAGTTGAAGTGTTTAAAAACAGTTTGCTAACAATAACAGTTCAAAGGAACCTCCAAACGCAATGGCAAGACCATGTCAGTCCTAAAGAGTTACTAGAAAGAGCTGACGTGAAGTTGCTGTGTGAGGAAGTGAAGCAGTGTAGATGAAAGCTGATATGATTCATACTAAGGCAGGACCCAAACAGCTACTGCAACATAGGAACGACATGCAGGATGTTGAGTAATTCAGTTCAGGCACAGATACTTCCATATCACACAGAGAGCTTCTATCATCAAAGAGGCTAATGCAAAGATATAAGAGGGACTGTGATGTGTGAAATTATTCTCTAAAGAATTGTACTGATCATCCAGTTATGTCAGCCTGTGTCCTTTAAAGGGCTAAAACTTCATCTGACCTTTTCTTACATTTCCTGCATAGAGATTTAGGCAGTGTGATCTGAATCACTAAGTAAAGACGCAGATGACAAGAGGATTTTCATTTCAATTTTCATTTATATTAAAACATGGTCAGTATCACTGGCACTATTGTTGTTACCATGTCCGTAGTTTGTACTGTGTTGATCTACTCAGCAATAGGTGCTGTTTACGAAAAAGAAATGAGAAGCTGACTTTGTGAATGTGAAAGTTCTTCTCCTCTGACATTTTGACTGTGCACTGACTGCTCACAACACAGCCATGTGCACATCCATCCTGTCTGAACTTTAACGTTCTGTCTCTTCTTCCCACTTCTGCTATTTTAGCAGACTGTTACATCTGTAAACGAGAAATACAGGAAGTGATGTCAGTGTGTGTTGGCCTTGTATAAGTGCCTCTCTAATAGTCAACAGTGTTTTAGCATTTATTAGATCACTAATATTAAGCCCAGAATCTTAAAATGATGATCAGAAGTTTGTATTTGTTGCTGCAGCCTCTCATCCAGTGCAGCAAAACGGTCGATTTCTTAGAGATGTTTTTTTTTTTTTTTCTTTTTTTTGTTTGTTACTAAGAGTAACCACTGTAATAAAGAAGTGTTCATGTCATGTAGGGTCTGGTCGGACTATGACATGTAAATGATAATTTGGGTCACTGCACCAGCTGAGAACAGTATTGAAATATTTATCTCACTTATCTCTGTGTCTGGGCAGATGCGGTATTTCATTTCTTTTTCAGGCTCTGCTTTCAGATTTAGGTTTCGTTTTATATCAAGGGTACCTTAGATTCACATAGGATTAAGACTTATCTCATGAATACCAACAGATTCCCTATTCTTGTCCCTATGTGAAAGGGCTTCTGTCATGAAATTACACTCCCCCTTTGGCTTCAAGTTATAAATAAAGATTTCAATGTTTTAATCAGACTGGTCCTTGGTCTGAATTAGAAAATGGATGTGCTTTCACTAGAGTACATCCATCCACCAAGTTTGGTGCAAATCGGTTCAGTGCTTTTTACAAAATCCAGAGGTGAAAACACAACCTTGTTGGCAGATATTGACATGCATTGGCATTTGTTTTCTAAATCATGTCCAACATGTGCATTTGCCGTTTCCTTTGAATCCCTTGTGAGTACGCAATTTGAATTAAAACCTCAGCATGTAGTAATTAGAATGCAAATCCACTGAATCGCCAATGCTGACAAAATGTCAGCCATAAACAGTATCCAAAATGAGGTTTGATATAATTAAAATCTTAAAGATTATAACTAACTAGCTTATTCTTGAGTCATCTGTAGCGAACAATGAATAATTAAATAGTTGCTAAGAAGAAGATGTGGGGACTGATGAGCATGCAGTTTTGTTGAATGGGTACAGGCAGACTTCACATCACCAAGTCAAAGGGATTTCTTCCGGCCCTCACACTGGACATTTAAAGTCTTTAGTGATTGTTTCCAAATTCTGTCATGTTTTAGTTAAAGATTTACATTTTTATTAGATAGAAAATCAGTTTGACAGTCTGCACTGGCTTGTCTGTGTGTGTGTGTGTGTGTGTGTGTGTGTGTGTGTGTGTGTGTGTGCGTTGGAGCTTTAAGGAATAATGCTCAAGATCACAGAAATTGTGTGTGTAAAATTGTCTCCATGGTGGCTTTTCTCTGATACCGGTCCCTGGGGTGTTAATTTATCACAGGAACTTATTGTCACTTTGAACCAAAGTTAACACTTTTAATTCTCTCCCTCTTTAATTTCTTTTCGGTGACACTCTGAAACTGGGTAAGTTGGGAATGCATTTAAATGAGGCGTCCATACGCATCCGACTCGCTTTTTTCCCGCTCACTTGTGTCCCTTTTTGTTAACAGTTAATTCAACAGGGGATACATAATGGATTGAGTAAAATACAACTCCAGGCTGGAAGTTGGTGCCAGAGAGATTTTATTTTCTTTTTCTCCCAGAATGTGACTCTCTTATTAAGGAAGAGAGAGAAATTTAGTATTTTCCATCAGTTCTCTAAAAAGGATTGCTGAGGCATTTTTGCCTTCAGAGGAATTCAGATCAGATTGTATTTGAACTAGTAGTTGTCCTGTAAAGGTTCGGAGCGTATTGCATGTTAAACTACACAGAATTTGGAGCGTTTGGCTGGATCAGTAGAGCAAACTTTACTGTAACTCTTGGGACCAGCATTTTTCTCATGATCAAAACCTGAGTATACCAATTGTTCTTTAGGCTAATCTCAAATTGTATTGTGGTTTTTAGTTCCCATGACTGCTTCATTTAGCCTACTTTACATAATTGACTGTTGGTTTTACACACTATCATAAATAAGCCTGTAAATGTTTAATGCAAATCTATTATTGGTCCCATCTCATACATATTCCTGCCACATTTTACCTTCTAGTTTCACTCTTGAATTTGCCTCATATTCCAATTTGCAGTTCAAGCATTTGGGATGCAGTTTGTACCTCTCTCTTCATTTCTGTCTCTTCACTATGTGCTTTTTTGTTTTCAAAAAGAAGTAAGCTCCAAAGCTTTGCTTCAGGTGAGACACAGGAAAGATAAACAGACCCAATGTGGAGTTGAGGGAAGGCAACGGTTTATCTTCAGCACCAGGTGATGATTGTTTCTTTGTGGTAGAAAGATAAAGTGATATTCAGTAGACTGGCAATGAGGTGGCAAGGGTATAAATGTGTTTTTGTGTACATGCACGCACCACCCCACACACACACACACAATGGTGGCTGTATCTACCGTTGTACCTGCCAGCACAGAACAAATAATTTTTAATCCCTACAGCTATCTTCACATACATTATTAATTAGACAACTTGTAATCTTCCACGTTTGCTGACAGTTGATGATAATGATTACTTACTTAATGTCTTGGAGTCGAGACTTTTAAGATAATGCTTTGTTTAATTGTTCATTATTTATGAAAGGAGCAATATTATTTCATTTGTTAGATAATTACTAATGTTTATCAGTAGACTCTGTGCATTTAAAAGATAATCAAACGTTGAGCCCTTTATAGTGTAAATAGACAGCACCAGCTATTGAAAAGGACATATAATCACCTTATTGTTTAACATTTGTTTAATAAAGCCGTCAACTGCCAACTTCAGATACTGTTTAGCCTTCAGGTGTTGTCCTTGCTCTGGAAATCGATAAATGATGCATCAATATTCGCTTCTACTCCCTGATGACCTGTCCCATAGTAACCTATCTGAAGATTAATTTAAAAAACCCTTTGTTGCCATGTATCTTTGATCCATCTAGCTTTTCATGTAGAATGCACTTGTGAATTTCATATACCACTCAATGCTTTCAAGACAATAGAAAATCACATAGTGTGTATTCATTATTGGAGAAAACGTAGCTGGTGATGATGCACAGGAGTGTTCACCACCTCCTGTCAGGCTGCGGTGACATCTTAATAAAAAGCCTTAAAGCTTCGAAACGGTTTGAAAAGAAAAACCTTGTTTCACATTTGTCTGTGCAAAACACTCATCAGTTTCTGTCATAAAACCAAAGAGAAGCACACAAAGTTCACTTCAAAAAAACATGTTTTTGTGGCCCAGAAATGGATGAGATGTGCCTCAGGAACCCTTCAATAAATTAAATCAAGTCCAGACTAAATGAGTGTGTTGATGAATAACAGGGGAAACGTAGAAAACCTATTTCCATTTCAGGTATTGCATTTCAGCATGAAAAGGTCTGCTTGTCTTCTAATTTAGTGTTGCTGACAGTGCAATACTCTGAGACTAATTTGTCGCTGCAATTGTGTGTTTGTGTGTGTGTGTTTGTGCAAGCTACTGTAAATGATTGTTCAACACACACACACTCTTCTTATTCGACAAAGGTTATATCAGTACTGGCGTTTGAAACCTTTTTTACACCTTAAAAGAAAATCAATTATATCCAGTACCTGACATGTCTGCAGTGGGGTGATGCTTCTCAGTCGTCCAGAGCTGTGTGAGCGTGTCTGTCTTCTTGTCTGCTTGGTTGTGTTAACTGTCTGTCAGATATGAGGGAAAAAGAAAAAAAAAGTATTCAGTTCAGGTCAGAGGCCGCTTTTGATGTGCTGCTAGTCAAACACCTGCAACTGTGTGATCACAGTTGCAGTAATGACGGAACTGTGATTCCATTGTTTTTACTCATAGCAGCTATGTTTTCTGCCTTGTACTGTATGTACTGTCTACAGACCTTTTACTGTACAATAGTCCAAAATATTTGAAGTGCTCAACTTGCTAACCAACAAATAACAAGCCGAAGACTCTATAGCCATGCTAGCCACACTGTAAGCTAAATGATAAAATCAGCATCCTAATGAAAATACCATCGAGCCAATGTTCAGTCAATTAAATGTTTATATTAGCCATCATCATAGTTTAGTGTTTCAGGTTGCCAACATTTGCTCATTAGCTCTAAACTCAAAGTACCACTCAGGCTGATGGGAATGTCAGTAGCTTTGCAGATATTAGGTCATCAAATGGACAATTAGAAATTTTGACCCACTGACACTATATGAAAAGTCAGAGGATCAAAGATTAAAGGTGTTGCACTTCATCCTCAACGGGTGGATGAGTGTATGTACCACAACCCATTCAATAGTTGTGAAGACATTTGATTCAAAACCACTAAAAAAAGCTAACCTATGTTGGCACGAGAAGAAAAGTCAATGGGATACACTGTTTGGGAACCATGAATGTCTTTTATTGTAAATTTATCCAGGAGGTTTCCACCAGATAAGTGAAAAAGATTAAAGGTTCACAGATCGTCTGAGTTATAAGGGTTCAGCGTCTGAGTTATGGGGGCCAGCGTACAAAATTTAATGGTAAGATCATGGGATCAACCAAGTCAGCTGGCTTCATTCTCTCAGGGGCATACAGTAAATGTCTGTGCACAGTTTCATAGCAAACCATGTTGATATTTTCCAGTTTGCCCTGAAGTGGTGGTCTAACCGACCTTGCTATCCATGCTGCTTGCTTGACTACAAAAACATGCTGAGATAAATAGAAAATGTAACTAATCGAACCAATAGCCTAGTGGCCAATTGGGTGACTCTCACTGAATCCAAGGGGTCCTGCATAATTCCATTTGAATGGGAAATGTCATAACTGCATTGCCATCTGAATGCCTTTATACTGTAGTGTACTATGCTGCAGCCTGTTCAGTTCAGGCTCGAGATGTATGATAATTTGCAGAATTCACAAAGTCATGTTCTGGCAATGCTGTGTTCTGCTGTAAAATGATAATGGCTATTGTTCTTAATTTTGGCATCATAATACCAGAAGGGTCCTTATCTCTGACTGTTGCCAATAAGACTCAAATCCTGCATTATTTTTAGAGTTGCTCAAAATCATTTTGAATGTCCTCACTGAAAAGAAGCTTCAGTGTTGGCCCAAAAGCCCCAAGCTAATTTTCTTAAAAGCCACACATTACTTGATGCAAATTTCTTTTTTGTCAAACTAAGTTTGAATTTGTTTGGAATCGCTTCAGGTTTACCACAAACATGTCTCAAATTGCAACTCCGGTAGAGAGCCCTGTGCAATGTAATGCAAACAGTGTTTATTAAGCTTTTTGTGTTCACTTCACCTGACAATATCACCAGGTGTTAATTAAAATACATTTAGTTAATTATTTGCATCTTTTGTTGGCAGCTATTTATTTTGACTAACACATCTCTGTAACAATTGCTGGATAAAACTACACGTTTGCATGCAGTCGGGAATGAACAGTAAGTATGCACAAAGGTCGTATGTGCAGTTGAACGAGGCTGATCACGTAGCACACGGTGGTGCCATCGATGCAGCATTTACAAACTCTCCACACTGTCCCTCAGACAGAGATGACAACTGAAAAGTGAGTCATTAGAGCTGCATATGTAACGGATGTAGACAGGGCATATAAAGGAGATGACTCTGGGAACTGCTCTCCAGTTTAATGTCTCCTGCAGAAGACGGTGCAGTACTAATTAATGGTCTTCTGCTGTTTCTCTACACTTCTGCACCTCCCTCAGCAATGCAAAAAGCACTGTGTGAGTTTGTGTGAATGCACATTGACTCAACATTTCAGATAATCTTCAGCTCAGTGTATACAACGGGTGGGCCAAAGTATCCATACATGAATGCATTGTTTACTACTATTAATACATTTGCAATATGTTATTTATAACCTTATGAAAACCTGGTGCTCTAAACAGATTACCCAGCTAATTTGACTTACTGGAGTAACTTCCTCATGCCTATTCAAGGTAGCACTTATCAAATGAATGAGGGTGACAGTGGTGCAGAATGAGAAACTCGCAGAGGGAATACAGCAGACAGCGCAGACAGTGGGAGAGAACAAATCACTGAGGTGCTATATTCTTTCAAGCTGAAAGCCAGGGCCCACTTCAGCTTGTACAGCTTTCATGCACATCCATAAAGACTATGAGACATTAACAGGCCACACACACACAAACACACACAGCCAGACACATGCAGACCAGACACACACAAACACATACAGTTTAACTGCTCAGAGTTGTCAAAAGCCTGACTCTATTTCCTCCAACAGATAGAGAGAGAGAGAAAGTGAGGGAGCAAGTCTTTCATGCTTACACACAGACCAACACACACCTGGCCATAAACAGATGCAAACTTCAGGACAAGGAGCGAACCAGTCAGCAGTCTGCTACTACTGAGACTCAACACACTCACAGATACACACGCAAACACACACTGGGCATCACATCTAGCTTTGACGGTTTAAGGATGTTTTACATTGTGGACATAGACAAGTGTGTGTGGTTGTGTGTGTGTGTGTGTGTGTGTGTGTGTGTGTGTGTGTGTGTGTGTGCGCGTGCATTTAAGCAGACACTAAGCTAAGACACTGGTTCTGTGAAACTGTCCCTCACTTGTGAGTCAGAGGCATAAAACCATCTGAAAAATGAGCAAATGTAAACAGACACCACAACGCAGTAAATAAATACCAAATTTTTGCTTTTCTTATTCACTTACACAGATATTGTGATGTATTGTACATGACTGTCTTGCAGTGTATCAGCCAAAGAAAAAAGAAAGTGCATGGAGTTAACAGAGAAAGAAAAATATAACATTTATCAAAGAAAAACATGGAGCTGCAGAAACAAAATAACTCTACACTGTTGTTCAAAACTCTGGGGTGGTACGTTGATCACATGACACACACTACGCAATAAGCACCTAAAAGTTTAACTTCTACAACATCTACAAAGGTTTTTTTTTTTTTTTTTTTAAATTTAATTTTGTATTATTATTATCACCACACAAACTGTTGGGTAATGTAATGGTATGAACTGTAAATACTATGCACTAAAACAATTTCCACATAAATGGCTCAATTTACAACAAAAACGATAAAATACAAACAATGCGAACCGCAGAGGCCGAGGCAGGGAGCCACGGAAACACAGGAGGCAGAGCACAAGTGAATGTGCAGTGAGGTAACAAGAAAAATAACGGTAGATAAAAATAAATTGACAGACTCACTAAACAGGGTCATTTAATGATGGATATAATTTACAAATACCATCTATAACAGGAACTATGAGAGGAAAAGTGCATTGTCAACTCTGTCACACAGTTCTGAGAGAACATAGGTGCAGATTGATTGGAGCTCGTGATAATCAGATATAACTGAATGAAAAATATAGGTGAAGGAATGATAATGAGAGGCTAAAAGGTTAGAATTATCATCATCATTATTTAATCCAAAAAAGCTTCTGCTGCTGCCATTATAAACTAACAGACCTCTTTGTGTTAAATAAGAGGAGACAGGAGAAGGGACAGAAAAGTCAAATGGATAGAGATTCGCAAGATTTACAGTTTCTTTCCTAAGAGATGAAGGACAGTTGAGGTTGAAAACAGATACAGAAAAAACCAACAAAGGGCGGAAGAGAAAGAGAAACATAGTTGTCCTCATTAAGAGGTGTCTTTTCTTTTTTTAACAAGACACTCTGCCTTTTGTACAAGTTGGCCACAGAGCAGCTGAACAGAGCACAATGGCCAAAACACCAAGGGAGTTACTATTTCATTACTCCGCCACACTCCTCTCCTGCCCTCAGATATCCTCTTCCTCTCCTCATCTCATTCTGCCACCTCTTCTTCTTCCTAAGCTCCCACTCCCCTCTGCTCTCCTCCTTGGTTCCAGGTCGCCATGGTGACTCAGCTTTTCCACAGCCAGCGACCAGAATCCCAATCAGACTTGCGTGCCCTCACAAACACACACACACACATGCACACGTGCACGCACGCACACGCAGCACCAGTGAGGCTGTGCCAGAGGCCTGATGAGAGTAATGACAGATTAACGAGTGTCTACCGGCCACGGCTGACCTCTCCTTGGGCAGCTCATAAACAACTCATCTCTCTCTCCTCCTTCTGTCCTCTTCTTGTTTTTTTTTTTTTCTTTCTTGTCCTTTGCTTTAGCCTTCCGCCTTGTCTTTTTCTTATCTCTTGTTTCCCTCGCTTGTCTTCATTTCTTTTATCTCCTCTAGTCAGTAGTAATTGGGCCTGTACAATAGGTTTTGAGTTCAGCTGCTTGAAGAGGTCTCTCATTGGGCTGAGTCTAGTTTACCTTAGGCTAACCATCTACACTCTTCTGGTGCTATGAGGACTTAAGATAAAAAAAAAAATAAAAAAAATCCTTGCAGACGCTTTACCCCGGGTGCTGGATCGTGACAGATTATGCTACATTACAAATGGCTGAGGTCTTTGTATGCTGCTGTGGCACTGAGATCACACATAGTCTAGCTGTCAGTGCTGATACATCGGTGCTTTTTCTACCAAACCCCTAAACAAGGAGGATAGGCACTATTCATTTGAAGAGCCTATCATCGTTTTGCTTATGCAAATCAGGTCTATAACACTTGGTTTTTCAATTAGAAAAGCAGAAGCACAGCCATAACCTCACATGGCGAGGCACTGCTAACAAAGCAACAGACTGGAGAGCAGCCTGTGACCCCCCGCTGCAGCCGAGTGAGAGGCCAAGTGATGAAGGGCTGACAGTCTGCATAGCGTGGCACCTCTTTGTCTAAGGTTCAGTCAGACTAATAAGGAATATTAATTATCTTTTAAAAGTTAATTTTAATTTGTTATTCTGACATTTAAATACCCTTTGTTTTATTACTTTCACCAAGAGTCACTGCCTGGTGTGTCTTTGATTGAATAAAACCACACCACCAAGCTAAGAGGCTGAAACACTTACTGGACAACAAAGTCTACGTTATATAAGCTTTGAAACAAGAACTTAAATATGCTATTAAATATGCTATCAGTGTAATTTTGAACATCTTACCCAAAATGTCAGATTGATCATCCAAAATATATACATGGAGTTCAACCTGTGCTTCTTACTGTGCTCTCGAAATGGCAAATGATTTATCTTACAAGCTGTCAGAACTCACATAGCTCCCATTTGCCACCACTGGTGTATTACTGGCTACATCAGCCTTTGCAGGCTGTTGCTTGGCACTTATCATGCACCTTGTTGATAATTATGTAATCAAACAACACAAAAGAGAAGAACCCCCACGAGCAGTGAGTATTGTAAGGAAAAGCTTCCGTTTAAAAAAAAAAAAAAAAAAAAAGCAGTTACCGCTCATACAGTGTCTGCCCCTGTACTGACGTGAATAGAAACGATTAGATTAATGCATTCCCTCGCTTGTAAGTCGCCTTGGATAAAAGAGTCTGCCAAATGAGTGAATGTAAATGTAAATAAATGTAAATTATTCCTTCCTCAAACCCTTCCAAGACACCAAAACTGAAAAAAGCAAAACAAAACTGAAATGAATGCTGGTGCCTGGGACAGCTGGAGCCAAGCTGAGCTGGTTGGTTGAATATAGCAAAACAAACAGCAAATGATTCTACTTTGCACTGAAATCGACAAATTCATATTTGGATCATGGGCAACTTCAAAAGTTTGTCCAATTAGCTATTTAAGTGTTGAAAGCCTATTCGAGAATAAAAGCACAGTGTCAGGATACTTTTCTTCATAAAAGACAATTAACTTCAGAAAGAAATGACTTGCACCTCAGAACCTCTCTGTGCAGTGTGATCAGAATCAGCGAGCTAACTTTGCACCCAGCTGAAGTGTTGTTCTCACAGTAATTTGTGCTACAAATAGAAAGTCATCACGGTAAATCCTGTTACATCGATGTGCAGCCCAGCAGCCTTGAATTGGTTTATGCCTGTTACCAGACCAGACTGACACCACATGCAGGACTGAGCACGGCCTGAGCAAAGGAAACCACAATTTCTGCAAACACAGCAAGTGGTAAAATATTAAAGCTGCAGCTGTTTATTGTATTTAAAACACTTTCATATTTTGTAAGTTTAAAAAAAAAAAAAAGAAGACAACGTGTTTAAATTTAATTGTCTGAGACATCACAGTAGGCCTGCACTTTCTGAAGGAGACACACATCTGATGTGACCAAAAGGTAGAAAATAACCAGTTAAAATCACAGCTGCATCCAAGTTTTCAACTTGGAACATATGTTTACGACTACTCTCACTTAACTCATAGCTGATCTAATGCGTAGTTGCACTGTATCTTGTATCCATTTGTCACAAAATGTGGTAAATGGATGGTACAAACAGCCCACAATAGACGAGGTGCTGGTGATGTTTACAGATGATTCTGAGCAGGGCTTGTTACACCTCACTGTTCTTTCACTTGACACAGCTTTCCACCATTGTTTTGGTCCCTGTGACTCAGTCATTGCTCACCACTGGCCGCACCTGCAGCATTTAAATTCCCAGAATATCAGGGACATCCCTGAAAAGCTATTTGCTGTTAAGAATGGGCACAGACTGTCACAGACAGAACAATGACAGGTCTTTGGATCATTTATTCAAACTATGTCAGTGTAAAAGCTTTGAAAAGGTGCATGTAGGGGTGCGTGATAAGGCCAAAATCTTCTATAACTGTATCTGTAATTCTATGCCACGGTAACTGTATGTAACAGAATATTGTAACTGTTTGGTAAATTCAAATGAGAAATGGTTTAAAATAACTAGAATGTACAACAGACGTCGTTCCTCTTTTAGTAGCAGGTTCTTCCTCTTGATCTTGTGTTGGCTGGATGCCTCCTGATCTATATTTACAATTTCCTTCTTCTCCTCCATTCCTCTTGTCACTCTCCTCTTCTGTAGCGGTTGGCAAACCAGCTTAGAGGTGCATTACCACCAACAACTGTTGCTCTCACGTCTATAAGTGCTTCCCAAATCACATAACCTTGCAAGGCAGCTGGATTCACAAGATCTCTGCCTGCACTAAACATATCGCAGAGACACAAAGGGATAGCTACCACGGCAAAAATGCTATTGCCAAATCCTCTACGCTGGACGCATCGGCCCACTGACTCCAGCCATGTTACGTGATCGGTGTATTACTGTTGATGTGAACCTTTGTTTAGAAAATATATTAGGAGGGGCATATTTTCCATGACAAATGTTCCCCAGTGTGAATAGCTTGCTTTTTTATGGTGTGTTGGGCATCTATCTATCTATAATCATCTATCTATAGAAGAAATCAGTGTCACAACAGAATTAACGTGAGAGTGGAAACACATAGTATCGAGAAGCAGCACATAAAAAAACATTTTCACTTCATTTATAAAGAAGAAGAAAATCAGATCTATTGTAATATGTAGTGATATAAAATGTTTGAATGAAGCCAAAATAAATATTGTGTATGGAGCTTAACCATTCACTGTGGTATATTAGATCTGCAGAATTGGGCATTGTCGGAGTACAGCTGATACGTTTTTGACTTGATTTTAGCGACCTGATCTGAATGAGGTTCAGCTGGGCTGTCCATGAACTGTGAAGCCTTTGTCAGTCTTCCCACAGTTTTCAAACCGAGCATTTTAAACCAGTGGATCAATACTGCAGACAGGCACATGTCATAGATGCAGACATCAATGCCACTGACTGTGAGATGCTGCTCTTATTGCTTCTTTCTCCTTTTTTTCCCACTGTCTTTTCTTTGCACTTTCTCCCTCTCGGAGAGGCTATAGATAGCTGCTCTGTGTCACCATCTGGCTCCACAAAGGCTGCTCACCTCTGTCTTTGTTAGTCAGTGTGACTGCTGTGAACTATGTCAGGCTGTTGGCTCAGACATCGTATTACTGTGGCCTCTGCAAAGTAGCAATAGTGTTAAGCCAGCTGGTTGATGGCACCAAGCTTAGATTCAGGATAACCTGCCTGTACTGCACACTGCTACAAAAAAAATAAAAAATACCACAGCTGTTTTGTCCAAGAATTCCCTCAGTGCCCTGCAGGACCCCTTTTTTTTAACCATCTGAAAATGGGGCTGTTGTAGAGAAAATATGTTTCTGCAACATTTAGAGAAAAGGTCAGCCTGGAGCAAACAGATTTTGACATTGGTATTGTCTGCAATGGCAAATATGGTGACCATAAAGATTTTTTTTTTTTTCCCCCAGTAAAACACCAAAGGCGAGCTTGGTAACCCAAAGTTGCCTGGCTTCCAAATGACTGCAAGGCCACTGACAAACAACATACACCGGCTTTAATGAAAAGATAATTCGAATTTGTAGTAAATAATCCAGCTATGCCCCAAACTTTAATGAGTTTTTTGGCCTGTGTTCCATCCCTTCATCAAGTTCAGCGGAGAATGCATGAGCTGTTCCTTGTGTTAAAAAATATCATATAGTCATATGAAAAAAGTGCATAAGCAAAAGTGATACGAGCTGTTGTAGGATGACAGAGGCTTCATCTGGATTAATCCTCATCACACTCGGACTAAGGTTAGTGTGTCAGAGAATGTGATGAACAGAGGATTAATAAATGCACTCACATGCACCCAGAAATACACATGCACAAAAACAGGCATAACAGGTGGACCGAATGGAGGGATGAACTAGGTGGGGTGGAGGTAGAGAGGAAGAGAGAGAGAGAAAACTGTGGGATTGTGTGTCAGGATTAATTCAGGCTCAGTCTGGACCTTTTGCTTTCCATTGATCCATCTATTCAACCCTCCAACCATTAATTCTGCAGCTCATCCCGAACAGGGTGCCCATTCCCCTCCCAATTTTTTTTTAAAATGCAAAATTTATCGAGGTGTGCCAAGCAATTTCCATGACACTAGATTCAATGAAACCCACCCCGAATTCATGAATAGTCATTTTTCAAACACGTCTCTTATTCCTTCTTCCTTTCGATTGCGTCGGTATAGAAATGATCTGCATCGTAAGTATTCGTTTAAAGTGGCGAATTCAAGATGAAAAGCACAAAGGAGGGTTATAGATTTCTCTCGCTGGCCCTCCTTCGCACCACCAACTGTTTTAAAGAAAGAGAAAGAGACACAGAAAGGCTGTGGGCAAGAGGACATGACGAGAGGCACACAGTAAGACAGCCTGAGAGAAAAGAAAAGGAAGGCAGGGAGAGAGAGAGAGAGAGAAAGAGAGAGAAAGGGAGAGAGAGGGGCAGCAGGGAGAGACCAGACAAGAAAAGAAGGTGGTTGGCAGCCAGCTGTTATTCCGTGATGATCTCCCGCCTCGCCATGCTGTCACAGACACTCACAAACAGCATTTACCACTGCTGGATTATATGCCCAGTTGCAATATGAGGAGAGTTGCACAGGAATCATTCAGATGACCAGAAAATGCCAGTCAAGGTGACAGTTCTTACAATGTGTGTAAAGCAGAAACACACACAAACTGTCTTGTTATGGGATACAAATGTGTGTGTGAGGCTTGACTGCTCCTCGCTCTCTCTCTCAGGTTTCCCCTGCATGTGTTGTTTTGTCTCCGTGTGCTTGTCGGTTTTTCTGTCTGCCACCCTTTTCCATTTGCTTTGTGTTATTCTCTGTACTCTCCTACGTGTGTGCTCTTAAGGAAGAAGCCAGTTATGGTGGGGCCTGGAAAGATCTAATTTTGCCAGTTCTGCTCTATTTCTCAGTATCTCTGTGGTGCTTTATGCTGTCCTGAGAGCCCTACAGGAAAGAAGGAACAGTAACAGCCTGAAATTTCCATCTCACACACACACAAACACACTCGCACTTCAGGTCGAGACCCAAAATAGGTCACGGGCCTATCCCTTGTGGTTCCCCACATGACAAAAAAAGGCAATATGCTTTAATGAACCTTGTTTTCAAGGCAACAGACTAAACCTCCTAATTGGAGTCTTTGCTGAAACACTTTTTTGACGCCTTAGTGAGGAAGACATTGTGAAAAACACAATGAATTCAGTGTGGGGAGGAGAAAAAGACTGAGAAAAAACATGGGCAGTTCAGTTTTCTCTATGTCAGTGGAGTCTCCATGAAAAATTCAAAACGCTCCATGGCAGCAGGGTGGGACTGTGTGTGTTGTATTCAGGACCCGTTTCTGGAGTCTCAAGTAGAGAGTATCAAGTACGACCCCCATGTACAGACTAAACAACCTGATTCATGGTGCCAGAGACGTTTCCAAAGGATATTTTTTACCTTCAGACTCAATAGTGAGAAGCTGTTGTTTGCAGATTTTTGACAGCACAACGGCATGGTGGATACTCCACTTCACACCATTCCAGCGCTGTTCTAGTGCCCTGAGATGTAGTCAATAAGAGTGTCACAATACATCGCAGCAAATCAGATCCTCCAACGCAAGGCTCTAAATTCATGCATGTGGTGAAACGAACACCTATCCAAATGTTTTGGTCACAATCCACTGAACAATGTGATGCGGTGCTCGCTCAGATCCGCCGCTGGTGTCGCCACCTTTTGTGTTGAGCGTTTAAATGAAAGGAAAAGGAAAATCTGAATAAATGAGTGGAGGAACATAAGAAATGCAGGCACTTACACACAAGGGGTCACTGAATGGTTGGACAAGCAGGGAAATCATATGCGTCACAGATAATGCGTTTCAAGCTAGTTGAACACCTATGGAAGAATGTGAACCACCACCATCGTCACAACGCCAAATGAGGAAATATACACTGCAGAGTGATGCTGAAGGCGCATTGAAGCTGTTCCAGTTGAGCGTTGGCTCATGCTGACCCAACACCTTAGGGAGACATTTCATGTTGATTTTTTCTTCAATTTTTCATCCTTCCTTTTCGGAAACACTCTATGAATGTGTTTGAACTTTCACACACCGGCTTCTGTAATGCTCACTACTCCAACAACAAATTGAAAAGGGAAAGAGTCGACACACCTTCAAACACACAGTTGCGTTCAGAGAATTCTCAAATCAATGTGGGAGAGCATTTCATCTCCAACAGGAATTCCTCAAAACACTGTCTCTGCTGCTGTGCGTCACTGGCTTGACATGTTGTGCTTTTTGAGTAAGGGCATTGTGTATTGAGTTTACATTCTCTTACTGCAGCTGAACTTGCTTACTTAAAAAATGAATACACCATTTCCATGAAATTCTTCTGCAGTGCATGCAAATCCCAGAAGGGCCGATTGTTGGTCTGGCACTAACAACCACTCAGAGTGGTTTAGATGCCCACTGTAGTATTCAGCCGGAACAGAGACTGAACTTTGACCCTGTCTGCTTGTATTATACTTATGTTTTATTTATGTATATGCTAGTCATTGTCTGGAGAAGCTAGGTGCTTGTATAAGGGGAGAGTTGTTCGTACATACAGTGCTGAGTGTGTGCGTATGCGGTTGAATAAGGGTTCTGAAAATCATCACCTTATACCAGGGTTAAAAATAAACTGTGACAAAATAAACTGTCAGGATAGCCTCCTTATGGGGGGAATTTATTTAAACACTGTGGATACACTGGGGATACGGAGCAAGAACTCAAACACAGGTGCTGCATAGTTTATTTTTGTTGATATTTGGTACTGAATGAACTAGTGGCAAATCTTGTGTGCCCTGTGAATCTGAGTCTCAAACCACTCTAGGTGTGCGTTTTTTGTTCTGTTTTTTTTAACTCTTTAGCTGAAGGTAGTTTTGTCTGCATTACAGAAGGGGCACTATTTACAGGAAACTGGGTGTAAGTGAGAACGCAATCTTAAAGTTGGCACAGATCTGTGTGACAAAGATTTTGCATTTGTGGTAATGAGCTCTGGTAGTCGAGTCCTGGCACTGCCTGGCGCAATGTGGTAGACAGGCTGAATACATTATTAGTATTACAACAGTTTCACACGTTTACTCACACACAAATTTTAACACACACACACATCAATCTGTTACAAAACCATACTATGAACAAGCTATCACCAACATTCGTCCTGCCATAATTATATCAGTTCAAAATAGTCCCATATACACACACACACAAACGCGCGAACACACATTAATCTGTCATAATAGCTATTCACAGACTTGTGTCGAGTCCATAGTGTTGGTTTGGCCATGCATTTGATTAAAGGGAAAGTGTGAAATTTGGCAAAGAAAAACAGAAAAAAAATGTCATATTGCCATCACACCCCAGGCGACCACGTGGTTGCTAGGCAGCAATGGCATTTCCTGCTCCTCCAAGCACTCTATCTTAGAGAGGGAGAGAGAAAGCGAAAGAAAGATGTCGCATGTGTCTTTACCCAATGTGACGGCTGGCAGTGCATATTCAAATATCACACCACACTCACGCACGCACACACACACACACACACACACACAAACCAAAATCCCCTGGTGTGTGATGACAGGCTGGCTCTGACAGCATGGCCCGCCGCAGCTCTGTTTCTCACTCAATATACCACAATGTCCATCTTCCTCCCTTCACTTTTACCTCTTCATCTCTCCCCCTCTTTTCTAGTTGTTCCTCTCCTGTAGGTTCATACTTTTCTAGCAGCAGCGAGTGGATGACTTCTCTCATCTCCTGTATCCCGTCCTGTCCTTTCTTTCTGAAAGCTTCTCCTGTAGTATTATCGTGGTTGTGAAAGGTTCTGGAACGACAGTTGTTGCAATGAGACTATTATGAATATGTCTTTATGTCTGCAGGGAAACGGGTCATTTTATTACCAGCCCTGGCTGTGTTAACAGCTGTACTGTAGAAGCCCTTGTAGACGCTTCTCATTTCTATCACAGGCCTAAGTAGGCAGAGAAAGAACAAGACAGCAAGCCTGAGTGGACTTGTAGTCATTATGGATGAGCCTGAAGCTGCTTGTCTGCATGTTGTTTTGAGAATCAAGAGAAGTTCAGCACCAGAGAACTGTGTGGTTTGCCATTCACTGTCACTGATCAGTGTTAAACAGTGACATATCGACTGGGGTGGAGACATGGTACTGGGTGGCCATGACCTTGTGAACCTTAATGAATGGGAGGTGACCCAACCACACAAAACTAAAGTTGGCATTACAAGTTAGAGCAACACAAACATGCAGCCTCTGTTATATTCAGTGTTCTTTTCTACCTCCACCTATTAGTCTCTGGGTGGCTGTGCTTATTTTAATAGCATGTCTATTTCTAATCAGTAATTATATTCAGGATAGACTTGAGCCAGGAGTCAGTGATAGTCTTTATTATGAAAGGAAGCAGATAATGGTCTGGTGTCTAATGACTCAGACAAAAGTTTGCCGACCAGCTCTTATAGCCCCAGTCTTCCCATTACTTTAGTGGTTGGAAATCATCTATGAATTTTGGAGTCCTTATCTAGAAAGCAAAATTTTCTATCACTTTTGTTCTATGAAATGCAAAAACATTGAAGCTCAATATTTCAAAACTGCTCAGAACACAGGCAAACAAAATGCTCAGAGCAACAATAATTCAACCCAAAAGCTAATAAAATATTTGACGTTTAACATTTTCTGCCCATTTGTTGATGCAAAGAGGAGTCTGTTGCAGACTTATGGGAAACATCAAGCCAATTGAAACATGGCTAAAGGCAACAACAAGCCACTTTTTAACCAAATAAGTTTCTTGACTCAGTACGGATGCATGAAAACTAAAAAAGCGAATCAAGCTTGTAACATTTTGAAATTGATGCCTAAATTCAGAGTGACAAATTAGGCTTTATTCTGCAGTGTTGCTGACTGGTATTGCGACTTACAAAGTCTCAAAGAACTTCTCCAGTTGAAACGGAAGGAGAAGCCAGGGAATAAAACTTCTGTGATCACTTCACACATTGCTTCCGAGGCCTGTGCCATTGTAATTTCTCCTTGATCATAATGTCCATGTATTCTTTGCTCTTTCTTTTGCCATATGCTCCAAGTAACACAAGTCTCCTATAAAGTTAGACCTATCTGAAGTTAAGTAAATAGAGCATTTTCTCACATCAACCCACAAGAGATGCAGGCAGACAACACAATCTGCTCCCGTCCGCCTGTAGTGAAGCCTGCAAAGAAATTAAGAGTGCCCAGGAAAGAAAGTCCCCCAAAGCTGAGAGACAACGCCACCACCTGTCACCTTTGTAAATGACGACACCTCTGGGAGGCTCCACCCAGAGCCCGCCCTGGGTTGCAGTCGAGGTTCTTCAGCTACAGTGTGACACTTAACATTCTGCTCACAACTAGGTTGATGTCAGATAAACTGATGTTTCATCATAAAATTTCTCTTGCAGACATACTATCATTAGTAGCATCATTTAGTAAAATAACCATGGTAAATAGTCACAACGTATTATTCAGATTGATTTTATCAACTATTCCTGAAACCTGTTCTTCTGCTCTATTTTTAATCATAATGTTGCCTTTACCCTGTAGTTAGTTGTACAGTTATTAAATGCATTTATTGAAAAGACCAATTAAATGGAGACATCACAGACACTGATATTAGACTGATCATATTAATTCATGAATTCAGTTATTTAAGTTCTTCTCAAAAAAGAGAATCAACAAAGATTTTCAGTTATCAACTGTGGCCTTGGATTGCGACACCAGTAATATCCCAGGCAGCAATGTCTCCAAAACTCAAAGCCAGACCCTGGGATCCAGGGGGCTGGCTTGAATTTCACCATGTGTTACATCCTCCTGGTGGAGCTTCTCACTGACAGGTGAAATGAAATAGCTGGTGATGTGAATCAGAGTTGACAGAAGCCTGTCAACAACATCCCCAGGCCAACAGAGGGAGTTAGCAGGGACATGGGCTGCAGCACATGGGGAACTGGTCAATACAGACTGGGATTAAAATGATTAAATGCAAAAACAAGTTTTTTTGCTGTGTCACAACTGTAAAGTTTTCTTTCTTGATGTTGGATGTGCAATTTAGTTGTTGAAAGAAATACACATTTATTTATACACTGAAGTTTGGCACTGGGTTTTGGGATAATTGAGTTTGTTAGAAATTTGATTTCTAACAAACTCAATTATCCTTGTTATCTTTAATTACCTTATAAAGATGTGTGCTAAATGAAAAATACAGATGTAAAGACTCAATATTCTCATACTGAAAGAATAAAAACAGCTTCTTTGCAAAATGCTGCATCATCAATGTTAGTTCCCATAGCAAACTCCCAAAGGCACAGGTCCGGTGAAAGATTATAAAGCAAAACATATGAATTACATCTAAACCTCTAAATACAGTTGTCTTCCAGCTGAGTGAAACATCCATTTATAACCGATGTATCCATGTAATGAGTAAACCATGACCATGTAGTACAGTGAATGGCAGCAGATTTGCTTCTGTACTTTGGTGTGCTCTTTCACTGAATGTCTCAAAGACAAAGACGCTTTCAGAAATGATGGTCCTTTGTTATCCAGTCAGACTGTTACTGAGCTGAACTGATCTGATCTGACAGCCAATGTTCGCACACTAATTATGCATAGGTCCACGGTTAAAACGATCCAATGCAGTACAATACACAGGCACCCCACAAGCCAACACGTAAAGACGCATCTTGCCACAGGCATGAATCAATTAATGCATCATTGTCAGGAGATAATTGAAGTCTTCAGACAGAAGTGTCCTCAATCAGCTGCACAGAGAGTTCACACACATTCACACACACCTCTAAATCTGTCCATTTATGAAGAGACTGAGGAAGGGTAGACACACAGTGGTCATTTGTCTGCCAGATTCATGATTTGCTGGACTGGCGTATGCTTTGAAAAATTTAATTAACGACTTTCTGGCTTTAGGTTCAGGACCTACTCTGCTATTTTTAGCTTTGTCATTTGACCGGTGACCAAAACCTGAGTTTGAAAAGTCTTAATTGACGTCTGCATGTTGTTAGACAATGTACTCATGAATGAGAACTACATATTCATCCTGAGCTTCAATCGTTTTACTGCAGCAGGTTTGTCAGATAAATTATAGGAGCTTACACAACTGCAGGCTGTAAGACCCATCCTTATCTCAATGTAATTTAATGTTTAGTAATGGGCTCTCTTAATATTTAATACCACATATGGTTTACCCATGGAGGTCTAAACACAGAGATTCCATCCAGTATGTCCTCTCCCATTTAGTCAGTCTCTTTCTTCTTAAGCATTTATGTTGTACATCGGGTGATTTATCCAAGCGTCAGCTCTCAATGCTCTCAGGCTTAGCAAGACTTAGTAGAGAGCCTATTACACACAAACACATATGCACACATAAACACACACGCACTAAAAAACATTTTCAACATCCAGTGTTATGTTGGCATATAAAAGTAAGTGGTTTTATAAGCGATCAAGACAGTTGCAGACATACACAAAACATAGGCGCTGATAAGTGATGTATTAAAGTGGGCTTTTAAGCTATCATCTCTCTCTCACATGCTCCATTAGGACAGTGCTGTTTAAGGTTTCATGACAAAATAATCAAAGCTGAGACAAGGACATAGCAACTGAGGTACAGGGCAGTGATACAGCTTCCTACCAAACATGCACGCGAATATTAAAGCTGAAAACAAACTGCGCCAGCAGCAGCGAAACACGTCACATGACGCATGTTTGAATGTCGCAGATTTTTTGCCTTTGTGTGTGATAAACAGTGGAGATTTAATTCAACCTTTTTTATTCTCCAAAAAAAAAAAAAATCCCATTTGTTTGTATTTTTGGCACACAGAGACATTTTTTTTTCCCCTATTCCAGAGATCGCACAACTGCCGTGACTGTGACATCCACTCCAAACTGATCGATAGGAAGTGTTGAGCTGCAGCATGCCAGTGATCATACAGTTCTAATAAAATGTGTAGACATTGGCTTAAAATTACTTATGGACACCCACTACTTAAGCTTCATTTCTCACTTGAGGAGCCAGACACTATCTCTTCTTGCAATTGTCTTTATAACAGTGTGATTGTGAGTCGTAGAGCTCTTTATATTTCTCAGCCTTCACTCAACCACTGAGACACACAACTAGAGACAGTGACAGATACAGCAAGAGGTGAGGAGAGAGATGTTGAGCTGTTATGGCAGCCGAGAGGTACAAAATCGCCTTTTCTGTGGAGGAAAGAAAAAAATTAAAGCTTTTTTTTTTGTTTTGTGGCAGTGAGGCTGGAAACAGGAAATAAGAAGTAATAGGAGATGTTTTGACGCACACTGTTCACTGGTGGTGTGTTTTTGCCATACAAGTTTATACAGTGATAAAACCATCATGCAGCTGCTGTAATTGTTACACTGCACTTTTACCTGCATCTATCAAGCTTCCATCCATCTCATTCATCACAACAATCAAAATGTAACTCACACAATTAATCGTGACCTGACACAAATGATTGTAGTATAATAAAGGTGTTATTGGGCTGCTTGGTTTGTGGCATAAACAGCCAGATCCATTGGCTAAGGGGCTGATTTTTGCAATTTTCATTAATGCCCACAAACTCCACTTATTCCACCATCAGACACTAAGGCTTTGACTTCCTACATTATTTGAGAGCATTTATCTCACTGTAGCAGTGTCACAGAGGCTAACTGCAATTTAAAACGACTAAGATCTTGAAAAGCCATTAGGGTTAACAGCAAGCACTTAAAAAATCTTTCCCATTCAACTGGCTTTGGGAACAAATTTAATTTTTTGAACCAAATTTCCCCTGTGGATTATTAAAGTATCCTGATTCTGATTTTGAACAGCATAGTTGAAAACATAATATTGGGGAGGAGGGTAATAAGGTTTTCTTTTAAACAAAAGTAATAATGCATAATGATGGCATGTGGTTTTCACTGTGGCCTAAAGTACTGTCTCTGCAGGTTGCAACCTCAAGGCACCGGGGAACGTTCCATTTACCACAAATTGCAGTTTTTGCACAGATTAAAGCAAATGAGAATTAACGTGTTAAATAATGCACATTGCTGATGTCAGGTGTTGATAGAGGGGTTTTGTTGCCTTTGGACAGAAGCATGCTAAGCTAAGCTAACACACTCAGAAAATGGCCTAACATTTTGCATGGTCAGTTCGCTGTGAAGGAGAATATTCAGCCTTTCAAACCAATCTGCACACACCATATTCCAGCAGCAAACTGATAAGCACACATTAGTAAACAGTTGTGAGCTCAACAGCAGTGTCCAGGCATTTTCAGCTTCCTTCTGCAGAAGAAAATTTTGCCTACTCCATGTACAGTTAGGATTAAGTATGTACTTAACAGATTTTGAAGAGATGAAGGGTAAAAAGCGCTGCTTGATTGAGCGGCCCATCAGTTCAAGTGTGACCTTGTGCAGTGGGCGCTTAGACAAGCAGAGAGGGAGATGGAGCTCTCAGCTTATGTAAGTGGTGTCACATTCTGACATTGCTCCAAAGCTAACAGGACTGGCATGGTCCGGTCCCCTCTGATGGGTGAGCCTGTAGCCCCATCTGTGTGTGTATGTGTATGCGTGTGTGCACATGCTTGTCTGGCTGTACATGTGTTTGTGTGTGACAAAAGCAGTGAGTTGCTTAACTGCGCAGGCTTGCGTGAATAACTTTGTTTTTGCAGGAAAAAGAAATGGGATGAGAAAAGCGTGCGTGTCTGTGTGGTTCATTTACAGCTTTGTGAGAGATATGTGTGTGAGAGCTGCCCGCAGACATCAAGGGGGCAGAGGAAGACGTGAAGGAAGGGAGGAGGAGAGGGAGCGAGAGAGAGAGAAAGAAAGTGACAGTGGGTGGAGAGAAATCAGACATCCAGTGTGATTTATGAGCTGCTATGAAATCCGTTCCATACAACAATATTTTTCACCAGTATGTCTATATAGAGTTCAAGGTCTACAATGGCTTTTGGCTGCTACTGAGTGATGTGTGCACCGTCCACAGGTCTTCAGTGTGAATGCCCAGCATTTATGTCACATGGTTTGTATGTGTCCGGAGCTGGTTACAGTAGGCATTAAGTTAGAATTAACTGTGTAGAATATATGGATGTATGACGTTAAAATGATCATCCTTAAGTGAAAAAGACACAAAAACCTCAGCTCCAAGAGCATCGTTCACCTGTCAGAAAACTTTATTCTACAAAACATTGAGGATCAAGTCATCAAATCCTGCTTTCTTGGCTTTAATAAATCCAACGTTAACAGAGTTGGTAACAGGAAAGGAAAAAAAAAAAAAAAAAACATAATAAAATTGGTGCACATTTTTATCATCCAAATACCGCTTGGGTATCTAGGACGCCTGCTATATAATATATGCAATATAACACATGCAATCGGAGACTTTCTGATTACTGAACTTTCAGAGAGTGATAGCATCAGATTATTTTAACTTCTCATAACTCTTCTATGACAGACATCTGTCAATTGAAAGTCAATGTAGTTGCAGAGGGTGCAGTGTAGGCTACATGCTCATGTCTTCTTAAAGCAATTCTCTATCAAAGGCACCTGTGTGTTTTACGTGTAACTACCTGACAGTGATGCAGGTTTGATCATTTCTGATGGTTATGATTAAACATCACACAGGTAACATCCCAGTGGCCAGAACCTGCACCTGCCATAACATATTAGGAAGAAATGATCTTGATCAATGCAGTTACGATCGGACACACTGCAGCCACAGCAAAACTGGAGACCAAGGGCATGTGGTATTGCGTTTACATTGTTGTATTGTATATTTTACGGCCAGTTAAAGCATGATGCAGCAAGATGCAAACAGCTATTTAAACTGGATCTGCTGTGAGCTCCCAAGGCAGGCTGAGTCAGAGGATTTAATATGCACTGGATTCCACCGTTGACTGCCGCATTAGTCCTTACCTATATTTGTAATAACTCACTGTGTGATTGTGTGTATGTGTTCTACATTTTGTGTATGTGTGCAATTTTGATCTGCGCCTCTATTTAAGTGACCTAGAAACACATTTGTTGCTGTGCAGAGTTTTAACAGTGTTTATAAGAAGGGAGCAATGCTAAGGGTCGTCATTAAGAGGAAGTGTGTTGGTGGGTATGTGGGAGCCTTCTTAATCATTACTACCCCTATTCCCCAAAGACTGTGTTTATAGTGAGTGCAGCTATTCATTGTTTTTATGTAAAGAAGAAGATAAGATTTTTGCAATTAGACAAGAGCACATGACCAAAAAAAAAAAAAAAAAAAAAAAAAAAAAGAAAATCAGGTGGTTAATCAAATTACAGCTCTTTCTTCCTAACACCTTGTCATTTTTCTAGCTACTGTAAAACTCACTGGGATCTCATCACAATTATCTGGACGATTTTAATTGATGTGAATCACTACTGCAGACAAAATCCTCAATTTCTCTTGGGAACTTGGTCGCTGTCATTTATGTCAAAAATAATACATCAATTCCAACTCCTTTGCCGCCTCAACGGCAGAAACGATCTTTACTGTCTTAGCTGTGTCTTTCACAAACATGGAGATGCTAAATTACATTTTAATGATTTAATGGATTGTATAATAGAAAGCTGTTCATGTGCCCAGCAATATCTCCAAATGTGTTTAAAATGCATGTGACATAGACTGTTATTTCCAATTATCTTTGTTTCATTGGCTGTGTTTTAGACACACACACACACACACACACACACACACACACACACACAACATATATTTTAACATGGTAATTAGAATATTGCCATTATGGTATGGGTGATGTATTATGTTAATTAGATTTAGGCTTATAGTTCATATTCAGTCACAAATGTGGTAAATGGACGTGAGCAGACTATTGTTTCTGGTGCCACTGATTCCAGAAATGAGCACCATCAAATTACAAAACATCTGGTATTATCACATATGAAGAATATTCATACCGTAAGAAAATAGGTGGTCTACTTAAACACCACTTTCCCAGGCGTGTTATAGCATTTTTTTTTCTATTGTGGGGATATAAGTCAGAGTAAGTGTTAGAAGTAAGTGTAAGATGTTTTACAAATTTACCATCCAGGGACTAACTTTCAAGTTTCGTGCATTGATTTGATTTGATCAGGTTGCTTTAAAATTGAGTGTTAATATTATGAGATAAGGGTCAGCATCTTAAGCTTATGCCTTTCTTTCATGAGAGAAAAGTAGAATTTACCCTCTGGATAGAGACTGAGTTGCTGCACCAAGTAATGGGGTTGGAGTACTTGCAATCTCCTTCTCAAGTGAGGGTGATCTGAACAGTGTGATAGGAAGTGGCTCAGTGCAGCTGCTTTTATCTGAAAGTTGTACCATACTGTTGAGATAAAGAGGGAGTTGAGGTCGGTGTGAAGCTCTCACTTTACCAGTCAATCTATACAATCAAATCATGAGCATTGAGTGGTGACTGAAAGGATGAAATCACAAGTTAAGTGGCTGGAATAACCTCACTTTGTATGGTGCCTGGTATCTTAGAGACAAGGTGAGGTGCATGGATATAAGGGAGGAGCTCAGATTTCGCCATGTTGTCAGCTGGGATGGTCAACTCCGAGCGTGTCCGGGACTCCTCCTGTCCCCGGTATGCCGGGCACAAATATCCCAACTGACCTGGGAACAATTTGGGATCCATGGCTGGAGCTGGAGGATGTGGCTGAAGGATGTCAAGTCAAAACTGAATCAGAGAGCATAAAAACTGTATAGGGACAGTGGGTTGCATTGATTCAATCATAGCTAACTGTTTATCCAAGCGGATGAATTGCCATTATGCATCACAGAAAAACAGCTGGGAAACACAATGATTGTTATCCATTAAAACTCTAATGGACAAACTTATATCGTGTGCAAAACCAAAGAGAGGATCACTAGCATTTGTGGCTAGTTTTCACCTAGAACAGTACATGACTGAAAACAGTCAGCTTTAACCTCACTATGTCTTATGTAGGTGTCAGATCCATTTATAGATGCTATTGGTAGCATCAGGCCTGATCTTGGATCAGCGTCAAGCTCTTCATCTAGCTGATCCCTGTTCATCATTCAGAGTACAAACTGATCCTTTTTCAGCCGTCTGTGAGGCTCAGTGCCAGCCTTAGGCATAGCTAGGCAGCAGTGGACCCAGGTGCAAGGATGCCCAGTGTGTCCCCTCTCCACCCCCACCACCTCCCCCATCCCCACTGCCCTCTTCACACAGGGAAGCGGACTGAATTTTCTTTTGGATGAGGTTCCCTGTGGAGGTCCCGCAGGACCCCGTGAACAGGGACAGCTGAACTGACCCGCTGCATTTCCCTGATATCTCAATCGCTGGTGAAAGCCGTAGGGGGAAAATAAGGTGCAAATCACATTCTGAAAGGAAAAGCAAGAGTAACTCAGAGATTAAAGAGGAAGACTTGTGAACTGCAAGGTGTCCACTTCAAATCCCCAGACCAGCAGGAAAAATCACGTTGAAGAAGTTTCACCACGCCAACCTGCTGTGACTGTGCTGAGCAGTTTGTTTGTCTAGTGGGTTTTCGTATACAATGAAACTATAGATGTCACAACATTGTGTCTCTCCTGCACACGTTTTCTTCTCTGCACTCCTGTGTTTGCAGTTGATAGACCTCAGGAGTGAGTTACACCTGAGTGCTGTACTCTGCACTTCTCACGTCTCTTTGCTCTCTCTTGCTGCCTTGTTCATGCTCTTTCATCTCCTCCTCCATCAGACACTCTCTTGGATCAACTTGAAAACACTTCCCTCCTACTATCTTCCTTCGCACACAAAATGTTGCTTCCTTTTCTTGCGGCATATGTGGGGAGTAAACGTATAAAATCAAACAACAGTGGTTATATTGCTATATCATGAAACATGTTTGTCTGGTATAATTTTAACGGCTCATGTGCTTCCTCTCTGTGTGATCAAAGAGTTTGTGTGTGTGTGTGTGCAGAGGTGGCAACAAAGGAACTGAAAGATTTTCTGGATCACTATGATGGCAGATATGACACAGACACAGACACACACACACAAGCAGATTTCATCTTCTCTGACAGGTGTTCATCCTCACATCCCTGCAAGCACACACCTGGGAAAACACACGAGTTTCATCAACCTGACAGTGACTGATCCTGTTTGACCAGCAGGGGTCCTTGTACACCTCGCCCCTCCCCTCTATCTGTCGCTCTCCTTCTCTGTTTATCGTTCTCTCTTCTCAACCATTTCTTTCCTGTTTTTTTTTTTTTTTTTAAACATCCCTGTATTTCTTCCTATCTCCTCTATCCTCACATTTTTAATGTCTCGTCTATTGATTATCCTCCCTTCTCCTCTCCTCACGACTGATTTTCTTCTCATATCTTTTCCAGGGCTCCTTCCCTTCTTCTCTTCTCCATCCTTAAAAATGTAAAAAACATATACATGCATACAATATACAACACATTACAAAATTGCTCCCTGTCGTATTTGAATAGTCACTAAACATTTATGCTTGAGATAGTTAGTCACAGTTCAAGGCTCCAACTTAAGCTTTGTCAGTGTCTATACATTATTGGGGGGTAGGTATAACAGCTTAAAGCCAGAGATTGAGTGATAAAGTGGCAGGTTGCTTTTACCTCTTTTGGGGAGCTTCAAGTCTTTAATCAGGGAGGGTCAATCCCCCTGTTAATTAAACTGTGCTTAAAATCCAGAAATAAAGTGCAGGACTAGTATGGTCAGAAGGAAATACTGGCAGAAGTCTGAGACAGTCAGAGTCACGTGAAGGCAAAAAGACAGAAGCAGCGGGCGAGAACGTAGATGACATAGGCGGATAAAAGCAGCACTCTGGGGATGAAGCTCCCTGTGATGGACGTGAAAGTCAACTCACTCAGCTGAAAGATTGCGAACACAGAGGGATGGGGAGAAATGGAAATCAGCGCAACAAAGGGGAGCGAAGATCCCTTTTAAGAGAGAGGAACAGGAAGATCATAGAAAAAGGCAAAAGGAAAAATGGAGAAAAGATAAGCACAGGCCTATATAAGAAACATCATATTTGGAGCGAACAACTACTGATTAAAAACACTTTCTCTTAACACCTAATATTGTAGCCTCACATTGTTATGCTTGTTATACAACATTTAAAACGTACAACTCTAAATATGAGTTTATTTGAATGGAATTACTAACAAATGTGACATGTCTATCTTTCATAACAAACCTTTCCAAATCAGAGGCAGAAAAAAAGTACAAAGATGGATAAAGTACTGAAGGTGAGATTCAGATCAAAAAACTTTGTGTCGCAGAGGGGAGGGGTCGGCCACTATCTTTCCTTTCACGTTGTGTTTAACTTTGGTAACCTTTGACTAGAAAATTCTCATCCCTGACCAACAAGGGTCATCACAGCTCTAACGTCTAAGGGACTCCAGCCGAGATGAAAACAAAGGCTGCGCCAGCTGCTTTTATTGAACTTTCAGCTGCCAGGAGCACACATCGCGCCCCAAAAGGGGAAGGATGTTTTTGTGAGACAGGACCGGATGGTACAAATGCATCTGTTAAATAAACCATGTGGATGTCCCATTAGCAAACAGGCTATTGTGACTGATACAACTGGCAACCCACTGTAAACTGTTGTTTTGAAGCCTCCAGCTTGTAAATCGGTCATCGCCATCTTGGTTTATTGGAACCAGAAGAAACCATGTTTGGGAGAGAAAGTGGAGCTGAGCAGGAGTGGAGGGGTGGATGCGACCTGCTCTGTACTCTATCCCGATTGTTAGGCAGGTTGCCTGTCACTCACACGGAGGCCACGCCCTAATGCATACACTGCTTTATGGTCTATTTTCCACTAACGGCACATTATTTTTTTTTAAAAAATCATTATGTAGTATTGAAGAAGGCTTGAAACTAGAAACTGAGACCATAAACTCATTAGGAAAACATTTTATGAGGTAATAAATCAAGTAAGCCACTTCAACTTCAACAGTGTCTTCAACATCCACGTTTATATCACTCAATGGACTGACATCTTCCAGCATGCTCTTTTACACCAACTATTCCTAAATGGAAGCAAATGTTTTTCAAGCTATTTAAGAAATGACCAAACTATTAGATTATCTACCAAAATGATAATTTTTTCATGACTATATAGTTTCAGCAGGAGCAGTATCTTGTTTTGTAGTCACTCTCCTGCAGGTCTCCAGTTCTTATTCTCCAGGCTTATTATGTGAAAATGTTGTAAAACAGCTCTGTATTTTCCTACCACCAAGCTCCTGAACCCCTGCACAGTCCACACCATAAATCCCTCAACGGTCACAACGCAAAAAACATTAAACATGAGTGCACAAACGAATTAGTAAACAGAGATTGGCTCTTAGTGCCCCTCCTGAGCACCTAATAATGATGGTGCTGATTAGTAGGTAATAAAAGATATACAGCACAAGGCCATTACTGGATTTATATCCCCAAGGATCACACAGGAGTAGGACATCAGAGACCACTTCCTGTCTAACACAAAACTGCAGAGCGATTATAGTCTAATTTTTTTTTTTTTTCTTTCATGAGCGAAATGGCAAGAGCTGCTCAGAAATCTAAACTGAGAAGGAAATAAACAGAGAAAATGGATACTGGTGAGAGAAGCTAGAAACAGAGAGATTGTGTGTGATTCCAGAGGGCAAGTGATGAGTATTGTGCAGTTATAGCAAGTAATCAATATCCAGCGGAAACTGATCAGCAAGACCAGGAGATGAGGAATATAAATGAGGAGGTGGATGGATGGAGGGGGGGGTGATGCTGAGATGGATTTCTCAGATTTCTCTTCTTCCTTTGCCATTGTTTTTCTATTTAATCCCATTCTAGTGCACTTTATTTTATCCCCTTTCTCCTTGTATACCTTCCATTTTGTCTGATTCTTCCTCCCACCTGTGATTTCTTTAGCCCCTCTATTCACCGAGAGGTGTGATAGCATTCATTTTGCAAACACTGCCATGCTACATTACAAAGATGGGTAAATGGTTGCCCGGCAGCACTGACATGCACAACAGAGCGGTTGTGAATGGCAGACACTGAAGCTCAGTGTGTTTTTGTCCCAAGGCTGCACTCACACTGCTCATAACTACCACCACTAAAACTGAGAGGCATATAGGTAGTCCGCTGCAGTGCAACATGCTAACACACACAGGCAGATGCAGAACTGTGCGGGAACATGTAATGTATCATAAACCTTTGCATTCATACTGAGCATATGTGTGTCCATGTAGATATTCAAAGTGTTTCCTCTGATAATACAAAATTTTGAACTTTGAGAGACATTTTGCACTTGTGTCTTCTTTTAATCATGCACCTGTGTCCTTAATTCATTCTTATACACAGCTTGTGTTATGAGTGATAGCCATTAAATCCCCGGCCCTCTTTTTCCGCTATCTTCCATTAGTTGTAAAGCTGTCTTCTCTTTTTCAAACATTGAAGATAGAGCTCAAAAGACAAAATTAGGACACAGAACTTTATATTTCAAACGCTATATTTTTGTAACAAGGCCTTAAATGCATATGGTCAGTGATATAATCTGTTAAAACGCTCACTGGTGAACTATAGTCTCTCGTCTCTGATGCTCATCCTTCCCTGGCATTAACCCTAAAATGACCCCTTCGCATATGATATAAGGAAAACATTTACAAGTGACCGTGTCTTTGGACTGGAGCATTAGGGCCATTAGATAATAAAATATAAATGACACTGAAGTGCAAACAGCCACATCAAGCTACGATGGCTGTTTCAGCACATTGTTTTGTACATAAACCATTAGCGATATGGGCACATTATGCAGATAAAAACACACATCTATCCACCACTACCCCCCACACACGCTTGCACACAAGATTTAAAATTAAAGCCCCGTCTTTCCTTAAACCGAGGATGTAACTCATCACGCATGCTGAGTAGGGTCATGAAAGGGTGTGTGAGTCAAAGTGTGTGAAATCGGTGAGAGGTGATGGTTATGTGTGTGTGTGTGTACGTATTCGTGAGGCAGCCGCTGCCAATGATGCTAGGTCATGAGTTGTTTCTAGGTCTGACAACCAATAGATTACTTTGGTTCTTACTCTGCCCCTTGATGAAACAACTGTCTGAACATCTGAACATCAAAAAAAAATCCCTCAGATGATCATTTTGAAGCCTTTTTGATTCATGTCGTCGTCTCTTCTCTCTTGTTCCTCTGGCTTCCATTGTGAAAAGCAAGATTACATCAGTACTTCTAATGACCTTCTAATGACATATTCACTGCAATGTCACAGCTTCTGCCTCAAAGTGCAGTGCTAATCAGTGGCTGTTTACGCATCCAACTCTGTCAAACTGCAAATGACTTTGACAAAGTTGGAGGTAAACTGGTGCACATTTTGGTTTATCACTAGATCATTGCAGATCCTTTCCTCATCAGGGCCTGACTTCCAACCTTTTTCCGTCCATAGAGCTTTCTTTTAAATTAGAGTCGACCAAAACTATTACATCTTTTTCTACCTCAACAAAAAAGGCCATAGCAAACATGGCATTGTTTGTTGTTGCAGATTCACGGTAGAGGTTGCATGATCAGATATATTACTGTCACCAAGAGTATCTATTTTCCAGATGTGTCAGCATGCCATTGTTTTGACTGTATTTTGATACCATGTATATTTAGTAATATCCAGCACTCCATGACATATTTGGTTGTATATGTGGCAGCATTATTTTCTTCATCACCATTACTTTCCCTTTTTCTTTATTTATTATTTATCTTGGCTTGGGTTATTTGGGTCAGCACATCAGCAGACTCACCGTTGCTTCCACAGTTCAACATTTGCTACAATCAAATTTGTTGAGCTTGAGGGCCGTGGCGATATTGCTTGCAGAAAAGACTTCCAGGAGCAGATCCTTTGATGAGAAAGACTGTCTAAAAGTGTTTATTTTCCGCCAGTTTTACAGCATGTGTCTTCAGTGCTTAGATAGCTTTGCTTGCATATTTTTACTTCTCTCACAGTGGGTGTAGTGGCAGGGAAAAGGAGCTTAGAGTCAGGTGGCAGACTGGAAATACTGCAGCAGAAGTCGAGAGAGATTGCTCACTGTAGCCTGAGTGAGTGGTGGGGGTGGCCACGACTCTTGATTGAAATAATCTTACTGTAATGAGAGAAGTGTTTGTCAATAAGTATTTCCTTTTCAATTGTTGAAGATTAAACTCATTATTATTATGTGTGTGTTATGTGTAGACAGAGATGGAGATGAGGAAAGGAGAAAGGAAAGTAAGAGACAAAAGAGTGCAACCAGGATGAGAGGAGGAAGAAACTGAGAGAGACATCTTAGAAGTCATTTGTTGTTTACTCTGTGACTCACTGAAAACTAGACATACTTAGTGTGTTAGTATAATCCCACAGGATATGTCAAAGGACAATGGCAACCATTTTACCAGACTTTTTGGCAACAAATCAATTAATTGGTGGGTAATATTTAAGTAGTACAGAGAAAGAAAGCTTATATCTTATAGGCCACTGAGGCAAATGGAGCAAAGATAAAAAAAAAATTCACCTGCAAATCCACTGGGTTCACGGAGAACATGCACAGCTGTCGTCATCAACTGAAGCTACAACAAGCTCAATTTTTAACTTGTGTTACATGAGTGACTTCTCAGTATGTACAAGAGATGTGCGTAGACATATTAGTCATATTACACGCATGACAGGTTGCATGCATCACTCTGGCACAAACAGAGAGAAAAGAGAGAGAGAGATAGATAGAGAGAGAGAGAGAGAGAGAGAGAGAGAGAGAGAGAGAAAGTGTGTGTGTGTGTGTGTCTTTTACATATATCATGCAATGCAAATCCATTATTTAAGTAGTGTGGCGATGGTGTGTGTTTTCTGGGAAGAGTGGAAGATGAAGTCACTCTTGACTCTTGCTGTGCTGCTTCATCTCACACACACAGCTGTGTTCACTTTCTAAAACACACACACACACACACACACACACACAGTAGCTGTGGAGGCTCAGCAGGAATGCTGACAGCTCTACTGTCTGACTAATGATTTTTCTCCCACTTCCTACCCTACCCTACCCTACCCTATCCTCTCCTCTATCTCTCCCTCCCTCCATCCAGGTGTAGACTGGCTACACTGACAATGATGCTCAGGATAAATCAGCTGTTTGCCATACGTAGGTTAAAGCTGATCCTGTTAAGCTGTTTACATGCACCTTTAAAACCTGCGTATTGCAGTGACAAAACCTGGGAACATCTGTGAATGTCTCTGCTCCCATGTTCACCCATCCACAGACACAGTCCACTAGAATGAACCAGGACTTGCTAAATAAAAAGGAAAAAAAAAATTACTTTAGGATGGTGCTGTAAAATAGAATCCAGAGATCATAAAAAAAACCTCCTGCTCTATGGAACTACAGTCTCATTTGGTAGTTGCAAGTATGATAAATCATAAGCTGTGGTAGATTTGCTTATATTTAATAGAAGGAAGACAGACTATGACTTGCTACTCCTCTGTAAAGATTTATTCACATTTGCATATGTGATGGGCCTGTTGCAGAGTACTATTAATGTGTAATTTTGTCTTGTAACCATACATAGTTCTGTGCCACATACTGACAGGGATACTCACAGGAAGGGTCCTAAGCCCCTGACATCATCCATTAACCAGGTTTCTTGTGATTACATTGATCTTGAAATTTAAGCTGATACTGCTGTTGCAGTCATCGTTACTCTGGCAAAGAGCAGCTGTAAGCTAAATCCCTCATATGTGCCTGTCGTGCTTTAATGTGGAATGTGCGCTGCGACTGTGATGTGACTATTTAATGGCAAAGAACTGTGCCAAAAGCTAGGAGAGAAAAGACACTTAAGTCCTTCATCACAAAAAATGTGTGGGCAGAATTCAAAAGGCTTATGTCAAAGAATCTAACTCGTGCTATTTAAGAAATTTATTTTGGATGAATGTTTAATTCACCAGCATTTTAGAGTGGCACAGGACGTACCTATTAGCTGACTGGGTACCATGTCCACCACCTTAGTTTAGACTTGCTAATTAGCACAAAACATAATGAACAACAGAGGCTGATGGGAATGTCAATAGATTTTCACTCACTGGAGGTGCTTCAGGTAAAGTTAGGAGAAAGTTAGTACAATTTATCCCAAGGAAATTTCTTGGCAGCTTATGCAATACTTGTTGAGACATTAAACTCAAAGCCACATCAATGTGGTGTCAACCTCATGGTGACACTGAAGGGAAAGTCAAGGGATGAACTATGTCATTAGAGTCCACGCTTTCGGCACCTAGGGTGCTTCATGTCATTACAATCCATCGAGTAGTTGACTAGATTTTCCTGTCTGGACCAAAGTGGCAGATTAACCAATTGGAATGATTTTAGGTCAATTGATTAGATTCAGGATAAGATTAACTCTTTGCTGATCTGATTAGTGTATTGATATTGCAAAGCTTTTCGCAGTGTTGCTCAATTATTTATTCATGATAGATAACAATGTCAAATAATATTGTGCCTCCAAAAAAATCATTCCGTTTGAGTCATCGATGGAAGTTTTGGTCGTGACACGTGTTCTTCACACAAATTTGAACCACTGGGCTTGAAGTGAAGTCAGAGAGGCAAATATCAAGAGTTTCATTTTTGGTACACATCCAAACCAAGTATAAATAGATATAGTCTGGGTCAAGTTTCAAAGTTTTTAATGAGGAGATAATATGCTCTCCATAATCCCCTGGAGAAATGAGTGGCTTTGGTTGCCACCAATTGTTCCCTGTTTTCAAAGCCTTGCCAATTTCTCATCAGGTATTGACTGTAGTAGTGTCGTACTTTACAAGTATTAAAACGAGGTTGTCTTTGTTAAACGAACCTCTGATGAAGTCTGTTGTGTTAGTTGTGGTTTTGTTGTTGGGATCTTAGCAAAATGACTTTGTATCATGCTCATTTTTTTTCTCTTTATGGGTCAAAATAATTATTGTTGGTCCCTGTGTGCTCGCTGTTTTAAAACAAATTCAGTTTGGTTGGAGAGACGCACAGGATCACTTCATTAGGACAGCTTGCTGCACCACAGGCCAACTGGCATCCAGTCAAAACACACACACACACACACACACACACACACACACACACACACACACACACACACACACACACATACACACTTTTTTTAAGATGCCAGCACTGTAGCCACTGGTTGCGAGATTAAATTGTCTCAGTGTAATGATAGATTAGAAAAGGTAGGAAAAACTTGAAGAACAGGTAAGAGGAAATGAGAGTAAAAGAAAAAAAATTAGATGAATAGAGAAGGGAGAGGAAACAGGAATTGGAAGTAAGCAAGAAAATAAGGTTATGAGGAAGAGTCTGGAAAACTGACAACAAAATGAAAAAGAGTAAGATGAAGAAATGCAGAGAGGATTTACTGGGCCTGTGTGTGTGTGTGTGTGTGTGTGTGTGTGTGTGTGTGTGTGTGTCCGTCCCCTTGGGGTAGCCTGCGGATGACATTAGTTTACCTCATGTAGATCAGCCCTGCCTCTCATTCTTCTTTTATCTCTGTGCCCTTATTTGTACGTTTGTTTCCCACTTCCTGTTTTCCAACTTCTCCTTACTACTATTTTCTTTGGTTTTTACTTCCTCACCTTCTTCTTCTGTCAACCCATCCCTATAAACCTATAGTTTTCTGCTTCCCTTTTTACCTGAGAGACGTGTCAGCAAATGCTGCTTTGTGGTTTTCCCTTGTTGCATCAGCTGTGGCGCAACTTAGTGAAAATGAAAGGTGACCGGTGGTGCTGCAGTAGGCTGCAGCTTTACAGACTAGTTAAAGCTCCATCCACCAACCACTCTACTCTCAGTCACTCATACTTGAACTATTACTGCTGAAAGTGGTCACTCATCTGGCTGTGGCTGGCTGCTTGGAGAGTTGATTCAGTGCTCAACTGTTAAAAGACAGAAACATTGTAATTATAGTTATGAAAGGCAACACAGTGTGATTTTTATATGATAACTTATCATTAGTGTAAAACAGGAGCTAGATCCCCTTGAATGGAGAGGCAGTGGACGCAATAATACAGAAAAAGGGGTAAAACGGTTTTTTAGGGGGGTGTTGAATGCACCAGCAACCCTATCAGCTCTCACCCTAAATTTAACCAAGTTTAGTCACATATCTAAGCTAAACTCAAACCTTAAGGAAAGCAAGTTTGCTTGTTTGTGTCATTAACAGCTGTTTACCCACAGGTCTTGGTACAAGCTTTAGTTGTTGTTGCATTTACAATATAAGAGGTAAACACACTACTTTCTTCAGGAGAGGCTACACTGACTCAGGAACAGAAAGTCAAGAGATGGTCCAACTGGGCTGGGGCTAGCTGGTTAGCATGCTAACTTCAGGAGAAGCAAAGAGGCGATGGAAATTGAAACACAACAAGAAGGTTTCTACCACTGGCGACAGCTCTTGGTGAGCACAGGAATCAAGTCTGTTGTTGAACCAGTGGCGTTTCTTCAAGACTGGAAGTAAACAGCTGTCAGCGCCAACGTTAGCGATAGCAAACACTTCCAAATAGCTCCTTTCAACAACCACAACTTAATTCAGTAAAATGATATAACAGACGTTGGTCTAATTTATGGGAATGAAAAATTAATCAGCTGGAAATGCAGCTGAATGTAGCTGATACTGAAGGTATTGAGACACAGAAGCTCAGAAAGCAGCGGCTGAAAATCTAAATGAAGGACAAACAGAGAAGCAGAGGAAAATGACAGAAAGAAACTTTAAGTAATGGCCAGAGCCGTCAGAGACACACCAAGCGAGAGAGTGAAACATGATTAGTTTAGTGTGCTGGTGTTAAGTAGAAATCTGAGGACGTGTAACAAATTATGGATCATGTTGCTGTGAGGTATAAGGATGGATTCTGGGCACACCTAAGACATTATGGCTGAACTGAATTACATCCAGTGTAACATGGCCCAAAGTTATCAAAAGAGCAATAGCCTTGGGGCTGTTGGGGTTCAGACACAATAAAAATACTGCAAGAGTGGCTTCAGATGGAACTATCTTGCATCTTTCATTGAAAATCCTCTCAAACTCTACAAACTACATAGAATAAGAAGTTTTCTGGGAAAAAAAATAATAAACTACAATTGCAACCAAATAAATGAAACTAGGAATTAATTCAAAATTGGGGGGAAAAAAAAAAAAAAAAGACAAAAATTCTTGCATCTAGGACATGATGCAACCACTTGCTGTGAAAAATCCAAAAGAGTTCCCACAATGCTTAACCATCATCTTTAATTCAATGACATGCATGTGTCCCTCCAAACACTGCCTCCAAACACCCTCACATTGTTGGTGAAGCACTTGGTCTTTCCCCAAATAAAATTGAATTTATGGCCCAAATATGGACATAGAAACTAATGTTACACTGCTGCTGCTTGAGTTCATTTTGCCAAATACAACACTGAGCTGCAAACTCATTTTCAGCGAGAAGGATATCTGAAAATATACATTTATGATATGAGAAAAGCTTTAGACGGCACACATTAATCCATAAATCAGTTCTTACTTGTGCTCACTACAGGAGGATTTCTGTCTGCTTAGCCTGTGTCTCAGAGCGGGCTATGGATAGATTTTAAAGTAATTCAAACTTCTCTTCCTGGATTCTTAGCTGAGCCTCCAGGGGCTGCGAACAGAGCGCAGTGGGTGGCAGTCCAACATCGAGCGGGAAGAGCTCTTATACATTGATTTCAGACTCTTTCATTTAACCTTTGGAACGTTTAAAAAGTAAAATAAGGGGCGAAGCTGAAATGAGTCATGGCAATCTAAAGAAAATTTTCAGGAAATTAAGCAGTCCTGTGAACTCTTTTATCATTTGGTTTCTTTTCTTTTTTTTTCTCATTTTCTTTCTCATTTTCTCACTTCACTCACTTTAGCACCAGCCAGGAGGCTGGTGCTAAATACAGCAACTTCTTAATGCAGGCTTAATATGCTCAAGTCCCTACAGTTTCCCAATGAACATAATGGCTAACTGTTATCAAAAGAAAAGAAAAATGTTTATATGCAACTGTCCAACTGTGAGCACATTGATCCACAGAGACATTTATTGACATACAACTACAATAAGTTAATACAATAGGCTGAATACTGTGCCATTCACATTATTATGACACTAGAATACATTGATGGCATCCAAACACTTAATTAGGCTACCGCACTCTCTCCCTGAACTCATTGTATTTTAAATGAGTGATCATTTGGACTGTGCAGCTGGGATTTTGTTAAAATAATTAGGTTTAGTTTGATTCCTGGCTAATATCAGGTAAGTACTTCAACAGCACAATTATTGTTTTTGTGAGTTCACGACAAAATGGGAAAGAAATCAGAAAATTGCATGTATTTTGGTTGAAATAAGAGTGTAAATAGAAAACGCATATTTCAACTAACAATTTGATGCATTTATTTGCCTCGGAATTGAAAAGTATTGAGAGGGGTAGAGGAGTTGAATCGAATCCATTTTATGAAAAAGGCAAAAGTCCTCCCAGCATTTATTAATAATTATTTTTGCTTTGAAAATAGCAAATCCCCCATTATCTAAAATAATATTACTTTCACTCTCTTGTTTTGATTAAAGAGCTGTTCAAATAAACAATTATTACTGCAATCGAATGAGTGATGTGAACATAGGTGAGAGCATTAAGGGCCTTGAGCACCACAATATTATCTCCCCACCCAAATAACAATAAGTAAATATGAATTTGATCTGTTGATGCTATAGCCTGATGTAATGAAGCCTCTGCTCACATATCTTTTCTGTTCCTCAAAACAGACATATTGATCCGTCTCTGCTAGTTAGTTGATTGCAATAAGGAAAACCGAATGTCACTTGCATGTTATACCCAATACACCTTCATGACTTAAGGCACACAAAAAAAAAAAAAAAAACACCCACCAAGAAATCAACACAAAGAAAGTTGACTGCTGCTTCATGGGAAATAATATCATGAAGAAATTCAGAGCTTGTGGCACTAAAGTAATGATGCTTGTGTCTTTTAACCAAGATGACACTCATGGCACTCAAAGCAAGGTGGTCACATTTCTGCTAAGATACATGGCCTCTTTGAAGACAGGTCTAAATAAATGTATCAGATGCGTCTAAAAAGCTGTGCAGTATGCCCATGTACAAAATGGCTTCACAATGGCTGTGTTCTTCATTCATTAGCTCTACAATGCACTGCTTTTTGTTTTTTTTTTGTGTGTGTCTTAAGTGGATGACATTATCTGCACTACTCTAATTTGAAAATTGCTTGAGGCTCAAGAGGTTGCCTGTGTAGAATACACCATCAGTTAGGTTAAATTAAATGAAATTGTTGTGTCTTTATAGCGGGTATTGAATGGAAATCTAATAAAAAATGCACAGTGGCTGCTGTCCTTGGGCCATTTTTGTCTCACCAGCAGGAATCATGTAGGACATATTGTAGATATTTCATTGAATGGTACTCTTTTACCTAACTCCACCCAGAACATGCAGCAGCTTCAGAGGTGTCGCACAAGCACTTGTGTGTGAATGCTAACGCCCACAGTTTTGCAGATAAATCCCCATTGCGTGTGCTTATCACAACCCTGAATGTGAGCCTTAGTGAAAATGGGAGATCTACATGTCAAAAAGCAGTCAGTGAATTAATTAAAAGTTGAAAGTGCCATGGAGAAGATTAGTAGTAGAGAAAGAAATGGAGATAGAGAGGTTGCTATAAAAAACAGTTACATACAAGCGCGTTTGACAGCAGGTTAGATTTGTCTGAGAGAACAAGAAGATGACAAATAGGTAGAATTTGCCAGACACATCCTGTTTGTACCTGAGAGATATAATAAAACAATTAAATGCTGTGACTAATCACTAATACAAATGACCAGCTAACTGTCAGCTTTTCGTCTAAAATATGATTATTTCATCTGTTGCAGTATCTTTGTTTAAATCCGATAACCACCGGAAACAGTTCTATTGAAATAGAAAAATATAGACGGTTGAGGCAGATGCAGGAGAGAGACAAACAGGGCGAGTTGACAAGGATAAAAAAGAAGGAGGGTAGTGAGGGTGAAAAAGGAACCGGGGGCATTGGATGAAACACTGGAAGGCCTGTTAAATTGCACAGTAATGAGGTCCGGGGTAAGTCAAGTGTTGAGGAATGGACCACATTACATACAGTGTCACAGTGACCATGCCTTGCTGCAGCAGTGTGTGTGTGTGTGTGTGTGTGTGTGTATAAATGGAAGCGTTTTTTTTGTTGTTTTTTTTGTTTTCTTTTATTAGTGAGGGTTGATTAGGTCACACTGCAAGTTTAGATCAGCCAGCCCCCTCATTATCACTGCACAGACACAAACACATACACGGGCATGGGGTGGATAAGCATATAAATGAATGAGAGCTTAACAATGCGCAGTGGACAGTGGCAATGAGGATGCAGGTGGGAGTGAGAAACAGAAGGGAGAAAAGCAGATAGAGGGGTGGGAGGAAGGAGAAATTAAAGTTGCAACATGGAGGGAGGAAGGACAGAAAAACTAAAAAAAAAAAGTACAAGAGAAGGCAGTGAGGAAATGGAGACACAGGAGAGGGCGAATGAAGCATATTAAAATTAAGTTTAAATTTAGACCGTAATTGTAGCATGAATTCAGATAGATAAGAAAGTGTGGAATGCACAAATGAGGATGTAATGGACAGAGGAGGCAGCGTAGGAATGGAGGGCAGACAATTTGAGGGGGAAGTGATCAAATCAGGGAAATAGAGTAAGAGAGTGACAAATGTAGAGGAGGGGAAACAGATGGATGGAGAACGGACCAAATGGAGAGAGTATCAGGATAGTGAATACAAGGACAGACAGGATGGAGAAAAGGGAGATGATAGTGAGGGCAGTGGGAGGCACAGTTTGGAGAGAGAGAGAGAGTGCGCTTAATATTTCAAGGTCAACCTGCTGTTGATTAAAACTGAAGAATAAAGGCCCCCTACACAGTGTAATTATGGGCTGTCCTTGACAAAATTTGACAGATATGAAATAGCTGATGAAATCATTAGTTGGAAGCCAAATCAAAGCCTTGGTCTCACTGGTAGATGTGGCAACCATTGGCCAATTTAGAGCTTTGCTGACCAAGGATAGCGTGTGTCAGAGTCTCAAAATGAGAATGATGCATCTATTATTTAAGCAGATCTGAAGCCAAATTCCCATCATGTATCTGCTGCTTTTAGTCACACTAAGCTACAGTGATCGATGGTGATGTCGGGTTGTTGGTCATTTGGTGAATCCACCGCTCCACATGTCTCCAATTTTCAGATGGTTGGCAGTGAAATGTTGTACAGTCATGGTCCCTAGAGGAGGAACCGTAAGAATTTTGGTGATACCCCCACGTTTCTTCCTGAGTTGCAGTTGTGGATTTGAGTGAAATGTCACAGTTAATGCCATGACATTTGGTACTCACATTCATGTCTCTAACTTTCATCTAATATCTAGTGCCATCACCTGGCTGATAGTCCCATCAAACCGGTACATCAGCATGTTAGCATCATCTTTGTGAGTATTTTATCAAGCTGATGTTAGCATTAAGCTAAAGCACAATTTTGTCAACCCAACACGACATCCCCAATTGGTTAGTGAAGCCTCCCGTTTGTGATTTGGCCGTCGTCATCTTGTTTTGTTTTGTTTGTTTTTTTAAAGCAGGAGAAACAATTTTTGGAGGAGAAGATGGAGCTGAGGAGGAGTGAGAGGTGGATCTGACCTGCTATCTACCTGTACTCTATCCTGATTGTCAGCCAGGCTGCCATGTGTGGTCCAGTCAATCACACGGTAGCCACACCCTAATTTAATTAATTTCAAAAATGTACATCATTTTGTGTTGAAGAAGACTTGAAACTAGAGACTGAGAACATAAACTCATTAGGAAAATGTTTGCTGAGGTATTAAATCAAGTGAGAATATACAACTGTGAATGACCAGGTATTGTGATTGACCAGGTATTGATATCACAGGCATACAGGTATGGTGTAGTTGCAGTGGCAAGAGATGACGAAGATGAGACCCATCTTGCACAGTGTGACGTGCAATGAACCTGCACAATCGCTGTTATTGCACAGTGTGTTGCAGCCTTGAGATGATTTTGGGGGTTGGGAGGGGGCAAAATAAGGCAAGAGAGTGCAGAGCTGGAGATACAATATAAACTTTCTGTTATCTGTCGTCCACCTCACAAAAAGAAAAAAAAAAAGGGGGGGGGGGAAACAGAGGAACCAGTGATGATGGTAAAAAATAGAGCTAGGGTGGAGAGTGTGAAGGAGAAAGAGGAAATTGAGAAGCGGAGTGGATGAAGCGAGGGAAACATGATATACTATACTGAGAGAGAAAGAGAGGGTGAGACAGACAGTGCAAGAGGGATATAGAAGGAAACAGAGAGAGAGAGACAGGTGGCGGTGTTGTGTGGGAGGTGGAGAGAAAGCAGTGGCGAGGTCAGTGTTAACTGCTGTGGTCTGGCTTTCTCCCTGAGACCTATCACAACCCATCAACTCACTCTGGTGGAACACACACACACACACACACACACACACACACACACCACAGTCCCTCCACGGTGATGTGGACAGACTAAATAGAGAGAAATAGTGGCGCTGTAAGTGGTTTGGAGATGGAGAGAGGTAGGGAATGAAGAAATTGTTTCAGATAAGAGGAGCTACTAAAAGATCATACACCAAAATGTGCTGGCGTATATTTTTGCACATGGCTGCTTTTGTGTGTGTGTTCAATGGGAGAATCCATTTGACCAATGAAAGAAAATGTAGCATACCACTTTGTGTACAGTCTACCACCTGCCTATGATCAGGCCAAGGTCATGGATTAGCTACCAAAGAGCCTTACTGACAGGAATTTAGTGTTTGAAGACCGACAAGTGAAAAGATGGTGTGCAAGTGTCTTAACACAAGACTCAAATACTTCAAAAGATGCCCAGTTGATGTTTGGTCCAAACCCTGAAACACAACAGTGTTTAAGTCAAAGGTCTCTGTGTGAATGCTCAGGTCAATGACCATTAGTTGTAGTTAGTTTAGTATGAGCAGAAGCTAATTTGTGACGTATAAATTTGGGGAATCCAGCTTTACGTAAGTGAGGATTCACTTTTACTTAGCCACGGTAGTGTGGTGGAGGAGAGGAGAGGAGGCTGGAGAGCTGCGGCTGTCAGTCATCATCAGCCAACGGGGAATATTGGCTGGGAGGCGGGAAAGAGTGGTTACCCTCCAAATACCACCACTCACCTGCACACATACACTCGTACAGTATGCGCAATGTTTGTGTGTTCACATGCAGAACACAGCTGGGGTAATTTACTCAAGTCTTTGTTCCACAATTTGCTGCAAATTGAAATTAATGTGGATAATGGTGAGTGGGCCTTGAGATTTGTGTGAGACAGGTTCATTTCCGTCGTGTACACACTCTGCTGCTCAATGCTGAAAGTTTGCATTGAGTGTTTACTTGTGATGGCCACGAGTCAAAAGGTGTTTTATGGATCACTTCATTTGGAATAAGGGTGAGTTTGGCTTCTCTCCATCAGACTGTGACTCACAGGCAGTCGTCTTGATTGACAGTGAGCCCACAGGACACTCGTGACAGACAGAGATGTGGGATACCGTTTATCTGCAGTTGAGTCTTGCTCTAGTCTTCATCAAGCCTGTTTATCAGCTTCCCTCCCTCCATCCTCCTGTCTACCTCCCATTTATCGCCTCCTGGTCATCTCTTGGAACTAAATTAAAAATTCTCTCCTCTATTTTCCACAATTTAAGCTGTTTTTTTTTTCCCCTGTGGAAGCCATATGATGGCTGATGGCCAGGTTTCATGACGTGAATTAATCATTCCCCTTTATTTATTATTAAAATAACTTATTGTAAAATTTTAGTACAGCTAACACATCCTAATGGAAATCATCTTGCCATCAAAACATAGACATCATAGTAATTAATGGTCTTATCTTGATTTGTAAACAAATATCCTCCCCAGAGCTTATGATGCCCATCAGAAATTATTTGTTTTTTCATTATTCTACATTTTATTTTCCTTCGGCAAACCTCAGTCTGCAAAATAATACACTAGTCGTGCTGCTGCCTCAGATTCGGGAATGGCAAAGTAAATTATAACATCAAACAGATCACCTAATCCGACTGCTTTGGAGAATGGCTCTGTTTAAACAATGGCACAAAAAAGGAAGCTGGATGACAAATAAAACGTCTGACAAATAATAGAAGTAGGCAAGAAAGTGATTTGATTGGAGGTCCTGTATTTATCAGCAGGCACAGTGTTGTTTGGAGCTGCAACTGTTTATGAAAGGTGTAAAAAGTTTTCTGCTATATACAGTGTGCGGCCATGTGACCTGAATTATACATCACATCATCAACTTTTCTGTGCTGATACATAGGTTAAATGTTTGTAGATTTGTCTGTGTGGTCATGTTATTGACTGTTGTGTTTGCTGTGTTCATCCTCTCTCCTCATCTCTAATCCGTCACACAGCTGGGGCACTGTGTGTGTGTGTGTGTGTGTGTGTGTGTGTGTGTGTGTGTGTGTCAGCCAGTTTGTGCCTTTGTGTCCGTCTGTGACCCTCTCTGTGTATGTGTGAGCAACAGAGCATGTATTTATTTAGAGGGTAAGAGTTAGTTCAGTGTATATTTAGTATATAATCATACTACTCAGCATTATCATAGTCATTATCATCAACAACTATCCTCATACCAACATGTTCTGAATTGGCATTCAGAACGAAGTGAAAGACAACTCCATCTCATGTTGTTTGTGAAAAAATGTGGAAAAACAAACACAGAATTTTGGTGCAGACAGGGCTCAAGAAAGTCAGATCTTTGCTGCTTATTTATCATGGCAGTGACCAGACAAAGGAACTTTTTGAGACTGTTTTCTGCTGCTCAATATTTAACTTATGCTATATTTGTCTTTTGTTTTACTTGAGTTGAAGACTTGGGATGTATATTGTCCTAAATAAATGTTATTGGTCAGTGGTTTGTTGTTAATAAATACATAGGCTAAAAAAAAGATATTTGAGTGAAGATACTTTTAATACTTTTCCACCAATGGTATGCTGATATGTTTCTGGCCGCATATGCTGCAGGTGTAGCTGTGATCCTCTTTTAAGTTCTGGATATATGTGTTAAAATGCCACAAGTGTTAGTGTTCTTAAGTGCATTCGACGCATATGTGTGAGCACAGCCAATGACACAACATCAGAGCTGGAGATAAAATGTTACACTGTGTCCAGATGACCATGTGGACACACTTAAAACACACATGCACACAAACACATATGCTACCACAAACACAGGCACTTGCTCTTTGCCACTGTGTGTGTGTGTGTGTGTGTGTGTGTGTGTGTGTGTGTGTGTGTGTGTGTGTGTGTAGTGCTAAAAAGCTTGGCTGTCAGAACAGAGCTTTTAACGGTCATCACAGCAACATTTAACCACATGAAATGCTCTTTGATAGACAATTTTGCACTTCACTAATCTAGCTGGTAATTTCCAGTTTATTAGATTCATTAATGTTTTTGCATTTGGCAGATAAACCATTCTCACTCTGATTATGCATTTGTTTTACAAATGGACTCCAAATGAAATCATTTTCCTGAGGTCCGTGCATTATCTTTGCTGCTCTCGCGCTCTAGGAACATGTCATGCGACTGTTGTTCCTCATTTGTGAATTGCATTATGCTTGTGTGTTTATACACGGCTGAATGTATTCAAATTCATATGGTCCTCGAATGTGTCCTACATTTTTCTCATTCTATGTGGTTACTTCATTTTTGGTTGTTTAAAAAAAATAATAGGCTTTCATACCCTACTCAAACTTAAATTATCTCATCAAGGAGATTAAAATTTCTCATCAAATGCAGTCGTGATAAACACCATAGTAGGTGTAATGAGGTCATTTTGAATGTTGACATTCATTTCTTGAGAGAAAAGCAGCTTTAACAATTTGTTGATTAAATGGACTCCATGATTGGCAAACTACCCGTAGCTATGGTAACAGCTTCTTTTCGTGTGTCTTTTCGCAGACATCCAACAAGAGCAGTCAGTGACTGTTTTACCTTTATTCTCTATGAAAACCGACCCTGCACGGACCCTCATTCAGCTAATTCAGGCAGATCAGGGCCTGGCACTTTCAGTAGCAGTAGGAAATTTAGTTCAGGACACATTTATTCTTTGATGCATCTATAAATGACTATTTCTCAGCAGTAACCGTGTCCCAGGACTCAAATCAGCAAGCATCTTAGCACTTGTTTTAATAAGACACACATTAACATGGTGACAACCGAATGTCAGTTGATAGAATGGCAATTCAATATATCATTAAAAAAATTGTATTTTTTAACCTACATCAGGACAAGGGTGCTCAACAGTTTTTCATTCCTCTGTGGATTTCAGTAGATTAGTCCAACATCTTTACCTCACTCTCAACATAATTACCTCGGACCAGTTACACTGATGTGTTCAGTCACTCAAGTGGCTCCAGTGATGAGACAGTGAGGGGAGAGAGAGAGAGAGAGAGAGAGAGAGAGAGAGAGAGAGAGAGAGAG
>CM076657.1:14274758-14368354 GCA_038496675.1 Rachycentron canadum
CAGCAGAGAGAGAGAGAGAGAGAGAGAGAGAGAGAGAGAGAGAGAGAGAGAGAGAGAAAGAGAGAGAAAGAGAAAGAGAGAGCTTCAGTATCTGTATGGCTGTGTGTATATGTCCTGTTGGTTGGACTGCAAAGCAGAGCAGAGCAGATGGGTTTATAATGAGGAAACAGAATGATTCTGATAATGATGACCAGATAATTACACTGCATCTGAAGGACGGAGGAAGGCGAGGGGAGGGTGGAAGTGGTGTAGTGGATTAAAAAGAGTGAAATGGATGAGAGAAAAAGGAGTGCAGAGGGGTTAGGAAGAGCTGGACTCAGCTGTATCATGAGGAAGGGAGGAGAAGAGGAGTAGAGAAGATGGGATGAGATGAGAACGGGGAGCTCACAGGCCATTAAAAATCTTTAAATATCTTTTACTGAAATATCTACACTGTAGGTCTGTACAGGTCTTACTTGGAGTTATGTAACCAAAATATGTCTCTTTTCTCTCTGACCTCCTCTGTTAGGTACTAGACTTAAAGAACATCTACAGTGGAAACATTTTGGGCACATTTTTAACTTGTACAAAATGGATACATTCTCATTTATTAATGCTGCCGTCCACACAGACTGCACACAGTCTCAGAGCTGAGCTGCTGCTTATAGGCACCAGTTAGAGTTTCTTTATCTGTACTCCTATTTATACCTCCTTTATGTCTGCTCTTCTTTAAGCAGCAACTTGCTCAAGAAACACTGAGGCAGGTGTACATCTTAAACTGTGGATGCAATGGCATCTCAGTTCAATTCAAAACCACTGAATTCAATCAAGATGACTTTGCTCACCCTTACAGGCAAGGAGTTTGCAAACAGAGATGTATACAATCCATCCATGCAACATAAAATAAGACAGTTGAAATACACAAGGCTAAATGATTGTGCCCAAACTGTAGCTGTAGTCATTATGTGACAGTGAAGCTGAGGTTAAATAAAAAATGAGAAAAGTCAGTAACGGCCAGCTCCTCACAGCAGGAAGATAACACTAATATGGATTAACATTGCCAGAGTCCCACAGAGCTAATTCCATCCCTAAAATGGTGGCACCCTTTTCTGAACTTATTTTCTGTGCTCAATTTTATCAAAGAAAGAGATACTAGGTCTATTAAAATCCTCCATATACACAGTGTCTGAAGTGTTCATTATTCCATCTTTCACAGGCAAATAAAATGAGCACTGACGCAACAGTTTGTTGAGCAAATTTGAACAAAATGATCAGTTTTGATTGATTTTCAATTATGATCAGCTGAGCTAAAGGACCGATTCTTTAATTACGTCACTAAATGTAGCGATTTCTGATTCTGTCATTTTAAAGTTGTAATTTTTTTTTTCTATCCTTTGAAATCTCTCACTGCTCTAAATTAGTGCTGCTCCCAACCCAGAAGTCTTTCTAATTGTATCTAAAAAGATACACTGCTTCAGCCACATGGTTTTCCTATTAATCATTGACACGTACCATAGGAAAACATATATTGCATTGAGACGGTCAAGACTCCAGCAAATTAACTTATTTAATTGACCTCAGTGTGCCACTTAGCAGTAATGAGTACAACGTGCCTATTATCAATCATTTGTTTTTGTCGGAGTGTCAGAATAGCATTCGGGGTCAGTTTATACAGGCTGCTGTTTAGAAAACAAATCTCCTGTGCAGTACTGTCTGGCAGTGCTTAGTTTAACCTGTGGATTAGATTTTAAATACTAACATTTACCACCTACAGACACAGTATAAAATATTAGAAGGTACAGACGTATTAAGAGTCACAAAACTTGCAGTAGCCAATACGGAGAGACATACAGAAATGACTACAGACAGAAAATAGGAATTAAACCACATATATTATATTTAATAAAAACATAGGGAGGTAAGGCAACACAGAGAAGATCTAAGTTTTGGGTGTGGGTGTTTCTGCCCTGTTATTTGAATCATTTAGACCACTGAGGTTACTTCTTCACACTTTGTTTCTTCTTTTTCTTTTATGTTCAAAGCTTGAGTATCTGGGAGGTGGTCGGTAAGAAGCCATCATACACACACACATGCACGCACACACAAGCACGCACAAACCTAATGGAGGCTCTTCTGTCTGCTTCATACTCACATGCGCACCTTCTCTTTCTCCCTCTTTCGTTTGTATTCATGCACACACAGACACACACTGCTCACTGACAGGTCATTTCACCACAATCTCCCATAGCTGGGCGGAGGGATCGGATGCTAAATATAGAGGCAAACTGAGCAGAATACCAACGACTTCTAAGATCATACAATTCAGACGAGCAGTGACGATTCAAATGAGGCAGTGAGACTACTTTTCAAAGACAGGTTCATTCCACGGGCTGGTTAATGGAAGGCTTAAAATAGGCTTAAAATAGGCTTTTTGAAGAAACTTAATTTAATCGCAGTTCACTTTAGCAGGGTCTTACAAAAGTATTACAATTTCATAAAAGTGAAATGTTACAAATTAGATTGAATCTATAATTGAATAAAAAAAATGGAGAACATGTCTGTGTCAAATAAAACAGAAAAAAACAAACAAAAAAAAAAAAACAAGCATAGGACAAGTTCTCCATCAGGTATTTTAAGATGTCAATTATAAGCCCTGCTAATGAGCTTTGTGTTGAGAGCACAGTGCACTTTGAGATGGTTGTATAATAGGCAGAGTTGGCCACAATAATGTCAGATACATCCCCTTTGGGAGATACCTGTGTTTATCCTCTATATTAGCTACAACCTCATTGGAAGTTTTGGCGCTTTTAAAAATTAAAGAGCTGCTCGTAATTAACCTAAGCGTAAGGAGATTAAGTCACATTTAGAAAACAGTCAGTTAGGGAGGAGCGCCCTGTGTTCCAGCATCAGGCGAGATTCATTTCCTCGTTAAATAGTGTTACAACCTTTATTCCACGCGTTCTGCTTCCTGCCGTACCCTGTTTCTAATACTGTTTTGATGCTGCACTGAATATCGTCGTGTCAGTCCTTCCATGGCTTTGGCCGCTTTTGCAGACATGCTGCGAAATAATGCTGTGGTTATACAAACCGTAATTAAACAGGTCAGAGCATATAAACAGACAGCGTGGATTTTTATGCAAAATTCTGGTCTTGGACTGATGAATGCACATTTATGTTGGACTTTGGATAATAAACACGATATTGCACAACCAAGCATTTTAAGAGAAAAGAGAGTGTTTGGTAATAAACACCTGATGTCAAATGGCATTTGGGAATTCAGATTTCGCCCTCTAGACTGGAGCGTTGAACGAGTGATGAATGGTAACTGAAATGAACACGGACTGTGTGTGAAGAGGGAAGATGTACTCCAGATCAAAAGAGAAAGGAGGAGGCAAATGAAACACTGTTTCAACACTGTTAACTGAAGAGCATAATTTAGCAATTCAATGGGCACAAAATTTCCCCTTCTATTAATTAAGAAAGGACATGAATAAAGTAATTCTAGGTTACAAATTATAAATATGAGCTTATAAATTATTACTTTGAGAATAGAAAAATTTTTTTCCCTCCCATTAGACTTGGCAGGCTTAAAAGATTGTTCAATTACTGGTGGGATTTTTTTTTTTTTTTTTGCTTCAACAACAGACACACAACATTTTAAGATGCAACCCCAGAGGTTTATAAAAGGCACTCAGCAAAACTTTACTAAAACTCTAGCACCTCCTTGAAGCCAAAAGCACCTGCCACCAGGGATTTAAATATAGCTGCAGCAGCAACATATCACAGCATAGAATATCCTCTTGTGCATTATTGTTTTGATAGTAAGCTGCAGAACAAAGAGTCAAGCTCAAAAGCTCTAAAAACTGGAGGGAAAGACAATTAAAGAAAAAAATATAATTAACATTGTGCCGTCACCGCTATAGAGGATGTATGTGTTTCACTCGTATTTTCATTGAAGGGTAAAGGGGGTATCTCTAAGGGAGTTAATTACTACTTTTAACGTCAAAATCTGCCTCTGCGTGTGTCTGTTTGTGTGCCACCATGCAAACTACAACAGTGACATGTGAGCATTGCAATCGCCAACTTGAAGAAGCGTGCAGGAAGAGCCACTGCGTATTTCTGCTGCCAGTGTTCATTGTGACAAGACGTCGGGATTTGTGTGTGTGTGTGTGTGTGTGTGTGTGTGTGTGTGTGTGTGTGTGTGTGTGTGCCCGTGTGTTTGGAAAAAAAAAATGTGGCTAACATCTTTATTATTGCCATTAATAGCTTTTGGTGATCTGTGTGCATTCACCTACATACAGGGCGCCATGTTGAGTGTCTTCAAAAATGATCTGCTGTCCCAGCGTTGTGTCACATAGTTTCATGTTTTAGAGATGAGACATCTCTGGGCCTGTGAGTAATGATTTTCTAATAACCTGCAGCTTGTTAGCTCAGCTGGCTGGAAAACTGACTGCCAAAGTATCTGCATCCTGTTTGATGTGTGTGTGTGTGTGTGTGTGTGTGTGTGTGTGTGTGTGTGTGTGTGTGTGTGTGTGTGTGTGTGTGTTTGTTTGTATACTCCCTACTATAACACCACAAAAGCAAAGTGTCAGTTTCAATTTGATAGTACTTTGATCCATATTGGATGAATTGTTAAAAAAGTGACATAATTTTTGCATCAGCGCCCACATTTTGAGGTGCCAGAAGTATTTTCAGTCAGAAACGGGAAATTTATATTATGTTCTGACTTCTAGGTTTCTGCTTGCCATGAATGTAACTGGGGTCTTGATATCTTACTCTAAAACAGCTCTAACTGTAGCGCTTACGATTTCTCTTGAGATAGATGAAAAGAGATGGGGGGTAAAAAACAGAAGACGCGGTGTGATCGGAGGGCTCTTGGAAGCAATGTATTGGGGTTAGAAACTGTGTGGAGGTAAATTGTGGGAGGTTTGAAAGCAGCACATCTCTACGTTAGAAGAGAGTAGATGGTGTATTTTATTGTTGCAGGAGGTTTTGGAGTGATTTACACAGCCTCCTTGTATAGTATGTAGTGTGTAGTAACAAAAAAAAAAAAAAAAAAAATAGGATCATTGCTTGACAACATTCAGATGTGGTTGCGGACAAGCAGAAGTCGCACAAAGTTCTTGAAAAAAGGCACAAATATTTTTCACCATGGAATCAGACATTCATGGGAGGTGCACGACTTTGGTCCGGACTGAAATATCTGCTGGACGACAGACTGCCATAAACTATTGTGCAAACATTAATTGTCTCCAGAGGATGAATCCCTGTGTCTTTGGCCATGAAATTAGGTACATTATAAAGTATCCATGGTCGAATCAGGCTGTAAAATCATCATTTGCTGTTCTCTGTACTTTGTACTTTAATTTGTTTTCATGAATTGCATCTGGGGTGCATTGGCTATACATAGTCAAGATCACTAAAATGCCACACACTAACCGTTGTGCTGTTTCTGTTTACTTTCTCAGGTCTTTGGATCCAACTCCTGAGGCCATCCCTCTTTTCAGTCCATCTCCTGTCAGCACAGTTTACCTTCATGTTGAGTCTTAATAAATCACAACACAACAGATAGAGGTAGGCAAGTACTCATCCAGCATGAACTCTCCTTTTTTTTTTTTTTTTTTTTTGCTCTATATGAATTTAAAACTGCACTAATTGAGGAATGAAAATACATTCTACTGTGAACTGTGACACAGTTGTTTCTTCTTAATTACATCTGAAACATATATAAACAGTTATTGGCAATTACGTTTAATAAAGCTTTAATGATCCCCTTTGGGAAATTAGATAAGTGCAGGATATTAAATTAAGTTTTGAGTCATTGAAATGCACTCGTGCACTCTTAATATATTTTTCTTACACCAACTAGAAACATGTTGAATTGTTGAGGACAACTCAACCTCAACAGTATTTATTTTACCTGTGCTTTGCGTGTGTGTTGCATAAATGCCATTAAGTGTTTGTAAGTAAAACCTGTGTGTTTGTGTATATGTGAGAGACTGGGTAAAAAAAAAGTTATGCATGTGCCCACCTTCCTAATGCAGCATAATAATATTGTTTTAAGTGCACTTATTCACATATGAATGTAAATGTGTCCCTGCGTGTGTGTTAGTGTGTGTGCGTGTCTGATGAAAGCACTACTGTGACATATTAACAGGTCTGTAAGAGCAAACAGACCAGACAGGTCTGAGAGACACAGAGACACTGCTTTTTATACCGGAGGGATGGATGTAAATCAAGGAGGGATTAGCTGTTATTGTAAAACACTCACAAATCTTTCTCAGTTGTCGCACTTGCCTTCTGTTGTCAGAAATTAAATTGCATTTTAAAATTTTATAACTGAGTGTTTTGGTTGGGAGCGCATACTCATTGTTGAAGTGCTGCCAATACAAATCATAACATGTTAAGCTTTCTCTTTGTTAGATATTAGATATAAGGATGTAAAGGAACATATACACTTTGAAAGCCTCAGCTCACTAGTCATTCAGTTTGATCTCAGATTTGTCATTTGAAATGCACAAGTGACCTAGAAAGTCATTTGAAATGACATCTTTGAAGACAGAACATCTGGCTCTCTTAAAGATCTGGAGATCTCTGTGTATACACTGATTTTTAAAGGCTAAGATTTGGTTCCTGAGCTGTTATTTGTTGAGAAGCTGTTAAATCTGACCAAATGTAAACTTTAATAAAGCAGCTGGGTTTGTAACCAAGGCAGAGCTGGACAGTTATTGGAGATTTTGGCTTGTGAGATCACAGCGTGGATTAACTTTGTCGACTGCTGGGAACAAAGGTCAAATATTCCAGATACTGAGACCAACATGCGCTATCAATCAAAGCATAAAGAGACACTGGAGCCCTGCAATGAACCACTTTACATGGAAAACCTCAACTCCAGGTGCTCTGCTGCCTCCTCGCTTTCTACTTATTTATTTTCTAGGAGCACAGAGGATTTATCTATTTTTATTTTTTTATTGGGCTTTCTTCCTGTTGGAAGTGTCATCAGTATGTGGCTACTGCCTGCTGCCCAGAGACTGGTCATGAAGAGAGATTACACAATTAGTTCATGCCATAACACTTCTCCAAACACTTTCTGGTAGTGTAGGTGAACAATTTTCCCCGGCACTTTTGGCCAGCAGTATTTTCTGTTATTGCTTTATTTCCCCTTTTATTCGATAGTTGTATGTAGCATTTGCACCATTTGAGGTCCTTTCCTTGTGACCTGCAAAGTTTTGTAGGTATATTTTTTTCATTTGCACGTGTTGTGTTTCAGATTGAAGCTACGCTTTTACAATTAACACAAGTTCCAAAAATTAAAAAGCACGTAAAATCTCAAAACTATCCCAACACCATCCCTTGTCTATTTCCTTTTACAATGCGCCTGCGTCTATTCTCAGTTTTACATGGTCAGCTAACTGGGATTTTGCATCATGAATACAAACTGTTTATTCACTAGAGTCAGCAATTTCCTGAATGCAGCACTCCTCTAATGGTCCTTTGGGTTATAAGTGTTGCATTGTTTAACATGAAAGCCTATTTAGATTAAAGTCAGTTTCTTTATCCTTTTGCTTGTGTTACATTGTGTGTACATACATATTACACTGCACAAAATTGAAGAGGAAAAAACTCACAAACTCTCCGTCCTGAAGTGAGCGTGCATGGACGAGATGTGCATGGACGTAGAGGTTGTGTGAAGTGTAATTCCACTACAGAAGCTCTCTCCAGTCAGCGTATTACAGCATATTAACTCTGGCTTACACACCATTTTAGAAGAGGTTTGAAAAGGGACTTCAATTCGGATGGTTGCAGAACAATATGCACCACTATCCTGTTTTCTTCTTCTTCTACTTACCTCACACTGTTATATTTTCTGCCAGCACTCAGGACAAACATCCACCATGAACAATTGATTACAATGGCTTTTAAGTTGGAGATATTTTGTATTTCTATATGTTTTTACTGAGCAGAGAGGCAAAATAGCCCCTGCAACGGCTAGAAATAAGACCTGAAATTGCTCTAACAGTGATGGATGCAACTTCAGACGAGGCATTTCTGACTTTAAAATAACTTTTCCAAGAGTTTACAATAAGACATTGAGTCAGATAACTGACTTCTTATCTGCCAAATCGTTTCTAAGATTACTCCTTTGAACTATGTGATATTAGTTACTATTCTGTCTATTTGTATGTATTGAAATCTTCATAGAGTACACATCTGAATAGAATAAAGTGTGCAGTGTGGTATCAGAGAACTTTCAGCTTATCTTAAGATTAGTTATCTCGGAAATTGAAGGGGATTGATGTGAGAGAATTGGATATTTGAAGTCTATATCTCTACAGCTAAACATGCACAAGTTCACACGGCCTAGAAAGATTGGAGTAGCACACACTGATTTCCGCGTGTGTATGCAAGTAGGCGGATGATTGTGCGAAGTTAGTCGTTTAGGAAGTCCTTTTACACAGAATTTGAGAAGGAACAATTGTCAACTGTGTCCCCAGAAACATTTCTGATGTGTTGAAGTAGCCCGGCTCTGTTGCATTTGCACTTCTAAGTGCAGAACATGTCTCGTTATATCGGTGAAGATGTTTTCACTATGGGTTTGTGGTTCTTCAAATTGCTTGTGTGCTGTGAAGTTGCAATGGTTGTATATTAACTTGTCAGACCTTCCACAGGAGCAATCCTTTCTCTACTGCCTGTACAGTACATAGGTAATAGGTGCTATTACTTACAAGTACATTAAAGAAACTACAGAATGTAATGTCCCTCTATAAATAGTTAATTGCACAATTTCTTAATTCAAGGTTAGAAAAGTACATATATTAGATCAAGTGTTCCCTATGTAATGTAATGGCGTGACATCCTGGCTGTGAGAAAGTGCTGAATGCATCTTCACTTGTTCTTGTTCAGTGCCATTTCATTTGGGATCCTGCCTCCAGTGAACTAAGTGTGAGCACAGCACTGTTGTATTTTCCATCCTTTTTTCCACACAGACCCAGATGCAAACACTCAGTTCTCAGTCATCCAGGTAATTGGTCTGACGTTTTCAGGGCCACTAAACCAATTGAGTGCACAGCATTATTGCATGGTCATCTTATATATGTGAAGAGCTGAGAGCGCTGATATTTTCAACAAACAGCACCCACTAACCTGCCCCTCTAAAACACTACACACCTAAACAGAGGTGGAACAACACACTGTACATAGTCCTTTGCATCGAAAGTGCAATTCAACACTACTCACTGCAACTCATGTCTGTTTATTTAAGGTCCTCTCCAGGTTTGGCAATCATGATAAGAGCAGGCCACTTCACTGTCTTCAAAAACAAGAAAAAAGAAGTAAACTAGGAGTTAGTCATACTAAAACTTCTCTACCTCTTCTCTAATCATGTAAGCTTTCTGATTTGTTCAAAGCAACATTGTGTTGAGGGACACAAATACCAAGTGTAGTACTTCTTCCTGTTCACAAACCTATAATTTAGCTTGTGAAAACATGCCAGAGCCAATTTTATACAGAGTACGCAGCTGGTCCTCCAGTGTTGACCATTTAAGTGTTGAACTACATGCTCAAACAGACCAAATGTTATGAACGCTGCAGTAATAGAACTGATGAAACCTCTTGTTTCTTAAAGATTACGAGATGGATAATGTTGAGTTACTACCACCAGACAGACAGACAGACACACACACACACACACACACACACACACACACACACACACACACACACACACAGATTGTTTCAAATGCTTTGTCTGCAGATAAAAATGTTATTTACGAAACAGGCGCAAGAGCCTGGAGGAGAGTTTTCGTGTCAGCTAAAGGCTGCCTCACACTCTACACCTGAGCAGCTCCCACTTCACAAAATGTGATTATGGGCACTCCCACTGTAAACTGCTCAGTAATGCAAATGTCAATTTAATGCAGACTGCTTGCACAACTTGCAGGAAATTACAGACAGAATTTTGATGATTAGTTTCCATCATTATACATTATACCTGTCTCAAGGTTGATAATAATAATAATAATAATTGGCGTCTGAAACATCCCCGTCATAGCAGTTGTTCACTCATTGTGCGTCTGTGTATTTATATTCCTGCTTGTGAGCTGTGATTTTTCCGAGCATCCCGAGTACCCCCCCACACATTCTGAAAAGGCTGAAACTGAATGGGCCATACAGCCTCTATGTATACATCATAGAGGTGGGAAATATCAGCTGATCATGACCGAAACATGAGTGAATTGGCTCAAAATAGTCATGAAAATGAGGTATAGTTCTGGCCTACATGTGTTTTTGGGGGTAGCCTGTCCCCATAATAGGCTCATTAATAAATATGAATATAATTCAATCTTAGAGTTCATAGTGACAGTGCTCCTGTTGTTTTCAGCAGTTACCCGTATAACTGAGCACATGAATCTGAGCAATAAAGAATATTTTATGAGGGAAAAAAGCATTAAAAAAAAATCATTTACTGTCATTTTACCATTTCTCCATTTGCAAAAGGGTTCATTTGTGATCTCACACACTACAAACATACCAGCTAAATAAATTACACTAAAAAGAATTTACATCTTTGAAGACACCGAGAGCTGACATCTTTTTAACCCACATACAAAGGAACTTACAATGAAGACAACACATGGAGGTCAAAAACTGCTTTTTAGCGCAAATTGAGTTCAAATAGTTCTTGTTGTTCTACACTATCAGAATTTATGCTACAACTGCAAAGTGCGATTGTCAGGCAGGAAAAATACAACTTCATGTTGTGTAATATACTGTGTACTGCACTGCACTTATGAAAACATAAGTTTACAATGAAATATAGCGACATTACTCCTTTTACGATAAACTAGTGAACTGAACTGTTTTTACAGCTTTCTGTAAAAAAAAAAAAAAAAAAAAACTATAGTGTTGGTGCCAGAAGGAGATCAAAGAAATTTCATCCCCTTTGGGAGAGATAACCACAGAGATAACAGACCTGAAGTTTGTTGGATTAAAACATATCGCAGGTCATGCATGTCAGCGAAGCCTTAAGCCAATTAGAGCAAAGTTCTGTCGTCACAGAGGTGGCACCTGGCTCACGACTCTGCAGCCACCTCGACTCAGCTAGCTTTAATGCCATGTGACACAGTGACTGGCAAAAGTCAAACAAACACTCTAACCAGCATGCACTGCTTTGATACCAGCATGCATCACAATAAGTCAGTGCTGCACTAGGTTGATTGAGCCTGTCGTCTGGACTTGTGGGTGTGACACATTTCATTGGGGATTGTGGGAAGTAGAGCTCCATGGTGTGTTCTAAAATCAAAGTGGGTGCACGTGTTATTGAGAAATCCATATCATGGCATAACGTGACACTGGTGACAGTGAAATACAGATGAAACCAGAATCCACCCACCCCTCATACATGAGTACATGATAACTGTTCATGTTAATTTGTTACAGTGGTAACTTCTAAATATCTCAAAATTAATATAATAATGTCCATTTTTAATACTGTATACATTAAAAGTAGTTTTTAAATACTGTCAGAGTACATGAAGATTAATGACCTCACACAATTAATCGAACTGTGAATCTCTCTCATGTCTCATCTTATTATTGTCAAAGTTCAGAACACATCTAAGTAAATCCAAACTCTCGATCTAAGATTTGAAAAAGACATAAACGATCCAACAGCTTGAGTTATTTTCCTGCCACTCTGCAAGTCAGAAAGACGGTAAACAACTGAATATAGTCTCTGAAAGGATCCTGTCTGTGCTGTCTTACGCTATACAAAAATGTAAGATGCATTGTCGTCATATGCATAGAAATGCCTGAGAAATTGAATTCTGTCAAAACAATGTTGTTGAGGACAAAGCAGGAATAAAAATTGGTCCAGGACATAGACTGGCCCATTAAATAAACATCTGGAGATACCCAGATACACGTGGCCTGTGTCACGCAGAATCATGCAATAAACAGAGGACATAATGATTTGTAAAAAATGCAAAAACATGAATAGTAGAACTGACACATAATAATGCAGTATTTTTGCCCTCCTCTGTAGAAGTTAGAAGCCATAGAGAGCAACACAAACAGGGAATGGGGGGATGGAGCTGTGGGACTCAACCATATGTAGTTTACCATGGAGGCAGACAGTAGTGATCACAGTAGAGCAGATTTGTGCAAACCATCTGGTGTTACTGGATTGTTTTAACTTGTTGGTGAGCCATTTAAATGTTTAATTCACCACATTCAAAATTACTTTTATTGCTGCATATTTCAAAATGCTGCTGCGCACATGTAATTTACCTGCAGGAGTTGAGCGACTGTGAGCAGGTCTTGGTGACTAGGAAGTCCTCTGGACCACCTCTTAATTCTCTCAGCTTTAGGAGCTACTTTAAGGTCCAAAACCCTTTGTGAATTAGGCTATTCTCAGACAAAAAAAAAAAAAAAAAAGATTTTTTGAAGTTAGGGGCCACATTTGGCCTTGGGTTGTTTTGTGGATTTGGCCCCAGGATGGTAGAACTGAGTGTGAGGACGCAGCCCTGGATCCCTAAGAATCACATCCATCCAAACAATGAGTCACCGACAGAATTCTTGTGATGTGATTATTTGTGTTGTGCAGAGACTTAAGTGAGCTTGTCCAGGCATCAAATCAAAATCAAATCAAACTTTATTTCTATAGCGCCAAATCATAACAAAGTTACCTCAAGGCACTTTTCATATAGAACAGGTCTAGACCAAACCCTTTATAGATTTATACCCAACAAATCCCGCCATGACAAAGCACTTGGCGACAGCGGCGAGGAAAAACTTCCTTTAAGAGGCAGAAAACTCGAGCAGAACCAGACTCAGGGAGGGCGGCCATCTGCCATGACCTGTGGGTTGAGAGAGAGAGAAAGCAAGAAAGAGCGGGTAGAGAGAGATCGATAGCACGAGAGCAGCAGAAAGGAGAGCGCAATGCAATACAAGTAAAACAGACAGATGTAAAGGGTATTAATGATGATAATAACAATAATAATAAGACTAAATAAGTAAATAACAGTAAATTAATAAATCAGGAATATCCTTCATGTTCTGTTTTTAATGGCACTGATGTCAGTGCGTTTGAGAATGACGAGTATTATCTGCCTAAAGAGACATCTACAGCTCAATACTGCTGCTTCATGGGGCAAAATCTTGAAGAGGGGTATGATCCCCAGAATGATGATGAAAACTTCCTCCTCTTTCATCAGGTGGAGGCTTTTGTGCAACGTTGCTTCACTGGACACTGGAGAACAGGTTCTGCCTCACTGTTGTATAATATAAACCCTGAACTAAACTACCCTGCATGCTAGCTGGAGTGTCTTGAGTTCAGCTGCTTTCGTCCTGCTGTATGTTTATTCTGCATCATGCCACAGCCTGGCTCACACAATCCCTTCTATACAGATGTGTGTCAGGCTACCCCACTGAGCTGCGACCTTCATTCGACGGCATCTCATGGTGTGCCTTGCGCTTGCCATTGTACATACTCACAGGTATGAATACACAACATGCCAGCACATCTCATGGCAAAGGTAAATAACTTAATAGATTTCCCACCCAGAGACCCTAGATAAATAGGGAATCTAAATATTCTATTGAAGTTGAGAACCATGACAGCCATGTAATTCCCTAAGCTGCCTCTGAAAGCCATAATATTCATATTTCTTCATAGCAATAAAACCATATTACCATATGAAGGCCATAGGATAATATTATTATCAGCCGGCTCTGTGTGTGTGCCTCTCCAGTGGCAGGGATCAGTTCAAAGCACAGCCCAAAGCATGAGTGCATGTGTGTGCGAGAGAAAGATAGTGTGTGTGTGTGTGTGTGCATGTGTGTGTATTTGTGTCTGTAACTGAGTGTGTGTGATCAGTTCCCTGAAGCGACAGCTGCACGCCGAGTTCCTGAATGGAGAAAGCTTCTCTGTGATGACTACTAAGTGGCACACACGTCTCTCTAACCTCTTTTTCCCTCCCCTTTCTCCTTTCTACTTGCCTGTCCCTTATCTTTTGTGTTTTCCTTTTCTTCCCTCTCTTCAGTGGTTGTACACTGATCCCTCTCTTATTTCCTCCGTGTTCCTGTTGTCCTCTTCTCCCCTTTCTCTCCTCCACATATATTCCACCTTCTCAGCCATATACTGCTTCTCCCATCCCTTTTTGCATTTTTTTTCCCTGTGATATTATTACTCCCCAATCAACATAATCACCAAATCAGAACCGCCTGCTGCAGCGCTCTGCAAAATAAAACACATCTGTCACACTAAACTTATATAAAACCTTGAATAAGAGCAGGAGAGAGCGGGCAAGGATGAAAGAATGCATTAAAAGGAATCAAGTAGGAGAAAAAGAAAAAAAACAGTATAAAAGATGGAAGAATGAAACCTGATTAATGAAGAGACCATTAGGGAGGGGCAAAGTGAGTAAGAACGTAGGAAAACCTGATGAAAAGAAAGGGTCTATATTTAGTAGTGTTTCAGATTGGGAAGCGTTTGATGTCAGAACCCCATTAGCTACGCTAGTGAGTATTTGGAGAGATCTTGCTATATAAACAAAGTGTACAAGTGTGTGTAAGTGAGACGGAGATGGATGGAGGGAAGCAAGAGACAAAGCCAATGCATTAGAGTGCTTCAGGGTCTCTTCATGGCTTGTGAACCTCAAGGCCACAGAATGAGAAAAGAAAAAAGAAAGCAAAAAAACACTGGTTTGCATTTGTTTTCTTTCCCACTTTATTAAAATCTACATGCTAACATCTTGCAAACCAACTCTTAAGACTTCGCCATTCCTCAAGGCCGACTCTGCCGTGCTTGTTCCAGCATATCAAACGGCCGGTGATCAAACAGCTTCTACTTCCTCGTATTAGCTTGATTCTCTCGGTTGCTGTTACAGTCATGCAGTCATGTTGATGTTTCTGTCACAGTTTCTTCTACCTCTTTACTTCTCGTCCTAACATTAAAATATGTGGAATAGAAACAGAAATGACTGCAACCCCTGTTTGACAGAGGAATGGTGCAGAGAGAGACAATGGAGAGGAAATTGAGAAATTAGGAGCTTTTGCATTTTTTAGTTTGTACATAAAAGCCAGAAATTTGAGGAACAAAGGAAGCTTTTATGCTTAGATGAGTTAAAAAAAGAGAAAGGATGATGAAAACATTTTTTTAATACACTTCAAGGTTGTGTTGTCTGCTTCTGCTTCCTCTACTGAAAGCAAAGCAGACGTGACTTGCTGCCATTCACTGGTACTTGGCTCAACTCCATCATAAAACCCCAAAGAAATAAGAATAAAAAGAGAGAAGGGAGTCGGGAGGGCAGATAACCAGTGTGCCCAGTTCACGTGTACAAGGTGTCCATTATTACATGGCAAAATCTCTTTAGCTCTCTCTGACCATTACAGCTAATAAAGCTAAATCCGAAAAAACACAAACAAACAAAAAAAAATGTGACAATGAACTCATGAATGGGCGGGCACGGTGGGGCAGTGGTTACTACTGTCGCCTCACAGGCTGGGGTCTTTCTGTTAGGAGGTTGCTTGTTCTCCCTGTGCCTCTGTGGGCTCTCTCCGGGTGCTCCGGTTTCCTCCCACAGTCCAAAGTTGATTGGTGACTCTGAATTGCCCACAGGCGTGAGTGCGAATGGTTGTTCGTCTCTATGTGTCAGACCTGCGTTAGACTGGCGTCCTGTCCAGGTTGTACCCCGCCCTTGCCCAATGTCACCTTGGATTGCCTCCAGCCCCCCCATGATCCCAACAGATGAGCAGTATGGATAAATGTGCACAAACATTTTAATACATATGCATGTAAAAAAGTATAAATACTGTGTCTCTGCTTTGAAAATGTCTGTCTTAAAAATCATTTTACACCAATGCAGTGAAAAAAAAAACAGACAAACAGAAGCTTGGAACTAGACACAGCAACAGGCAGAGCTTTATGTTACACAGGTTTAAAAATAGAATTATTGATGTTCAGAGCTGACTGTTCTATGGTAGAGGAAGTGAAGTTACTGTATCCCCCGATCACAGCAGAAAGACGAGAATGATGTAACAGGGATCGTCCCAATTACACAAGGCGATGATGAGAGATGTGCAGTTAATGTAGCGAGGTAGAGAGAGAGGGAGTGATAGGTGTGTTAAATATTACGTTGGACCACTGCACAGGATAGAGCAGCAGGGATGTGTGTGTGTGTGTGTGGTAAGCGTTACAGTAAACCAGGGGTAGTGGTTAGTATTGCAATGGAGTGCATCGCAACAGGCATTGATGCAGCATGCCAGCAAGCCGCAATCACCTCATTATCTATTGTACTGACAGGGAGAGGACAGTGTTAGAAAGGAGATACAGCCCGGGACAGAGTGGAAGAACAGAGACAGAGAAAAAACAGGAGACAATGACACAAAAGGAGAACAAGATTAATAGATGGAAAGAAACAAAATTGGAGACAGAGTGTGAAACAGCAAGGAAGAGACATAAATAGAGAGAGGAGAGAGAGGGAAGCAAAGGAGTCATGTAACAAAGAGCCATTAGCAAATGTCTGGTTCTCTCCCCTACCCAGATCTATGAAAGACAGCATCTGTGTGTGTGTGTGTGTGTGTGTGTGTGTCTGTGTGTTTGTTTCAGATCCCAGTGGTGTATCAGTTCCACACTGGAGGTAATAGTTTGTATGGGCAACTGTGTGCACCACCACCTGTGTATCTGTGTGTGTCTAAGTGTGTTTGCAGGGTAACTTTAATTCACCACTTTAGTTGCCTGCTTGATGGATGCACAGAAACAGAGTAAAACTTGCAACACTTGCCACCAACAGCATCACTTGTAGATTTGTGAGCACTTTGAGGTCTCTGTTAAACATCACAAAATCAGTAACAACATCAGTGATGCAACAGCAGAAGCGGTTTTTTTTTTTGTTTTTTTTTTTAAACACAAGGAAAACAGTAACACTGTAATTGTATTATTTGAAGCTGTCCTGGGGTTTGCATTGAATTTCCATTCTTTTATGCAAGTCAGTGGCAATTAGAACTTTTCCAAGGCCATGTTGAGAGTTGAGTTGAGAGTCATGAAAATGGAGCAATCTATGTTGTTTACTTACGCTGTTTGGACCGATATCCACACGTTTCCGGCTGACAGCATAACACACAACTGCACGTCTTCCTTCAGATTTGACTGGAAAAGACTGCCAACAAAGGGTGCATTCGGCTGTGAAATTGTCAACTTTTCTCAGCCAGTTTTTTTTTTTTTTTTTTTTTTTTAATTTGCATCGCTTTTTTGTTACATGTAGAGTGTTTCTTCCTTGGGAGGGAGCGGCCATTTTTAGCTCCTTCCTCGTATTTTCCTAGAGGCTCACATTAATTATCTGTGTATTGATGCCACGTGCCCAGAAATGTTTTGGCAGCCACGCTGACGTTTTTCCGAGATTACAGCAGCAGGTACACTATACGCTGCTGCTTATTCAAATTCTGCCAAGCAAACGCTAGAGTAACTGTAAAGTCATTATATTATACTATAGAAATCTATACTCAGGCTGTGATACCAAAGCAAAGCAGTGTTAGAACTGTATAAAATCCATATTCAAAAAGCTGGTTGCAGTTCCACATTGAGTTATGGCTGTTGAACCATTCATATCAGCCTCAAACATGGGTTTATTCATGGGTCACTGTTTTGGCCTACATGGGTAAAAAGTGCAGTCACAGGTGTGTATGATGAAGGCAGAGTCTGCATGTGGCTGAGTTTGGAGGATAAAGGCAGAGGGCAGGAAAAGGTTGAAGAAAAGAGTTCTCAGAGAAGAGGGTTGATTATTTCCCTATTCTCACTTTCAAATTAAAACCATACATTTTAACAGAGATGCCTCTGAACTTAACAATTACCATGGTTCCTCCCAGATCGTTAGCTATTTAATTTTTAAATGAACTGCGAATACGTTTCATTTTCCCTAATATTACTCATCTTGCACAGCACATTTAGGATCATTTCTCAAGTGTAAAGCAACTTTTGAGAAAATGTAAATAATTTAATTGGAACAAGGTCTTTGTTCTCTGACAGATAAAACAACGCTGTTTCTGAGGTTAAAGCCGAGGCAGCTGCTGCGCTGGCAAGAAGATGCATGAGCACGCATTTCCCCATTGATTTTAGAGGGGAACAGCACATCTCATAGGCTATAATAACACTGATCCCCACAGAGAAAGTGTCTCTTCTCTCGTCCTCCTCCCCGGGAAGGTCAGGGTCAACTACAGAACAGCTCCAATGGAGCCAACAGGGATACGGTTTCTTGCTTGAGGATATTTTGGCAGCACGGCTCCTCGCAGGCACAGGGATTTGTATCCCCGGTCCTTTAGCCAAAGAATGGTCTAAGTGTGGGATATCTGAACATGGACCATACTGTCATAAGGACAGATCAAAAACAGGTTATGAAAGATTTATGGTGAGTTTCTCCAGGAGCCCAGAGAAGTTTTGTTCAACCTGCCTGTTCACACTATACCAGACCAAAGCCACTGAAAATGCAGTGGAGGTTCATTTTATTGGTGAAAAATGTCTGAAGTACCCTGAGAACGCTCAAGCCTTTTATTCACTGTATGCATAAATGTCTACTAAAATAGGAGAACATGCTTGCAGAGATCAATTTTAGACAAGTGGTGCACAGTTTACAACTTGTTTCTGATGCTGTGATTAACCAGAAATGCACAAAACAAGTGCAAAATTGTCAAACTATATTTATAGAAAACATTTTCATCTTGAAACACTGATAAATGTGAAAGGGTTGCACATTGTGTGGAGTTAAAACCCAACTCTCCAGTTCTGTGGAGCCTTTGAGCAAGTTCCTAGAACCTTGCTGTCTTTCAGCCAGATCACACGATTTTCACCAGTAGTTCTTTTCATCCCAAGTATTTTTAGCTGATGAAACGCTACTAGGTGCACCTCAACCTAGGATTGTGTTGTCAAGCTTTTCAAGGTTAAGGACAAACTTGATTGCTTATAGTGAATATTGCACGGGTGGTTACCCTGCTTGGATTTTTATACTGTCTCTTTTACCGTGTTGTTTCAAGCCATGCTATCACAGGCTCATTCTCCATTGGTTAACAGCAAGGCTTGGCTGCTGCTATTCTGTCAGCTATTACACTGCTTCGCTTTTGCAGGCTAGAGGTTGCCGAACTCTTTTTTTTGTTGTTGTTAACACAAATCATATTAGGTTTTTAATGAGTTCCACAATACAGTGCTTTTCATTAGGGCTTTGAATGGGCTGATGTGCAATTCCCACAAAAAAAAATAAAAAACTCTTTCACTCACGTGATGAGGCACTCTGGAGAGATTTTGGATGCTCAATAGGGGGGGTTGGGGGTTCACAGCTGATGAGGAAAATTTAAATTAGACATATGGTTGTATTTACTTCATTAAAAAATAGTTTAATGAGCCCACGGTAAAACTTCTCCCTCTGAGTTAGAGCACTTGTGTATAAAAGCTGCTCAGTGCATTTGTTTTTACAATGATACAAGGACACTTTGATGCAACGCACATCTTGGACAAAAATAAACTGTGGACCACTACACTGTTACTGCACTCTTTATGCAACGCAAGTACTGTTTCTCTCTCTCTCTCTGAATCTATCTCTCTCCCCCACATTCACTCTCTCTGACGGCAACACTCCAGATTCATTACTTGTGAGATCTCCAGACCAATCTTGCACTTTCTCACAGCTCCCATACACACACTCTCACTACACCCCCACAACCATAACACACACACACACACACACACCCCACCTCCTCACTGTTACCATCCGTGTGTCATTGGCTGTTGCTAAGTTACAGGCCCCCACCAATACATATATATATATATATTTTTTTTTTTTTTGCAGCCAATAAAAGCTTTGCCTTCACCACTGGTTGTGATAGATACATTCTGTAGGAGCACTTTGTTTTGTTTTGTTTTTTTTGCTTGAGCTTCGTCACTTCATTGCTTTGCCTCGCCATAATCTCCCCCCTGTCATTCACTTGTTAAATGCCGTTCCCTGTGCTGATTTCTGTGTTTCGCTCCCAAGTGCCCTCACTCTATTCGATGCAATAGAACATAATGAGATATAATTATTGAGGAAGCAAGAGAAAGACAGAGAGGAGTAGATGAGGTGCAGTTTTGTTTCAGCAACAGTTGGCATGAAAGTTGAGGTGAAAGCAGAAAGTGTACAGATTTGTTTCATCATTAATCACTACAACATTATACGGAGATTAAGCTGCAGCACAGGAAACACTTAAAACCCCATGTATGGGAAGGCATAGACACAAACACACAAGCATACACTCACTTAAACTAACACACACAGACACACACACTCTCTAATTCAAGAGAACTTTGATTGTGTATGCGTTTGTGTGTGAGTGTGTGTACAGGATGGTTGTGTGCGTATGCAGCAGATGGATGATGCTACTCTTGAGGTTGTTAATAACCCAGTGTTCTTGCTAGGGTAGACTCTGCAGAAATGGATGGTGCACAAATACACACACAGACACACACACGCACAAAACATGCAGCTACTCTTGTGTGTATGCAAAAACATATGCACACAAGCAAGCACTTCCATGGAGTAACCCATCCATCCATGCATGGCTTCATGGATGGATGTTTGCTCTGAGATTACAATGATTTCTTACCTTGGTAAACCATATATAGCCCCTTCTGGAAGTTCAGATATCATTTTGAAAAAGGATTCTCATAATCCCATTTGTCTGGGATATTAGCAGAGCGTGTTGTCAACAGTTGACTGACGTTTTTTTTCCAAGAATTTTTTTTTTTTTTTTGTGCCTGTCTAGATTTAGTGGGGTAATCTCTGAGCATCAATGCCAATAAAATGAAGTTGGGAGTATTTCTTAATTTCTTGAAATGATTCTAGCCAGTGTCCTTTTCTCTCTCACCTCGTTTTCTTTTTGTTCCCTCAAGCATTCTGCCTCTTTCTCCATCCCTCTTACAAGCTTATTTATGTGTATGTTTACTGATTTGTGTTGATAATTGTTTCAGATGTGAGCTGCAATAATGCTGCGTTTTAAGTCGCCTTGGTTTTAGATTGCACGACTGCTGATCTGTTTGAGTGCATCAGACCTCTGCTTGATCTCACATTCTTCAATGTGACCTGTCATAAACGCCAATGCATTATGCATCCAATAAAACACAGGAGCCTTTGCTGACTCCAGGAGACTTTGATCAGGACTGAAGAGCACACACTTAATCAGAAGAAAGTCCACTTTAGTTGAAAGGAGACTGAGCTCACTGCTTCTTTAAACACTGTAGCATGGCAGCCTGCTATATTTACAATAAACACATTAGTAAAGACACCTGCTTGTTTCCATTGACTGGGTGTGAAAAGGTGAGGAAAAACAGACTGGGAAAGCAGCACGGGTGGTCTGTCTTTAATCTTCACAGGAAGGGTCGATGTGACCTGTGAGGGAGATTTTTTTTCCCCTTAGAAAATGGACATGTGGAGTGTTTATGCAGGATGTGTTGCTAATTACTGCTTTCTTCAGACTGACTGAAGTGAAAAAAGCTTTTTACTGTGCTGCTGTTTTAATCCCCTTCAAGGCAATGGTACCTACAACTGTGTTTGAAGTGCTCTGGGTATCTCTTGCATTTCTTTCTCCATAACTAATGACAATTCTGTTGCAAAGAGTACATTCAAAACCTGGCATTTTAAACAAACATAGCAAAATACCATAGCATAGCATAGCAGCTACAATATCTGCCCTAAACACATTGAGAAATACTCTCCCTGGGAGCAGCTGATTGATTCACAAATGCTAAGTGGAGATCATACTGTCAAATAAAACAAAGGGACTGTCAGGATGTGTTTGTGGCTTCCTTTGAAAAAAATAAAAAACATAAAAATAAAATAAAAACATAAACATTTGTCATTGCTGGAGACATCCCCAGTGTTGTTCTGGCAGCTTTTATAGCCACTTCGGGAAAATGAATATCATATGCCGAGCTCTCCAGTGTAATTACTGCAAAATGATACTGGATGAATTTTGTCTGCGCTTCAGACATAAAGAAACATTAAATCAGATTTCATGACGTGACACCATGTGGCTGAGAAAAAAGATACATCTGAAAATGTGTTTAAAAATCTCTCGATGGCATTTTCTCTGTTCATGGATTGTGGCAGTCTGGCTTTTGGTGGGTGAATGTAATATTTGATCTAATTTACCATCTAAATGTTTTCTAAATCCTGCGAACTTAAGGGTTTGCAGCATGTTAAATTGGCTTTGGTTTATTGATGCCATCCACTGGAGCTGCTTTTTCATGTGATTGGAATGACACGGTCTGTCAGGCATCAGCACGGTTTAATATAATTTACTGAACTGCATCTTTACGTTGATGAAGCTAAATGTGGGGAAGTGGCACTGTCTACTTATACCTTCGGCCCTGATCACTCAAAGACATCCACTCTCATCAGTGATCTGATAAAGTTACTTCTACTTTGTCAGTTTTTAAGATCGGTTCAGACTGAAGCTGATTTATAGGCACTGGCAGGTTTCTTAAGCGGTTCTGTGGTTCCACTTGTGTTTTCTGAGTGGGTCTTTATTGGTTTTTATGTTGGATCACCCGACAAAACCCAGTGCAATTTCTTCCTACTTAACTTAATGTTGTGCAAATACAAGTTTAACACAAGGAAGCTCAATGAAGGGCTTATTGTGACTTCTAAACATGCCCACTGGTTTTGCTTTTACAGAGTTGTAGAACAATGACATATACAGCAGATGGACCCTGGATACTAAAATACCCTTTGTCTAATATTTACTTTACACTTGCAATATTTAACTGATATGATTTCCACATAGAAAATGGGCTTGCCAGTCATAACTGTAGTTAAAACCACCATGACACACTCTGCAACCAGGCACAGTCAAAGACCTAATGGGCTCAAGACTTGCTGAAGACTAAGGGTGCAAAAACCCAAGTACACCATCAGACCTTGAATTAGGATTTACCGAATATCCATTCAATGTTACTTTATTCCGTTCACTAAACTGTAAGATCAAGAATCTTGCTGAATAAGTCACTGGATTTAGAAGTATAGGATATTGATAGGATATGTATTCTAGGATATTCTGGACAAACTCTTTGTGACCTACATCACTGGAAACTCATAAACACAAATGACTAACATTACTTCCATGCCACCTTTTTTCTGGGGTAGGAACTTTTGGTTTGCGATTTGGTTTATAGGTAGGTCTGAAAGTAGGTTAGATGGAGGATTTTGGATTAATCTACTTAGTCATATTTTTCAGTAGTGTTTAGTCTATCACGCAGTACTAAACTTTGAGTATGTGGGTGTATCAGACAGCCAGTCACTATCACAAGTAATTCAAACCAAGCAGAGTTTCACTGAGTTAGGACAGAACTGTCAAGCTCTACCCTGCACCAGATGCCTCAATGGTTATCATTTGTGAGACATTAGATTGTCATTCAAATCACTGCCAGCAACTATAATGGACCAATCTAACTGGTAACAAGGGCAGGCAGCTAGGATCTGTTTTCTCTTGTGTTATTAACTGTCCATAGCTGAATAAGCATAGTAGTGAGTAATGGTGGGTGAACTCATTGTTACCATCCACACTGAGTTACACAGAAACGCTCATACATCCATAATTTAATATCCCCAAAAACAGCATGGTTTGGATGCAAGCTATAACCAAATAAGGTATGTTTAAATGTTGAAAATAGAACAGTTATTATAGCATTGACTCATATTGTACTGTACACAATGCATGATGGATGAGATGGTAAACCAAGTGAAGTATGTGTGGATTTAAAATCACAGTTTCTGCAACATAAAAGCATTACAGACACATTAAAACGAAGGCATCCTCAAACTGAGACAGACGGGGTGGGAGACGGATGATGGGGAGGAACTATGAAGCAAGCACGGAGAGCCTGAGAAAACAGGAAGATTGAGCAAGGGGCCCTGTGAGATAGATGATCATGAGAAAAATGGGAAAATGAAAAGGGAGTTGGAGGGCGTGATTAGGAATGAGAATTACATCCTCTGTAGGAAACATGCTTTATAACTAAAGCTTTATGGGTCGGAAGAGAGGAGGAGGAGCTGAGAGGCAGGTGGGGCAAAAGAGATGATGACAAAAGGGGCTATGTATGATAGAAACACAGCAAAATGAGTTGGAGCATAAGATAATGCATTAGTTACAGTTATGATGAACAGGTAGAGGACAGAATATAAAGCGACAGTGGGCAGATATTCCGAATAAAAATAAGATAGAAATTAATAGCAAATGACACTGTATTGTTTATATGATGGTGTATTCACGAGTTTAAAAGTAGAGGTAAAGCATGAATATTTGCATCAGGGTGGCTCTGAAAGCAACAGGCCAATAGAGTGCTGGAAGAGGGGAATGGGACGTGGAGATATGGCAGAGAGAATAATCAAGAGTAATGGAGAGAAATATATTTGACGTAGGAAAACACTGACGGGGATCAAAATGGAAAGACTGATAGAAGAAAAGGTGTGTGTGTGTGTCTCTGTGTGTGTGTGTGTGTAGTTAATCATTGCTTCTGCTCTGCGTTTTACATTGTGGGAGGATGGAGAACATGAAGTATCAAATTACAACGTGTCTATTTTTAGAAGGCTCATGAGATAGCCTGCACTTTCATTTGTTTGTATATACTGTATTTGGCAGACTCGCTTTGCTGGATAATACATGAGGAAACCTAAGAAAGGCATGTAGCACTGTTGTGTATTTTTAATCTGGAGATATTATCATCCCTGGTTTTAAAAAAGAAAAAAGAAAAAAAAGAAAAAAAAAAAAGAAAAAAAAATGTTCTATTGAGTGTTTTCAGGACAGTTTTATCAAGACAGCACCAAATTATATATACAGAGTAGGGTCGAGACCTGTCTATCAGACAGACAAACTCAACAGTTCCCACCATGAGCAAGCAATTGGCAACAGTGGAGAGGAAACAAGAAACCTCTGATACCACCTGAGCGGTTGGGTGGCCATGTGCCTCAGCGAGTATGGATGGAGAGGAGAGAAATGGGGTAAATAGGGGAAAATAGTGAGAGAGGGGGATCAGGAACTGGTGTATATGTGTATACCGTATTCAAGCATTATAAGACTATTTGTTATGATAAAAATTATATTAATAATAATAGAAATAGAATAGAATAATAATAGATGATAGATGCAAATGTTATTGATAATAACAGTAGCAGAGTCATACGAATGCATAGAGAGGGAGAGATAGAGAGAAAAGAGAAGAAATGCTCATCATTTAGTTTCCTCCAGAAGCCTCAGTCCAGAGCCAGGGATGGTTCAGAGCTCACCTGAGTTAACCCAAACTATAAGCTTTGTCAAAGAGGAAGGTTTTAAGCCTAATCTTAAATATGGATAGAGTGTGCACATCCCAAACCAAAACTGAGAGCTGGAGAGGAGTCTGGAGGCTCTGCTTCCTGTTCTCCTTTTGGAGACTCTTGAAACTACAAGTAGGCCTGTATTTTGAAGTTTGTTATTGAGGTATTAGGGTTCTATAAAGTCTTGACGATATGATGGATCTTGGTCATTAAGGACTTGATATATTGGGAGGATTTTGAATTTCATACTGAATTTTACAGGGAGCAGATGCAGAGACAGTAATACAGAAGAAAAATGCTCTCTTTTTCTAGCTCCTGTCAGTATTCCTGCTGTTGGGTTTTTTGATCGCTAACAGGCCTCTCACACAGTTGTTGGGACATCCTGGTTAGATAAGGTTTTTCTGATGTGTTTCGGGTCTGACTTGCTGCTTATCTAGGTTTGTATGTTTTTATTAAATGCCTTTTTTTCACTGCCTTTCACTGTCCAGTGTCATCCAGCTTCTGCGTAACAATAGAAAACATATCTAGTGATTCCTGATAATATTGTCTAAATTAAGCATGTATAGGGTGAAAGGTATCAGTCCTTACACAGAACCCTGCAACCATGATTAACTTTTGTGCAGACCGAAGTCATTGTTGATATGAACAAATTGGAAACCAGCCGCTTGAGGTTCTTTTAATCCCTCTGACATGACCCAGTCTCTGTAATAAAATCTTGTGAGCTATGGTGTTAAAATGCAGCTCCAAGATCTAGCAAGTATAGATATAAGGGTTTTAGCAGTATAGAGTACAGACATCAGGGTGTTAAAAGTTTTAAGTATAGAGACAAAGGTATCTTAGGAGAAGCAGAATGGAGATGTAGTACACAGGCTTCCTACTGAGTAGAAGTTCAATGTTATTGATTAGTCTGGCAGTCAAACTGGGCAGGATAATATACTGCTGACCACTAGCACACAGAAATACCATACTATGTTGATAGTGTTTGACAGTAGAAATTATACTATATTTAGTTGCCTCTTTGAACTATGACTTTAATAATATTTTGACCTTTTAGTCACAGAAACATAAATACAGCTCAAATTTCCAATAAATTCATGTAGCCCGAGCAAATAAATAATAATAAAATGCAAGTGCTACAAGTAGTCGAGCTCCTGAGCAGTGCCATGATCTAATTCTCACGCTCCTCTCTCAAGCCTGATTCAACTGTCATTTACCTATAGATCGCTCAATAGCGTTCTGTCCCATAAATGACCCGATGCCTGTTTTCAATCATCATGAAATGCCCACTTGTGGTAAAGGCAGGATATTGTCTGTGGAAGCAAACTTGACTTCCAGCCTGTGTATCTGTCCTTTGTGTCCTTTTGGGTGGGACTGTGTCTCACTGGCAAAGGCTGAAGCTTATTAAGCAGCGAGTGGTCACCTTCACCTCTGGTCTCTGCACCGGTCTCTCCTCTGTAATCTACCAATGAACCGCATTCAAAAGTCCACACAGTCTGGCAGTGACGGACAAGTTGACCTTCCCCTGGTAATCCACAAATTGGCACTATCAATTAGTATCTGCCATATTTACCGTCTGCCGCTACAACATGCACATGCACTAACGCACGCACACACACCTTGCCCATTTCCCCTCTTTTTTCCCTTGTCCTGTGTATGAGCACAAACACCCTTGTTGCTAATTGGCTGGAATGGCTCGATGGGAGCAACTTTATTTATTTCCTGTTTACAGAACCAGGGCTCCCCCCCCCCCTCCCTCACTGAATTAATTTTTTTTTTTTTAAAGTTTGTTTGATTACAATCACTTAAACTACCTGTAAGAGTGTCAACAGGTCAGAGATGCAGCCTGGTTTCCCACTTCATGACAGTTGCTTTTTGCTGCCTGGTTTGCTTTAATCCATCGTCTTTGTATCCACTTCAACTCATTGCTGCTTTCTCTCTGTCCTCCAGTTGCCTTGTTCCCTGTGGAGGATAATGGAACGGCTGTGGTTCTCTTTGCTGTTGCTGGCAGCAGCGTGCAGGGGACAGCCGTGTCCAAAACGCTGTATGTGCCAGAGCCTTTCTCCTTCGCTCGCTATCCTCTGTTCCAAGACTGGCTTGCTCTTTGTTCCAGCCGCCATTGACCGACGCACAGTGGAGCTACGGCTTCAAGAGAACTTCATTACAGGTAACATACCTGCCAGTCCGTCCAGTATTACATTCCAGTTAATATGCCGCTGTGATTCAAATGACAGATTGGAGTGCTTTCAGTAGAGTATGTTACTTGTGAATGCAGCAGCATGCTTTCATATACGGCTCCATTTATTTCACCCCCTTGCCATTATCTGTCACTTGACGGGTATGCTTGGATTGGTTGTTTACATGGAAACAAACTCTGCGGCTGGTAGATAATTGGCAACATATTCACCTTATATCAGAACTATTGCTTGTAACTGCCCTATTTGTTAACAGCAAACACAAATGTTGGCTCAAGTCACAACTCTTTTTATGTTTGCATGTGACACTCAGGAATATTTCTCATGAACCTTTGTATACCCCCTCCCCATGCTTCTTTGTTTTGTGGTTCAGTATAGCAAATCTCATTCACGATGCATCTGTGCCGTATATCAAAGAGTTTTCTTTTCTATTTTGAAACATACTTATTTTTAAGAACTGAAGTGTTGCTTTATCCTTTTTATTTTAATCTGGATTCCCATTAGCTCCCACCAAGGCAACCACCTAATCTTCCCAGGCTTGACTTTAAACTAATATAGTCTAGTTCCAAAACAAAAGACACACAAGCTAAAAATAACAAAACAAAAAAAACAACAAAACATTGGTTTCAAGGGGCCTAAAAAGTTATTGTAATGTACCATTAACAGCATCACATAAACTATTTGGGTTTGTAGGACTAGTCTCATTTTAGGTGATACCATCTTCTCTTAGTTATCAACTGAAGTTGCAAAGAAGTTCATGTGAATGCAGGAAGATAATTAGATATGTACTTGTTTATCTAAAAAGACAGTTGTTTTCAAGTGACAGAAGTCAACTGGTTTCTGAAAAATGCAACCAGATCAGTGTGTTCAGCAATGCCAAGTAAAAGCATCAGACAACATTTCAGTACATTTATCTTTTCCTTTTTTAATCTCATACTATCTACCAGAACTACTAAGTGGACTCACCACTTTCAGACATTTGTGTTTTAAAACTTCTTTGGTGTATGTGCATCTCCTGACTTCTATTTTTATCTAAATACTTTCCCTGTCCCATACAGTACATCTGGCCCCTTACAACTCAACTAATGGAGTCTTTGTGTTTATTCTGCTCACTCCCAGCGGTCCGGAGAAAGGACTTTGCCAACATGACCAGTCTGCTACATCTGACCCTGTCTAGAAACACCATCAGTCAGATCCTCCCATCAGCTTTCAGTGACCTGCGGCGACTGCGAGCACTCCATCTAGAATCTAATAGATTAACTGTGATCAAGGTAAGATGAATGGCTTAACAGCTTGATGATGGCGAATGGCATTGAATAATCAAATGCGTAAATGGGCTGATAAAAAGAAACAGTGCCACACAATCAGTGCGTACCATTTGGATACATGCTACTGAATGATAGCGCCGCAGTGATAGATTCATTTATACAACAGTAGACACAGGAGATAGACAGAAAGATATATAGTACAAGTGTGAGAGATTGTCTTTATGAAGTTATTCTCACTGCATATTCACTTTTCTATGAACCAGGATGACCATTTCAAAGGCCTGACCAACCTGCGCCACCTGATCCTGGCCAACAACCAGCTCCACTCCATATCTCCCCATGCCTTTGATGACTTCCTGTCCACACTGGAGGATTTAGACCTCAGTTACAACAACCTTGCACAAGTGCCCTGGGACACAATTGGGCGCCTGACCAATGTTAATACCTTAAATATGGATCATAACCTCATAGAAAATGTTCCACAAGGTGTATTCACCAACCTGCACAAGCTGGCCAGGTAAATGGATATAAAGACAAGAGTACAGAGAGATTAGCAGACGATGTGTTAGATAATGCCAAGTGATCTTAATGATCAAATATATTCAAATGCTTATTATGTGCTTGTTAACTGATCAACTGAACGAATCTATTCATCTATTCACATCATATGCTCACACGTTTTCTCCCAACACTCTGCCCTTTCATAGGCTTGACATGACATCCAACAAGCTGAAGAAAATCCCCCCTGATCCATTGTTCCTGAGAATCCCAGTGTATGCCAAGTCCAAAGGGTCCCCTCTCTCCTCCCTGGTGTTGAGTTTTGGTGGTAACCCCCTTCACTGTAACTGTGAACTTCTGTGGTTGAGGAGACTAACCAGAGAAGATGACCTGGAGACGTGTGCCTCTCCCCCTGACCTCAGTGCCAAGTACTTTTGGACAATACCCGAAGAGGTGACATTTTGATAAAAATATGTCTCATAACCTTGAATGAAGTGCATATTTTTGAACTAGTAATCCTGAAGATTTTAGTCCTGGTTGATTTGGCAACACCCGTAGTTACTGGTGGTAAGAATATATGTGGTTTAAAATACAGTACACAGCCAATTCTGTCAGCTTAATTTAAAAAACCTAGGCAATAATAATAGTAATATTTCAAGCTGATTCACATTTTTTTGATTAACAATAGTCTAAAAAAAAAATCACTGAAAAACTACTTTTTCTTTGAAAGACTGTCTTGTGTTTTGGCAAAAACACTTTGAACGTGAGTCTGCAGCAGCAGGAAGATTCAGATTTGCATAAGTGGCAACTTAATCCATTATTTCGAAGAATGTTGCCACAGACACGCAATTCATACTAATGCTGAGATAAATATTGCTGTACTTTCACCATTAAGACGCAGGGTCAATCATCACCACTCAGTCTGCAATGCATAGTAACTTAACAGGCATTTAAATGAAAATCTTTGAAATTGGCACTTTAATAAAGTAAAAAATAGAGCACAGACTTGAAAGAATGACCTAATCTCTTTTGTCATTTAGGAGTTTATTTGTGACCCACCAGTTCTGACCCGCAAGTCCCCTCACACCGTGGCTATGGAAGGCCAACCTGCCAGCCTGAAGTGCAAAGCAAATGGCGATCCAGAGCCTGAAGTCCACTGGATCAGCCCTGAAGGGAGACTCATATCTAATGGCTCCAGGTATTACCATGGTCCTACACAATACTACTTTTCTCTCTAGGCCAATAAAGTGTACAATCTTTCAAAATAAAAGGGCAATTCATTTAGGGAATATCTCTATGTCTACTTTTCAGTTTACTTAGCAAATCATTTGGCAGGTGCAAGAAATGGGTTGTTTTAAATATTCTCCGGTACTGCTCCAGCTCAGCGTTATGAGCCAATGTGCACACATAATTTTTGTCTTGGCTGTAGTAGTAGTGCAAACATAACTTGTGTGAGACAACTCTAAAACAAGGTTAGAGGGTAACTGTCCTCACCCATGAGACTTTTTTCACATTTTCATCTGGTAACGTCATTGGCACGGTTACCATGTGTGGATTTCAGGTTATGGTTTTGCACATAGAACATGTAATGGTTAAAAAATCATTAATGATACTTGATAAACAGTATAAAGTCACAACTATTCTTGTTTTTCTTTGGCACCCTGCTGGTTGGACAGATTGGTTTGCATCTTTAGATATTGTGATCAGATCATCCTAGTTGATGGACACAAAGCACTGCTGCACTTTTGTCCACTGTTGGAATGTTAATGCATAAACCTATGGGGATTAAGTCTGCAAAGAGCCCACACCATAATACCCAGCCAGGCAGGCATTGCATTGATTTTGGATAGAGTCTGGCAGCGGGAGTTGGCATCAGCATCAGGTTCTGCAGGCAGCAGTGGAGGTATGAGTAAATGAGTTAATTGGGAGAACACTGATTAGGAATTGGCTCCCATATGGGTGACAAGGGAGGACAGTTTTCATGACGTGGTGAGGACCAGAAGAGGATTACCTCTTGAATTATGCAATAGTGAATCGTTTTGCAACCCGAAGTGAATATGTCTCACTCTTTTACTGATTGAAATGAATTTGCAGCTGGGAAATTGCACAGCAGTAGCCAGCAGATGTAACATCCAAGAAGAAAAAAGATAGAGGGATTATATGGACATGAATTTGAAAAAACAAACAAATTAAAAAAAACTCTCTCTGTGCTGGACCTTTTCTAAAACTCCCCCACGTTTGTTGCTTTGTTGTAACCGACACATCTCATTTGTTCATTTTTTGATAGATTTATTGAATTAATTGATCTCAATTTTTCATTTCTTTCAGAACTTTAGTTTTCCCTAACGGGAGCTTGGAGATCAATGTAACTTCCCTGAAGGATTCGGGAAACTTCACCTGCATTGCCTCCAATGCAGCAGGTGAATCCACAGGAAGGGTGGAGCTTGTCGTCACGGCAATGCCCCATCTCGCCAACAGCACCAGCCGCAGTCGAGACCCGTCCTCTGAACCTGCCCCCTCCGACATTCTGACCTCCTCAAAGGTGGCGCTATCTAACAATGAGACAAGGGGGGCGGAGCGGAGGGTGTCATTGGTGGAACTGACAGGAAACTCCGCCCTGATAAGATGGAGCAGTCAGACTCCTATGTCTGGAGTCAGGATGTTCCAGGTCCAGTACAACAGCTCGGGGGATGATACACTGGTTTACAGGTCTGTCATCTATACTGTCAAGTTTTTATCTGTCTGTGTGTTTTAATTTTCTGTTGTGAGCACTCTGACTTTTCTGAATCTTTCAAGACATATTAGTAATAAGCATCTGTTTGCCTGTATGTGTTTGTGAGTGCGAGTGCGTGTGTGTGCAATTGAGAGCAAGTTAATAGGCCGCTGCTACGAGGATGAGAGCAGATGATAGATGATACAAGTGGAGATTAGCCAGCCATCCAGTTGTTAAAGCCTAATAAACTGAAATGATAAAGACATCTGTAGTGGAGCAAAGTCATTGTTGAGTTCTCTGAATGCAGGGGAACCTCTGCAAAATGAGAGGAGTGCGGCTGTTTAACAAGTTTTAATGCTTGTCTGCCAGTTAACTTCATTGTTGCATTGCTGTGTTGGTGCAGTTCCACCACTGGTAATTACATTATGGCTTTGTAATTGTGATACTTAACTCAGTGTTGTGGGATTTTGCTTAAACAGAACTTGAACAGGTAGGTTTTCTGATTTGTGTGCAGAAGATACTACTGCAGATACAGGAAACTATCACCCCAAGTATTAACAAAAAGTGAAGAAGTAACCATAGAATTTCAATGGGTAAAGGAGCAGTTCAAGGTATTATGGTAATTTTTCTTGATAGCTGAAGCCACAGAATTCTAATAATGTTATCGTTGAAATGAGCTTCATTGGATGAGCAGAATTTGAATAGGTATAAAGGTCACTTTATGGTAAATCATGGTAATCATGAAACTTTGTGAATGCTGTCATCAACAGTTAAGGCATGTCAGAGTTTTAGGGACCTGAGCATTAGACTCAGAAAACCTAAATTGATGTCCTCATGAGTGGTTTTTACAAATAATGACAAAACAGTTCATTTGTGCCATGTGTCTTCATAATGTTTGTTCCCAAAACAGCAGCAGCAGAATATTTAACAGCAAACTATTGCAGGCTGGGGCAGGCCTATCATTCAACAGCACTATTAACAGTATTACCAAGCATTTGACAATGTTTTAAGAAATATCTCTGTGGAGACACCAGAAGTTGCACTTGGACCAAGTTCAATGCTCCTGCTATGGAAAGTGCACGAAATGTATAATGGAGCGTTTCCTTCAGTGTAATAGAACTAAATAGAATTAATGCATATTTTATTGAATTATTTCAACCAGAAACAGAAGATGCACTATATATGGGTCACAGTATGATAGAGCTTTAATCCCTTCACTATTTAAAATGCATCTAAATATGTAATTATATTTATGATTGGGTGTGTAAACCACACCTTCTTTGATTTGAATATTTCATTAGCTTATATGGATGCAAGCTCACTTGGAGCCAGGCTGTTCTGCTGCTATTAAAAGTCTGATTTGGCACAAACACTTGTTTGGTTTGTTGATAACCAGGTTTCTCTCAGTATGGGATGTGTATGTACATGTCAGTGGGGTAGATTTCTCTCTCCAGTCTTTCTTACCCGCTATGCTGCTTCTTCTTACAGTTACAGCTTATGTACACTTTGGTGGAAAAAAGCATGGTTTAACTCCCACAGAGCACTTGTATGTATTGCAGTTAAGTCTTCTTCTTTGTGCTCTTGGGGAATCTTCCATAGTCTCTCTCTGTGCAAGGGCATTGGCAACATCGTTGCCTAGAGCTCCTGGAAAGCCCGGGAAAGCCCTGTTTATTTTCAGTTCACGAGGAGTTTGCATTTGTTGTGGAGTTGTCATGGCAACAGGTTGGGAAAATCTCCTAGATCTTGTTATGAGTGACAGGTGGCTTTAATACATCACAGAGGCGTACTGTGGACTACTCATTTGTTTTGTATTTTCAGAGGTGCAAATGCAATGGCCAAATATATCAACCCATCTGTTGTGATTATACAAGAAAATCAAAACTGTACCGACTGCCCTACAGAATCCTCCCATCACCCGTTTTGGCCCCTTTTCACCTTTCAACTTTTGATCAACATCTTAAATTGCCTCAAATACATCCAGCTGACAGGAGAATCAGACAGCTCCTCTTAATCTGGAGACATATGGGAATGTGGGTCTGTACTGAAAAGTGATTATGGTGTTACTTCTAAGCGAGAGAGGACACTTGTTTATTCAGACAGTTCAACTAACTGTGGGAGACAAGCAGCTTCTTACAATTCGAAGCATGGCAACCGTTCTTCTGCATAGCAACCGTCCATCTGCACCTGCTTGTTCAAGGTTGGATGCAGTTAGTGGACACAGCAGCACGGCAGGTAAAAAAAAAAAAAAAAAAAAAAAAAAAAAAAAAAAAAAAAAAGAAGGCAATTCTTCCTGGTCAGGTGTGGGTAGGTTTGTATGGGTAACTGTAAATCATATGTGGATGTTCTCAATACAAATTAAATTATGTTTACCAGACCTGAATTGGACTCCTGGCCCACAGCATCCTCCAACAATAATTAAAAGAGAAAAGAAAGCTGCATGCAGTTAATACAGTGAAATTGTATCTATTGATATCAGCCTGGCTGTTTGTTTGCTGCTCACTGCAGCATTGCAAAAGTCAGGTCCTACTGTCAAATTGCTCAAGAGGTCATGTGGTGGTTTTTATTGCGAAACTACCACAGGAAACACAATGCGTTTGTCACTGAGTGATGAGCTTCATTTAAACAATATGTTTGTTTGGTTGCTCTTCTGTTATATTTCAGACAAAGTAGCAGATCAGTGTGTTTGCTACAAACTCACTTTGATATTAAAAAGAAAACAAGAAAAGTTAAACTATTATAAGATCTTATAAAACTCTCTATATAAACTCTATTATAAGATTTTAATGGAAGTATGATGACGCCAGAGAAGCCATTCTCAAACAAGAGAAAAGATGTCCAAGATAAGGTATTGAAGGCCTTTTAGTCATAGAATTATTATTATTAATATTATCAATATTTTTATCATTTGCACAATGAAAACTAATATCAAATTGTTTTTTTATTACTGCTTATCATTAGAGAAAATAAATATGTATAAATGTGTCTAAAATAATAATTTATGGTGAGATTATCTAGAAGGCATCATCATTGCACCAGCTCTGTTCTGAGCAAAAGAAAAAACAACCCTCTATTTGTGTGTGTGTGTGTGTGTGTGTGTGTGTGTGTGTGTGTGTGTGTGTGCTCGTGCGTGCACAGCCCCTCTCCTCTCCTCCTGTCTTTGGTCAATGTCCATTAGAAGGGGTGAGGCACAATGCCACAAAGGGGTGGGGTGGGGGGGTGAGGAGGAAAGGAGGCAGGAAACAGGGAAAGAGGAAACAACATATCAGAGCAACAACAAGGGATTGTTTGACTTACAAAGATTAATTTTGAAATTTTCTCACTGTTTGACATTTGCGTTGTCAAAAGACATTGAAAACTGATCTATATCACACTATATGGCACTTTATCAATGGGCCCAGATGACTGTGGTTCCATGGGAGATGGATGTGGCAGTGAGGAGGCTTTTGCTGGTTACCAATGCATCATGTTTTCACCATTACTTTAGAGCAGCGTGCTGAGGCAGCACTTCCACAATTTATTTGGCAGTCATCATTTTAAACACACATTCAAAGCAAACTAAAATGCTTCTTTGTTTCTTAACAAAGATTTGTTTTTAGTTATGTTTATTGTCATACAATATTTTAATCAGAACAGAAAAAAATGCTATTTTTCTGTTGTACTGCATAATTAATCATAAAAAATTCATTTATTAGCATTTATTTATTTCCTCTTGTGAGCTATGCACTGCTCTTGGTGTTCACCTCAGTAAGACCACCAGCACAGAGATTTTCAGAGTTCACAGCACAAAGAAGGGTGTGGTCTTGAAACCTCCGACAACTTACGATCAATGCAATATAGCACCTAGAGTGTGTGTGTGTGTGTGTGTGTGTGTGTGTGTGTGTGTGTGTGTGTGTGTGTGTGTGTGTGTGTGTGTGTGTGTCTGTGCAACTGTGTGTACTTGGAAATCACTGGCAGTGTGTTAGTTAACCCTGCATCCCAGACATGCTCTTCAAAGCCCCCTGTATAATCTAATCAATGTCTATTCAAGTGTTTGTCTGTGTGCACATGTGATCTGTTTATGCGGGTGTGCACTGAAGCAGCTGGCAGCTGCATATTAGCCAAAAACTCAATGTCAGTTTCAGTGGCATCAGACCTCTGTAGGGTGCTCGTCTAAGTGTCGCTGTGTTTGTGGTCCAGGTATTACTTATTTTGTGGGGACCTAAATCTGTCACTTTATGGGTACTTGTCTTCCTTATGGAGTCAAAAAGCATGTCCCTATAACATAAATCATTCAGTTGTAAAGTGAAGTCATGCTGCAATAACGTTAGCTTAAGGTTAAGAGCAGGGTAAGGTGAGGGTAAGGGTTAAAGTGGAGTAAGTATCCAGGAAATTAATGTCTATTTAATGTCCTCTGTCACGGAGACACAGCTGTTTGTGTTGTTTGCTTGTGTGTGTGAATACTTTATAAGCATGTTGGTTTGTGCTGCTGGGATAAGCAACAATTCTGTATTAAACATCCTGATCTGTGATCAGTCAGAGGTTAAGCAGGCTCAATAGCTTAGATTCCACTGCAGGCTTAACTAGGGACAGCGCATTATACAGCCACATACACGGGTATTAGCTTGGCTTGCATTCTATAGCAGCACAGGTTAAACCCAAAACAGAGCTGCGTTTGTCTAAAACTATGCTTATCATGCCAGTATGAGTTATAGATTCCTGTCAGAAAGACCTGAGATGATGCATCACTGGGTGTTCGCATTAGGCCATTGTGTGGTCGCCCCCCCAACTTTTTGAATATGTCTGCAGTACATTTTCCCTCTCTGTGTCTTTGACAGTATCAATTCTGTCGGAGAAATGACAGCTGCATTTCCCACAGAGAGACTCTCTGTATGTGTTGTATGTGCTGCTCAAGACAGAATGAAGCGCTGTGGAAAAAAACAAGTAAATGGAGTGAATCTTCATCACTAATCTTAATATTACCACAAGTGACATCTGTAACCATGGCGATACTTGGTAAAGACCAAAGACTGCACCTTCTGCAGCTTTTAAAAAATGTTTTCAACTCTCATGTGACAAACATAATAAAATAAGAGGTGAGAGTTTGCTGTAGTGCCAATGTAGAGTGAATGCAACACGTGACTTGTTAGTTCTTGTGTACTGTGACTTGGATGAATATCCAAGGTCTGAGTCAGACTTACCATCAAAATGCTGACAACATAATGGATGTGGTCAGCTCAACATTTTGCACTGTTAGCAGAATCTGACTTAGCAGGTTTGAGATCTGATAATTGGGATGTCCTGTTTTAGGACTTAAATTGCAGTGAAAACTTTAACCATCTCTGTCCCTGTCATATACACTGAGTATATGCTTGTTACCAATATGTGTGTCATGGTCAGAGCTGGAGCCCAGACATGATCTCTGCACTGCAATAAGATTTCTTTCTGATCAGTCATTGTAACAAGAAAGAGAATAGTTTATATAGTCAATAACTAGAATATCTAACTAATCTACAACATTATAGAAATATGTTTAATTGTATGAAAAAGGGCAGAACAATCTCTCTTGTGAACAATATTCACAATAGATTTGACCCTCACCCTTTGAAGGTGCATTTACTGTACTTTAATCTGCTGCCATCAATGTAAAGAACTGAGCATTAAGCAAACACACAGTTCCTGTACAGAGATATCTTTTCAAAATGTTCTTTGAAGCTCACACCTTGGCTTCGTCTCTAGATTCACACTGTGTCTTTGTCTATCTGGATCACCTATATGCATGTGTCTCTGTGTGTGTGTGTGTGTGTGTGTGTGTGTGTGTGTGTGTGATTTCAAGAATTTTATTCGCCTCACATTTTCCTCACCACGCTAGGGCAGAAAAGGGTCAGTGTGAACCAGTTTCAATCACACAGAAACACGTCCTTGTATACACCAACACCCACAAAAATGCACAAACCGACCCAGACGTGAGCCCAACAGCCTGCGTCCTAACTCTTCTCTGTGTCTCTACCTTTTCCTGCATTGTCCATGGTGAGTGGTTCTTTGAATAATAGACTCAGACACATAAAATCTGTGCAGGCCAGCAGACTGAGGATACAGTGACTGGAAACACGCATTAATAACAGTTAGGTGTACTCCCATGCCTGTTAAGCAAGTCTTTACCTAGATGCTGTGCACATTATGTGACATTAACAAACATAAATGTACTCATTATGTGAACATTAGTGACTTGGCTTCTAATGTTCTTATTATGTGTCAGTCTCAATTATTATTATAGACATTCTTATGTGTCAGATTCAATGTAAATTTCAATCATTAGACCTATTGTAGTTTTGATGGATAGAAAAGGGAAAGAAAAGTATTTTCTACTTTTAATCTTTTCTTATATTCTTTTAAAATAGATTGGAGGGTATTTCAGACATTATATATTCAGTATTTAATTCTAACTCAACTGAGTACTTGGTGTGATATTAATATTGAGTTGTCATGCATCATTAAACTGAAATATGAATGAACTGAACTCATTGCAAAAGTAGTGTTTCCGTGAATGTGTATATGTGTTGGTGGGAGGTAAAAGTGTGTATGGGGGTTAATGGCATTGGAGCAGAAGGTAGGGGCATCTGGAGCAAAGCTGGGTGGGCTGAGGTGTATTTATATATATATAGAGAGAGAGAGAGATTGTTTTGGATTTTTCTATACAATTAAACTCATTTATGTAATATTGTAGATTTGTTGGATATTCTTGAGTGAGTGAGTCGGTGTCAGAGTGTGTGTTGTTAATATAGTGGAAATTTCATTCATAGCCTCCATAAAATAAGAGGTAAATGTTAATAATAAATACATAAATATGTACATATCGAGGCCAAGTGGACCACATGCCAATTATGTCAGTCTTTAGAGTGAATTACATAACTTCACAATTGATTGATTGATTCAGTGCAGAAAAAGTCAAGGAGTTCCAGTTGTATTACTTATGACCTACTTCAGCCAATTTTTTTTTTTTAATAGAGAAAAAAAAGTAAGCTTTTACTTCACCTGAAAATGTGTCCTCATGATCAAAAGAAGATTCACTGGACAAAATGTCTGGGGCTAGCAAAGTTCAGAAAGTAACCAATCAAGTATCAAAAGGCCGAATATTTACAATCTATTATTTTATTTAAATGCATTATTTGCAGAGGTGGGCAAAATACACATATCACACCTGGTCAATTATTACTCTAAAACAAGTGAAAGTCTTTCATTTTTACTTTAGTTTAAGTCCTGGAGTATGTGCTTTTAAAAATACTGAAGCATTCAAAAGTACATTTATTCTTTTATATCATATTATTCCACAGTGCATTTACAGTACCTAATGGCTCTTAAATAACCTACTGAATGCACTGACAAACATTGTCATGTTCATAATTGCTTTTTTTTTTAGGCGGTGATGAAGTTTGGCTGTGGTAAACATTTGAAATGAAGTCAATCTTTCTTTATTTTGCATTTCAAACGTGGACTTAAGATGAGGCCATGGGTGACCTGGTGAAAATTGAAGGAGAAAAGCCATTGCCATCGCCTCAGTCAAGTTCAAAGGGAGCTTTTCAAAAAACAAAGCACAGGAGTTGATTGTGATTGTTTTTTCTCCTGTGCCAAACATAGTGGTCAAATAAAAGAAATGCATTCCACTGACTAAAAGCTTTGCTTCAAAGTAAGAAGTAATTCACAGAAATGTAGTTGAGTCAAAAGTATAATATTTGTCTTTTAAATGCAGATGAGTAAAAAGTCATGTTTCTCAAATAATACTACAGAAAAATATACTTCAGGACCTTACTCAAGTAAATGTATTTTGTTCTTCTCCACCCCTCATTCTTTTTAATTTAAAAGTTTGGAGCCACCATTTATCTGTTGGAAATTATTGGTAAATCAGAACAATTAAAAAAAAAAAAAAGCATGAGTATTTAATGGCTCTTTAAACCTTTGTTTTGTTGTTGTATGCAGCAGCACTGTGCTTTATTTACATTTACTCTGGACAGTTCAGACTCAATATTTTTTAGAAATCAGTAGATTTAAGCTTCTGATCACTCATAAAACCTTACACTTAAATGTTCTGCCCTTTAGAGACTTATGGCAGCTGCCAACATGCTCATACACCCACATACAGAAGATATTCAGACTTATATACAATACACATACTCACACAAAATCATGCACGCTCGTGTGCACATCCCCACAGTCACTGGTGGATATGACTAGTCGGTTTGCTGTGGGTCATTGTCATTTAATTGAGTGATTCACTGCATACATACTAATGAGCTTAAAGGGCCGAATGACAAATGACTTGTCCACACACGCACACATGAGCACTTACACGCACACCCGCACCCTTGTATTGCTGGTACCAGCTGTAGTTGTGCCAATTAAATGCAGAACTAATGAGTCAGATCAGAGAGGTTAAGTTCAAAGACACTGAAGACATGGTGTATTTAGTCATCTCTCCTTCACGTCTGCACGTAACACAGCTTCCTCCAAGTCTATTCCTCATAGCCCATTTTATATTTTGTTTCATTTTTATTTCCTTCCTCTATCCCTGTTTTTTAGAGCCTCATTCCAACTCTCTGGCTCCTTCCAAATCCTTAATCCATTTTTCCTTTTCCTTTTGCCCCTTTCCTTGCCCTGTTGTTCCTCGTTTCCTTGTCTTTGAATTCAAGTGCTTCCTGTTTTTAACCCCCGCTTTTTTCCATCCCTCCATCTCTTCCTTGCCCTGCCTCCCTTTCCTTTTCTCGACCAGACATTTTGCAGAGCTCAGCAGAATGCTGTCGGCTGTCTGACCCATAATCCCCTTGTTTGGCGTCATGTTGCCATTTTCATCATCATCCCAAATCGATGTTTAATTACCCTCCCCGCCCGCACCCAACTAACCCCTCCAGTTCCCCTCGTCATCTGTCCCACCACCTATAGCCTGCAGATCTTCATGGATGGTGGAGTAATTAACAAGGCACATGACACACAGTGAGAGAAAGGGAGAGAGGGATTGGGAGGGGGAGATAAGTAGTAAATGAGAGGAGAAGAAGGCGCAAAGAAAGAGGAGAGGCAGTGGAATAGAAGAGGAGGAGACTGTGCGGCAGGAGGGGGTGGAGCAGACAAACCGGAGAGGATGGGGGGGAGGAGACGAGGGGATTAGGATAGGAAGTAGAGATAAGAGATGAGAGCTCTTGGATGGATTGCATCGCACAACACTCAATGCACTATGAGTAAACAAACTCTTTATTATTGATTGAGTTTCCGCCATGTGCTTACACAAGCTTAATATTCAAACTATGGTTAATCTGTGTTTTAAGCTTCCTCTCAGTCTTGAACTCAGACTCCCAGCAGCCTTGAGAGGCCATGACAACTTAATATTAATTATGTTGAACATCAAAATGTCCATGTTTAGTTGGTCACCAGCAGGATGACTGCTGCAGCTCTACAAATGTGAATGTCCGTGACTGACTGAGTGAATGAAAGAGTTTGCCCAGAGTTTCCTGATTGGCTGTTGCTCTTTCCCCCACACAAACTGTTTCTGTGCGGGGCATTCAGTCCGCAATTTTCAATAGATTTGGCCACCTATTTTTAATTTAGAAACACACTTGTTATCTTTTTTTGGACTAATTTAAGATGCTTTTAGAGTCAACACTAATGCCCCACAAGCAAGAGAACTCTGCATGTTCTCTGTTCAGTGAGAGAGACTGTGATGACAAAATAAGAGTCACGTTCAACTTTCTCTCTGAATGATTATTTTACAAGTAAATATAGTTGAAATAAAATCACAGTCTTTGTCTTTATGATATGTATTTGCTGATTTGTCAGACTGATGACAGAGTTATAAAACAGGACTTTAGCAGAGGGCCAGCAACTTGAAAATGGCTTGGAAGTGATTGCTGGTTATCATGTAGTTTTAAGGGGCCACATTTCAGTCACAATTTCAAACAAACAGAAAAAGCATGTTAAAGACAAAAGCTTCATTGGGAATTCAGTTGTATTGTATTTGTGTGCACAGAGAGTAGGAGAGAAGTAAACAGATAAAGAGCAGAAACCGGCTGACACTAGGGACAATGCAAGTATAAAGCAATAATGTCAGTTGTTTACAACAATTCTGCAACAGTTTTAAAGTACGTCCTCAATTTTGCACACCGACCAAGGCCAGCCATTTACTAGGTTGCAGATAAACTCATTGTCTTCTCAGTGCCCTTCTGAAGACATGACATGAGGGCTGTGCATGTGTGAATGAGCAAAACTATGCTGACGTTCAAAAACTCCTGCTGTTGGCCGACAAAGTGCATATTGTTGTTATGAGTATGAAAACAGCAGGATGAAATATATAATTCACACAATACGCCTGCGTGAAGCTTTCCACTTTGTCGTTTGTGATATCTCAGTAAAAATAAGCACATATAAACTTACTTTTGTACACAGATTTTTCTTTCTTTTGTAGCCTTGCGATAAGACAAGGGTGTCTTTTTTACCTCTTGCTGGCTAGGCACCAGGGACCCTTTAATGAGGAAAAGAAATGAATAGATGGCATGAATGACAGAAAAGCAATTTATTGGCAAGATCACTATATTCTATTTTAATCTAATCCAAGTATTTTACCACTTTAAGATTAAGGAAAAAAAACAGCCTGCATATCAAGAAAAGGATCAATAGTAAACAAGACGAGTCTAATTCCAATCAGTGAAACCAAATCCATTATATTGAATGTATTGCAGTCTAATTTAGTTCGGCAGGAAGCCAGGATGAGATTAACAAAGCATTAAGCTTTTTTGTCCTTGTCCTATTTGTAAATGCACCGCAACCGACTTGGGGTAAAGCTCATGCATACAAAATGTACATATACAGAATTGAAATTGTTTCATTATAATTATTGAGTTACTCTTTTCCCTCTTGGAGTGATGTGTTATTGAAATTACTTTTCACTCCCCATCCTGCTGGAAGTCTTATCCTTTCGTCCTTCATCCACCGGGATGTGGTGAGGGTTGAGGTTAAGGGTTATCAGTGGTTATGTTTAGGATTAGAGAAAGGTAATTAGTGGCAAATCCATCCAGTGATTTAATAAAAACCGGGTAAAGAAATGCCACTACTATTGGTATTTTTTGGGTTTAACATGGAATTTTCTATGGCAAGGAATTAAAAAAAAAAAAAAACAACAAAACAACAAAAACAGCCTCAGTTATATAAAAGAAAGGGAACCTTGACACAGTGCAGCTCCACTTTGGTGTGATCTACATGAACACAGCAGAAAAACATTGCTTAAATTACTACATACTTAATAAAAACCCCAAAAAATAAACAAAAAAAAAAGTTTTAAATATTGTAGAAAACAGAAAACAAAGCTTCCACAAAATGAAAGCTCTTTTTAACCTTGTTTGCCAATTTTGATACCTAAATAGTTACTCCTTAATAAATTCTGAAACAAAAAAAACTATTTATTTAATTTTCTCTATCAAAATCCCATTTTATTTCAGAGTCAGAGTAATTTTACTGTTGTTAATCTTTCTGACCTTAAACAGTTCACCCGTGCCATTTCGTCTGCTAAAATTGCCTTTCTGCTGCTAAATTAGTGAGCAAAAAAAAATTCACTGGTTTTACATTGCATTAAACCCAGGATACATTTTTTTCCCATGCATGTGCTTGAATGATTGTACTTGTGTTTGATATGGAACAGGCAATTGCCACAGGAACCCATAGGCTAATTAAAAAGATGTCTGCTGGCAGGTCACATGACACATGATTACAGCAGAGATATTGATGTTGTGCTGTGTGGATGTGTTGGATATCATGGAAAGATCCATTCCTTTCTTGATGCTACAGATTTGAAAGGTAACACTCTAAGTGCCCCTCTTTTCTTTTTTTTTCTCTGTCGCTCTCTTTTTTCTTTTCAGTCCCTGTCATCAGCTGATCACTGCATTATTCATAACTCTCGCCCTCTTACCCCTCTCTGCTGCGTCTTCTTTTGTTTCCTTTTGGATCTTATAATCCGAGATTTCCTCTATAAATAAACAGACACATGCCTCCACACATACAGCGATTCAGTATTATCTTGCATTGGGTCATACATTTCTATTTTTCAATCAGTGTACCATATTATATCGATCTGAAGTATTGGCTGTTAGCAGCTATTATCTGCATCCAGCCTTTCCTCCTCAAATTTTCTCTCTTCCTACCCTGTCTTTGTATCTCTCTCATTTAGTCTCTTTCCATCTTTGCCTCTTGCTTCTTAATCCATTTGACCCCATTAAGATTCTATTGTTGTATGGCTGAACCCCTCAGAGGTTAAGCTGCATTACATATGTATACTACAGAGTTTGATTTGGATAATTGCTGTGTATTTTGCTCCTACAGTGATAGAGAACAGTAGAATTAGCTGTGGGCAATAAACAGTCTGACCCAGACATACTCGGGGTTTGTTTGGGCTCTCACTGTGGACAAATTGGTCTATTTAAGACTTAATAATACTGCTTTATTTGATCTGAGTAATTGCCATGTATTTTAAAGCGGTGAATATTTCAAAATAAAAACTTAATTTCCATGCAGGTGGAGTGGGTTGCAAATCCCCTCTTGAAAAATTGAAAAAAAAAATAAATAATAATAAAATAAAACAAAATTAAAAAAAAAAAAAAAAAAACATTTTGTGCTTGTGCAAAAGAGACCTTAATAGTTGTCCTCATTTGTTCTGTATACTACAGAGTCCACTGTTTGTAATGTAGGAATGTACATGCGTGTTTGTTAGCGGGAGAGCAGAATTGGCACTGCTGGGATTCAAACAAGGGTTCTCTGTTAACTAAGCAGGCAGTGTAACAAACTTAGGATAAATTTGGTGAGATCCACAAGACTCACAAATAGAAGGCCCACTGTTTGAGTGTTTTTTAGCGTAAATGTATTATAATTAGGCATGTCTGATTCTGATACTTGGATAATAGCAAGAATTTATTTTTAGCAGCCTCTTTAGAGAAGAGTACCTAGCAACCTTGATGTGAATATTTTATCAGAATATCTACACAATTACTTTACAATATTGCAGAGCAGTAATCAGTTATTTATATCATCTGCCTCAGCCACGAGTACATGGAGATAAGTGAAAGGTGGTGTTGCTAAGGAGACTGCATTGTGTCTTTAATAAAAACCTACACGTTCATGGTCACCTACAATCAGCTGCTCACTTTCTGATGATATCAGGTCATCTGTCAGCATGTCAAATTGTAATTAAAACAACTGCCCTTAGCCATTTCACTGTGACACTTCATGTTTCATTATCAACCCTTTCCCATCACTAAATTTACCATCACTTTTGTGATCCTCCCACTGTTGTAAAGTTGAATCACGACCTTGTTAATTTGCAATAATTCTAAGATGTACTTTGCCATTCACAGACATCAGTCTTTATGTTCAAGACGTAGTTAAATATTGTTCCCATAAAACCCATTAAAACAGCTTAGCCACTGCTCAGACAAAAAGACCTGAAATATCTTCTTCAACTCTGTGACGAATTTCCAAGAGTTTTGTTTAACTTTTCCACTCCTGTAATGCTGCTAATGAACAATATAATCTTGCTGCTAATGTCAAGTCTCATGCTTGATATTTAGATGTGACTTTTGCGCTGTATTCCCACAAACATCTTTCTTCAATCCAAATGACATCTGGCAGGCAAATATAGCTTTCAGTGTAGTGTTCTTTGATCCCCCTTTGCATAAACATTTTTTAAGCATTTGGCTGAAGCTCTCATCCGGAGTGACTTACAATAACTTCAAAGACGTGCATACATTCATTTCCATTTCACTTTCATTCATTAATTTTCATATTATTGAAATGCAAGGCAGAAAGGGGGGAAATAGGGCAGAGGGAAGAGTGAGAAGGAAGGAGGATAAAGTGCAAGATGCTGAAAACGTGGGAGGAGTTTCGGGTTAGAGTTGAGGACAGATGAAAGAGAAAAGAGGAGAGGTGGGTAGGGAGAGGGAGAGGGAGGGAGAGAAGAATGACTGGGGGGAAACAAAAAGAAAACAGTGAAGGAGTGTGGAAGGGCAAGGAGCAAGATGAAAAGAGGAGGAGAGAGGGTGGAGATGGGTAAAGAGAATACAAAAGGTGGAGGGAGAGTGAAAGATAAAAGAAAGATGAAATAAAAGCTAGAAGATGGAGGGAGGGAAAGGTGCCTCATTAGGAGTAAGGACCATGGCTCAGCTCCACACACAAGACCTGCTGACAGGGGTCCGACTGAACGTGCTTAAACCCAACCAAGTCACCAGGATCCTGAACACACAACCACCATCTCTTATTTATAAAGACTGAGCGAACGCTGGATCAGACTCAGATGCATAACTAATGACAAAATAAAGCTTTGCACATAGACACACACGCATATATATACTGGGAGTTACATTGAACTTTAGAGGACAAATACATAGTCAGGTTGCTGCCAGTCAGAGTCTTCTCTAAGATCTCAGCACCTCTCAGTGGAGTCTGTCTTCTCTTTCTGTGGTGATGTATGACTGTCTAGGATTACTGTCAGTAAAATGAATAATCCTTTTAAAGAAAAAAAAAAAAAAAAACTTTTTTTTTTGTTGAAAATGAATGTAGAACAAGTCTAAACATCTGTGAACAAAGGTGTTACAGTGCACTTCTAGGTGACCAGTGCTATCACAGAGCTGGCTTGCTGAGCTTGGAAAGATGCCCAGACGATGGGCTGTCTGGGGCTGCAACAACTTCTTTGTGTCTGAAATATGTTGGGTTTGTTTTGTTGTTTCTTTGGAGATAACAGCATGAAAACACTCGATGCCAAGTCAGGGTCAGAGCTGGCTATCCCAAAGATGGATAAGTGATTGTGAACCAGCTGAGCATAATGTAGATAAAAGCAAAATACTGATTATTATTTTAAAATTATTCAGAGAGGAGAGCACAGTAACAAACATGAAAAAGACCACCTACAACCAACAATCCCTCCAAATGAAACAACAAAACGTTGCTTGTCTGTGCCCTCTAGAACAAAATATAGAAGCACTTTCTGATGTGCCGCCATATTGGCAGGACAACATCATTTGTCTGTGGCTTCCAAAACACTGTGAAAGTGTGATAACACCATGATTGTGAGGCTTAGGCACAGAAATGATTTACCTACACTTGAGGAAAGATTGATTACTTCACTAATGTTAAGGAGCCTTTTTCATCACGGTGACAATAATCAACACTATTATTGGCTTATTGGAATGACCATTGTCCACAGTGTCAACTGCTTCCTCCTTTGCTCCAATTATTTTTAAAAATATCAGAGCAGGTGAGAATATAAGCTGTTATGATATTCTGCCAACAACCCATTGCTCTTGTGCAGAAAGTAGCAATTAACATAATAGACAATAGACAACATTTGCATGACAAGGTGGCCCTTTTAATGTCTTAACTTTTTTTAACCATACTACTGTGTTCAACAGCTGTTAATAAATAAATGTCATTATTTGTAGCTTCTGTGCTTAAAAAGGTAGTTCCTTGGTATCGCCCCTCCTTAGAGAGCTTTGTGTTGATAGATCAGACAGTATTCATATAAGAGGCAAGCTGAAATTGATTGTGTTGTTTCAAAGCTAAACGTTTTATTTCTCTCTGGTGTCCTGAGCTAATGGCCTCACAAAGGTACTGGGCAATCACTATCAACAGTAAAACAGCGTCCCATCACTGCTAATAGGCTGGTGTCTCAGTACCAGTCTCTTTTAATTGGGTGAGTTTGTTATGCACTGCTAAAGTGCGTGTTGCATACAAATGTGTGTGCGTGCGAGCACATTTGAACTCATGTTTGTTCACGTGTGTGATCTGTCACTTATTGCTGAGGCTGGTGATAATTATTCCTCTCTGACTGCCCGTCATGCTCCAGCCCTGTCTCGTTGTCTGTGTCGACTCGTTCTTCTTCTTTCTTCCTTTGTCACACACTCTTGCTTCTACTTCGCCTGTAATTCACTTCGCTACCTCCTCTCTCATCTCTGTCTCAGGTGCCCGCCTCTTCGCTTCTACTCAGCAGGAAGCTACAATAATGACCAGCTCTTAAATAATCACCATACACACACTCACAGTTATATGACCGAGACCTCAACTCACACACTCACAGAGGCACACATGGAAAGGTGTGAGTGCTTATTATAAGGTTCATAAACAAGGAGATGGAGAGTGCAAGGACAGAGAAGAAGAGCTGTATGTGAGCTCGATGCAGAGGCATTAAAATCTGTAGAAGGGAATAATCATAACCTGCTAACTCTTCCTGCACTGCCTGTGCTCATAATCTTCATGCCTGAGTGTGTGTGTTCATGTACACTTTCATGTCAGTGTGCACTACCCATACAAAACGTGTGGATAAAAACTGGCTGCTGTATCTCAGTCTGTGAATGTTCATGTGAGTGTGCACAAGATGAAGTATTTATTAACTATGTTAAAGTGGTTTTCACATGCTGTTTTCAGTACGTGTGTGTGTGTGTTTGTTGGTCTTTGGAGTCATCTGGGTGGATACATGTTGATTTAATAGTGTTGCTGTGTTCGCCGATACCACATTTGCATAAGCCAAGTAGATCATTTGCAAAGACTGCATGCATGCGGGTGTAAACATGTAACCAAGCCACTGTTGTCGGTGCAGAACATCAGTATTAATGTTTTTTTTCCTGCTTGAAATGTAGAGCCAGCCAGACTTGCCCTGTCTCCTTCATTTTTAACGTTACACTCTTTGTGCACTTTAACTGCATGTCTATTTGCCTATTCTTTCTCTTTCTCTGCGCAGCATGACTCCGCTACATTTTGCAGTGTTTCTCCTTTCTGTCTTTTCTGTTCTACTTTACACATTGCTTGCTCTCTCTCTCTCTCTCTGTGTCTGCCTCTCATGCATACTTACAGTAAGTTAATGCCTTTGAATTCATTATGTTTTAATGCATGCATTGCAAATCAGGGCAAGAGTGGATAATCCATAAAAACTCAAATGAGAACTTCATATTTTCTCACCATGGGGTTCTATTGAATTTTTATATACAGTAACAGCAAAGCAGTTAATTCAAGTCACTGTCAGTTCACATGTCCCAAAAACTTCAAAAAGTGTATGTGTGCTATTGCAAGTGACAGCTATACAGCCACAGCCTGCAGGATCATTGTGGCTTCAGGTTTTGGAGACTAATCTGAGAGAGAATATTTAGGTCCTTATTCTATGATATCTTGGAGTATGCGGTTGTCTAAATATATTGTGTATTGTATTTTGAGTGGGCTCTCCAGGACCTTGGGTCAGGAACCTAATTCAGCACATCAGGGACAGTGCATTCAATTAAAAGTGTGAAAACAAAACATCAAAAGTTTTGGAGTTGTTCAGTTTTATTTTAGCACCAGCACTACATTAAAACTGAAGGATTTAGCAGGCCTGGATCCTCTGCTTGACAGTATTGAACTGAAAACATGTTTTTTTTTTTTTTTTTTCTTCCTGAGCTCCTAAAACCTCCAGCGTGTATCAAGTACAACTTGTCATTGAACTCAAAGTCTATCCCAGCCCTTACAAGACTCTTAAGCCATTAACAAGCATCAGCCTCAGCCCCACTCTCTCCCCCTATGGCCCACTTAGATGGATGTAAAATTAGGCTTTAATCCGCCAGCCGAACTAAATACATGCTCCCCAGTGTCAACACCGCTCATTCGATAATATTTCATCTCTCTCTTGCACTCTCTTCTACATTTGTTCCCATATTTTTTCTCTTTGAAAGCTTAAATTTGTTCACTTCTATTTTCTCATTCCTTCCTTTCCTTTCTGTATTCCATCTACGATAGATGTGCTAAATCTAATGCATGCCCGACCCCCCCAACACTAAACTTAAAATGAATTTAATCTCCTCGCTTTTCGTCTCACTGCCTGTGTATCTGTTTCTGTCTTTTGCCCCCTCCTCTCCCTACGTGGTTGATGGTCCATGGAAGGTTTGTGGATCAATAGTTTCAAGAAATGGGATGAAATCTGGCAGTGGCTCTTGAAAATCTAACCTATTAAAGTTAGTTTAGGGGCGTCAACATTACCGAGAGACAGACAAGAAGAGAAGCAGACAGACAGGCAGTATGGTTTGGTTTGTTCAGTTGCCAGTGGGTACCAACAAGCTATAGTCTCTGTCCAGCAGTGCAGTGAGGCTGTTTGATTATTCTTTATTCAAATTACTGTTACTACTTTTGTTTATTTGCATTATTTTGCATTATTGTGTCACAGTTGCACATTTCTAGCGCACATTCCTTTCACGCTAGCAGGCAAAATCATCAAATTATAAAAGATGAGACGTGGCCCGAGCAATTACTTCACAAAAAATACCTGCACCTTGCCACACTCTAACTTATTTGCATGCAACTCCCATCTTGTTGTTCAATCTTGTGCATTTCAAGGTCACAAAAATAGCAACATGCCGCACCAGTCCTTGTGACAGTCTGTGAAAAAAGAGCCCGCAAAGTGAATTGGACATGCGGAGGGAGACAGAGAGACAGGCAGACAAAGGCAGACAGAGAAAACACAGCCCACTGCTTCGATGTTAGTTCCCATTATGCTGTTTCATGTGGTTGCAATGTAACTGTTATATCACATCACACAGTGTCATCTCCATATTTTATCCAGGGATACATTTCCAAAGTTATTTCTATTGGGAGTCAGTCGTATTGTGTTCAGGAAAACAGTGAAAGCAGTTCACTTCATCGCACTTACAGTAAGTGTATCTAAACAGCCACAGCTTGCATGGAACAAGACAGTATCACATACAGATGGGAGAGTTTGCACTTTTGTAAGATCTGAGGTGGAATTAGAAGCGATGATTCAAAACAAACATAATGAGCTGCTGGCCCAGTCGTTTCGTTACTTGGACCCGAAATAAATCCATGAAATGGTCAGAGTTATAGATTCAGGCTTCTGGCCAAAAAGACAAGCATGCTGACTTTGTCCGGTTTAAGCTGTGTGGAAATTGGGTCAGAAAATTATCTGCCATACTGAGGCAGCACCTGTTTAATAAGTATTTTTATACATGTCTGGACATCAGTGCTCTGCATCCAGCAGATGCCTCTCCCTTTCATTTTCTATTTTTATTTTATACAAATTACACACAAGTTTAGATCTTAGCACCCAGTATGCATGGATGACATCTAAAAATATACAGTGACGGTTTTTCGACTTAAAAACACTAAAATCCACCACTGGGTTCAGTGTAACATAAATGGAAGTGATGACTCACTGCAAGGCCAAAGAGGAAGACAGCAGGAAAGCTTTTAAAGTCAGCCTCTACATCAATGTCGATCAATCTGTGGTATTGAACACATATAAACAGAATACTGATTATACACAGAACGGCTCTTTATTATGTAATAGGAAAAAAACTTCAGCTCTTACTTTAATTTATACAATAGGCTGGTTTTAGTGGACAGATGAGATTTTGATTCTGTATATTCTAACAACATAATCATTGTGTGGTGTGTCCTTATTCTGGACATTATTCCATCAGAGGGAAAATGTCTGAGAATTAGCAGCTATTCTACTATTGAATGAAAGTTTGATTTTCTAAAGTAATGATTTCAACACTGATGTGATTAGGGGGTGGCACGGTAGAGCAGTGGTTAGCACCGTCACCTCACAGCAAGAAGGTTCTGCTTCTTTTCGATCCCCGGGCCTGAGGCCTTTCTGCGTGGACTTTGCATGTTCTCCCTGTGCGGTTCCCCTCCTGGTACTCCAAAGACATGTACGTCTAGGTTAATTGGTAACTCTAAATTGCCCGTAGACGTGAACACGAATGCTTGTTCGTCTCTGTATGTCTTTATGTGTTGGCTGACTGGTGACCTGTCCAGGTTAGCTGGGATTGGCTGCAGCCCCCCTGCGACCCTGACAGATAAGCGGTACAGATAATGGATGTTATTAGGAGTTAACCATTAAGCTCCACTCCTTCAAGGCATATGTTCAAGGCCTTGATATCAGTAAAATGATTATCAACCACAGTTTTGAGATCCTTCTCTCATCATGTAGTGTCTTTTGTTCCATCCTCATTTCAGATCTTCAAACCCTATGTGTAATATGGGTCTGCATATAATATTTTATTGAGTAGACTTGCATGAGCCTGAAAACTCCCACAATGACTATGTTTTCTGTGCACACAAAGAAGCACATAAAGGACTTCTGTACTGAATGAACAAGAAAATGACAGGGGTGAGGGGAGGGGTAAGTCAGCAGCATTCAGCTACATGGAGCTACTTTTTTGACAATCAGCAGCCTCTATTGGCTTGATGTAACCATCCGACAACTCACTGTTTAGAGGCAAGGAGAACCTTCTTACTTTGATTTTTTTTTTTAAATACTTAAAATTTAGCAATGGCTCCTGACACTAGTGGGATTTCACTATTTGCAAGCATTCAAAAATTTTATCTTTATTAAAGTGGAATGTTTATATATAGAGAAGGAATAATATTTTCAGTCAACATAATTGTAAATGAGATTCCTCTTGTGACTCCAGTCAATCATTGAAAATAAAAAGGATGTTGTCAAGTCCAATTTCCTATTCAGCTCTAACCATTTGGCCAAGAGAACAATGCATTTTAGAAAATTAAATCAGTTTTTTCTCTCTGTTTATGTGAGGTAAAAGCTGAACTGAATAACAGATGTGACAAGAGTAGTGGCTCTGTTCATAATTCAGTACAGGCACAACGATGGGGACAGTAACAGATAGACTAGACTGCACACTGTAATCCAGTGCAGCTCTGTACAGACTGCAGGTAGTGCTGTCCTTTCAAAAATGTATTATGTTCTTATGTAAACACACACACACACACACACAACCTAGACACTCACAATTACACATGGATTGAACAAAGAGCTCAGTGTACAATAATACCACCAGAAACCAGGCGCAACCTCCACGTGCTCTGTGTAACTCAGCTAATGTGCTGCTTCTTTTATACAGACATTATGTATATTTGCAGCTACATACACCTCATTGATTCTGAAATGCTACGTTTTTCCTCTAAGGGTGAACACCCCTGGACTCTATAACTGCCTTCAGGCTAAGTCACGAATGCTTTGAAACCTAACTATCCCCACCAGTGACTGTAAGTGTGGTGGTAATCAAGACTGATAGACATGTCTGCTCATCCTGGAGCTCTCTTCAAAGCCAGTGTCAGAGAGCCACTTTCCTACTAATGCTAATGTAGCCTATGAATCCACTGCATTGATACCAAAGCTGCTCTTCAAACTATGGACTCCATCTGTGTGGCTTGGTGGGGACGGCTGAGGGAGGGATTAGGTTTCGACTGTGTTTGTGTGGGTCCAAATCCCTAACAGAGCTAGCTGACCTCGGGGCGGATGGAGAGAAATTAGTTCATCCTCAAGATAAATACACGCAGACATTCTAACGCACACAGATGCAAGTACACACACACACACACACACACAAACACACAGTTTGGTTGAATAATGGCCCAGTGAGTGGTGTGCCTATGGGGGAAGCTGTCAGTTTAATTGAATCCAGTATTCTCCATTCTCCCTGCCTGCTAATTGATTCTGTCAGGCTCTTCTGCTTGACAAAGAGACTGACATTTTCCCCTGCGTGGTTATGACTGTCACAGTGTGACTGTGTGTGTGTGTGTTTGCCCTTGCGCATTATTTACTTAGACACACGCATAGACTCCTGTAGCTCTATAAGTGTGCAGTGTGTTTTAAGCGTATTATTAATTTAGAAGGACAGGGCAGTCCAGTTAGCCAAGTGTGTTAGAAACTCTTCGTGTGTGCATGTGTGTATGTACCCACAGGTGACAAGATAGATGAGCACTCCCTATATATAGCAATAATTGCTTGCTGTATTAGACTACCTAGTTTTTTCTGCAGACTTCCATCAGCAACATGGGTAAAGTGGCTTTTCAATCAAGTAGCTCTCACAAATATATGAACTTAATGTAAAACAGATTATCAGTCACTCAACATATGACTGACTCACAAAATGGCTGAAGTTATTGTTGCCATTTGGACAACTTTAGCTTACATATCTAACAGGTACATTTGTTTACCACCTGAGAAGTGCTTTATTATCTTGAGGCATAAGAGCAGAAGGAGGTTACTATAGTTCATGCCCAGCTATGATTGGTGATTTAAGGGAAAAGGGCAGTTATGTATTTCATTAAGATGTGTTGAACATCCTGCATTGCCATTGCAAATGTCTTTGTGAAAGTATTTAATGTTTGATAGAAATTTTCTTTGTCATTTCGACCACAAAAAAAAATTGACAGGTCAAAGCTTTCAGTGAAAATGTCTTCTGACACCGTAACTTCAATTTCGGCTTTGTTCTAAAATGTTTTTTTCCTCCATGTCTAACTTTGTCTGGCTGGCTATTGTTGGGGGGGGGGATTTTGCCAGATAAGTGTCGACGGCTCCTACATCACTTTATTTCATTACACGTCAGCAGCTGATGTATTGCATCTACTTCAGTCTGGACACTCCAGGCCCTCTATGCTTCCCTTTCAAACAATATGAGATTGTCAGTGAAAAAGCACACACGCACGCACACACACACACTGTAGAGACAAGGTTTTGACCGATATGCAACCTAGAAATGTCAGTTTGACAGTTGCAGTGCAAAAAGGAGGGGGAGCTAAAGAACTGCTGAAAAAGTTGGGAAACAGAAGTGTTTTTCTGTCTCATGGGAAAATAAACTATGAATTTCATCAGTCCTGTCATGTTCAGGGCTTTTCTTAACTTGAAGTCAAGATAATAACTTTAAAACAATCAGCTTTTCTTCAACCAAGGACCAGAATTATTTCTCACTGGGGTAAGTCAACCTGCTGCAATACACCAAAGATGAAGAGTGAGGCCAGTGCGAGAATCACTTGGGAATGAGGAATGCACAGATCCAGCCTCTTCTTTCCTCATTCAGATTCTGAGACCAAAACACAGTATCATATAGTGGAACTCGTTTTTATCTGATCTGACATGAGGCCAGATTTTGCTGTAGCTTTAAGTTGGCAGTTTGAACTGTGAACTTTTAGAATAATATTGACAAGGCAACTATTTAAAATAGATCAGTCCTGGCACCCATTCTGCTCATCTGGCTCGATTATTGGCACTGATAGTCTTTTGAATCCTATTTCTGCTGTTTGACCTTTAGTGTGCTTTTTACAGCCATTGTTATGTGGATGGTGCTATTTCAGGGCAGCTGGCACTGGCTTAGCCCCATTCACTGATGTATGGAACAGAAAAACCTAAGCTTTATGAAATATGTATACTGTATACTGTATTTACTGTACCGTTTGCACTTTCGACAAAGAAACTTAAAGATACAGGAAATACCACAGTGAAGGGTCAGTGTACTTCACGCAGTGAAGTCATCGACTTTTCCAAACAGGACAAGGTAATGGGTCACAGTTAACTTTAAAAATAGCCCGCTAGGATGCTGACTACCATTTATGTATAAATAGTCTGCCGCCAACTTGACAACCTCTCAAGCTTATTCAGGCAGGGCCACATGTCAATGTCTGTCATGTGCCTTCCTGTCTATTTGTTTTTTTCTCTTTGTGTCAGACTATCTATCTTTCTATATATGACTGCGGATCTGCCCACCTGTCTCTTTATCTTCCCTCAGTCCTTCCCTGCATCTGTTCCTACATCCCTCCATTCATCATCTGACTGTGTTGACTGTGAATCTAGCTTTTCCACCGCAGTCCATACACACAACATAGAGCAGACACAACTAATCTCAGAATAATCTCTGCCTAGATTATCTCTTCCTGTTTGCTGGGGTGATGGAATGAGAGGCAGCGCAGAGGGAGAGAGGAAGAGAGGGAGATTAGAGTTATGGGGTCAATAACTCCTCCAGTTTGTTCAGACACATCTTATGAAACAACAGCAGCTTCAAGAGTTTTAGGGGTATTTAACTTTGATAAGGACATCATGTTGTGCTGCGTCAGACTGACAGATTTAGAAAGAGCAGTACAGGCCGTTATGAGAGAAAGTGCTATCATTTCTTTGCGTCACAGTATTTACCAGCAGTGGAAGTACACCGGAACAGAGTCTGTTTAGAGACATTGCCTCTACAACTATTTTAGTTCATAAACACTGTTGAAAAGTAGTGTTTTTAATATTACATTGACAAGCTGTTCGGAGAGTAGATTAAAGGCGAGTGCTGTCACCAGGTTGGTGTTGTTGAGGCCTGGGCCTCAGTGTTTTTACTGTCTATCAATCTTTTAATATACATGAAATGTATTTGGTAATTTAATTGCAGAACTGTATGAGACATAGACGGGACATATCCATAACCAAAGTAGAATAAATAAGTGAAATGTTCACATAAATGAATAGACAATTAATAGGTAAAAGGCACACAATCATAATTCATGAAGCTGAGAAATTTATTTATAAAGTGTAAATGAATTCCAAAGTAATTACGTGTACTTTCCCTCCATCACGATTTTCCTTCGGGCAGTGGCCTCATTTATTTTACCTTCAATATGCAAACCACAGGGATGCAATTAAAACATGTATAGATCTTTTTAGATTTGTCTGAGATAATTCTTCTACCAATGCCCAATCAATCTCAATTTGCATATTGAGTGTAAAATATCTTGGGTCTCATCTGAGGATAATTCTGTTTTACATTTGTAGATAATCCTCTAAAAATCCATATCTCTACATGTTAATGTTTAAACCATGTTTTTTTTATGTTGTAATTGCATTCAAGTAATATGCCAGGTATTTTTTCATGTAGCCTAAATATTGATTTTCATATAAATCGAGTAATGTTAAAGAAGAAAATGTTGCATCAGTATGCAAAGGTCCACTTCTGGAAAACACAATGTCAAAATGCTAAGCATCCGTCAAGCAAATGGTAATGTGTGTTTTAAACACATGCTACCACTGTAGTGTGTGTTAAACCACTGTAGTTCTCTTGCACTGTTCTCCTGGGTCAGGATTAAAACAAGCCCAGGGTCAGTTTTTGTGTGATGTTATAACACAGGCCATTACTAAAGTACAGTATTAATATAAAAGATGACATGATTTCATGTATTTATCCCATAAAGGTCACCCATTGTCCTCAAATGTGGGGGTAAGGTCACAGTATTAAGTCAAAGATCATTACTGTAGAACAGCAGCAGCAGAGGAGATTACTGACAGTCATCACATGGGACATTATCTTCTAGAGTCAAACAAAAGGCTTAGGACACATTCCACTCTTTTCACTGTGCAGTGCAGTCCTTAAATAGATATTGCCCCCATTAAAAAAACTTTGGGAGCAGCAACACAGATGGAGAGACCACTGCAGGACGTTGGTACCTCCAGTCAATCCTGCTGGGATGTCCTTTATTAAGACATATCCAACCAGGCCTATAGCTGACCATGAACTCTGATCTGTGTGGTGGGAGGACGTGGAGAGAAAATTTCCCTACAGAGATCAATAAAATAGTTCCCTATTATCATCTGTAGAGGAGCAATTGTAGCGTATGGCTTATTTTCAAAGAGTGTGGGCAGAACTGAAATCTGACAAAAGCATAGATTAATAAAATGCAGTTTGCTTAATCAGAATTAACTAAAAGCAGAGGCGAACTGATAAAATGAAATTTATGAAAATATAATTCTCTTTCCTGAGTATTATCTCAGTAAATTACTTTTGTATTTTCTCATAAAGGACATTGTCTCTCCTCAATCACCACGTTAAGCCATAGGTAAAGCCTATATATCTGTATTAGTACAACAGATTACTCATCTCGTACAGGACGTCTGTTAACAAAGGGCTATGGTTAGCAGACTGCAATGAATGAAGTGTTTAAGCTTAATCTTAAATCTTAGCTTGTTGGTACAGACAATAACACAGGGGATTAGTGATTTTATCTAATATTGGTCATCCTCTGCCCTCTGACTCAAATGAGAATGAAGGTTATGCAGCTCTTAACATTGAATCATATGTTTACCAGAGAGTAATATTGATTTTTTTTTTCAATCTTTAAGGGCACAGTGTTAATAGTGAAGATTAGCTTCACTCAAGCAGAAACACACGGTGATGGGACCAGCGCGCGCTGCAGTGGTATATTAGAGCACATTGCAGGCAGCTTTTGCCGATGTAATGTAACTTCAGGTGTAGAGCACCATTAAATCAACTGACCTACTTATAACAGTGCTCACAAGTGCCATTTGTCGAGCCCATCCCTGCGCCTGTGCATCCACTGGGCATTTGAAATGTACGTCAGCCGCAAGAAAGACAGTTCCAGTACACTCTTATGCAACCACTTACCTTCCATTCCGCTTTCACTTTGCATTGTGCATCCCACTAACAACCTGCCCCCTAAGCTGTGCTCCATACTGAGCAGCAAGATGTCATGTTCAACCTCTGTCTCCCACAGAGGGATGTTATTTCCTTGCCACATGCATAAAAAATTCGGGACTTATGGTACCTGTAGTAACATCCGCCTAGCGAGGAGGGACTTATAAAACCACGTAACATACAATGTAGCACATAACTGCTATTGACTGTCTGATGATGAGATTTACTGTCATTATCAAGACTACTCTAATATGCTCACCACCTCCCCAAGCACTTTTTCTATATCCCGCTATTTTAGAGTTTACAGTGCATTCTTTCTGCCGTGTGCTTGGCACCAAAATAAAGCCACTGTGAACTCTCAGGTGAAAATAGTGCATAAAGAAGACGTAGTCATGTTCACATCTAAGCTCAGTAAACTAGGCTTAGTGCTTATTGCTGTGGCACCGTTGTTAAAATCGCCTGCCAGCCATCTAGCCGTGACAGGGGAGTTACCTGGAAGCGTCAACCAGAATCCATTAATTATTCAACCATTGAACACAATGGAAAGAAAATCTACTTTTCTTCACAAGACTTCGAGAACTAAGTAAGCGTGCTAGTCATGTTAAATGTTTGTTGTCATACCAGACATTTTTTTCTTCTTCTTCTCTTAAGCATGTTTAATGTCTGACTCAGTGAAACGATTTCGTTCATGTGTAGTGGCTGGGGAGCAGTTTCCTGCAGGAAAAATTTATATTATTAGATTTAGAGTTCAGATAAAAAGAAGATCTGTGGTCGTTACCATTAAAACTGTGGTCAGATTCGGTTTTCAAATTAGGGTTAGATGGGCATCTAATCACATAATGTTTTAAAGCAAGCAGGCCGAAAATTATTTTATACATTTCTCTTTTGTCTTCACTCCATGATTGAGGTGCCAACTGGACACATCTTCCTCTACAGCAGCTGCTTTATTTGGGGGATCCCAGTGAGCTCTCGTGCCAGCTGGAACCCCCTCTGGCATGCCTCTCCAGTATGTCCTGGTCTTGCCCTCAGCTGTCCTCTCAGTCAGCCATGGCCAGTATACATTCAAAGGGATGCACATGAGGGGATGTCATTCCTACAAGGTGCCCAACATCCTCATCTGGCTCCTCTGAGCGAAGAGGAGCGGGAGCTTAACTCTGAAGCCCTCTGGACTGCCTGGCGCCTCACTGTGTCATGGATACCGAGCTTAGACAGTGTGTGAATAAACCTCATTTTGGCTGCATGAATCCATCATGGTATTCCTCTGTTTACCACCCAAATCTCTTCACCATAGGTGAAGGTCAAAATAAACAGATTGGTAAATAAAGGTTTATGTATTGTGGCTCTAGTCTGTGCTGCCATGGTCCAACACATCGCCTGAATTAATGCAGCGACTTCATCTACCCAGCAGTTCTTTCCATGACCCCTCTGTGAAAGTGAACTGGAGGTACCCTCGACATTCGAGCGGCAAAAACGCTCCACTGCACAAAGGAAATCTGTTAAGCAAAGGGAGGACATCATTTGTGAACAGAAATGCCATCATAATGTCACAGTGCTGGACACCCTCGGACTTCAGCTCGGCTTTGATTTCCTAGCCATGTCCGGCTCACACTGTGACAGGGAGAATAAAGACCAAAATGTCTCACCACAAAGTCTGCACCGCCACATACACCCAGCACATCTCGGAAACCTCTAGATTACTAAACTTGCCTCAACTCTTTTGGCAGCCAGCAAAATAAAATCCATCATATTATATTCTCCAGAAAAAGTTAATGTAAATTGTTATTCCATTTGTAGTGAGTCACAAAAGAAAATAGGTTTTAAAAATGGCGAGAGGGGACCAAATTAATGTGATTATCAGGATGTATATTGTGTCCCTCTTTACACAGTAAGAATTCATGGACATAATCCTTCCCTTTCTTCTCATGTTACTCGTAATTGTATATGATAAAATGTCACTAAAGCTTCTGTGCAGTGGACAAAGCATCTAAGCCTCTTAAAAAGAATCAGTGAACATAAGAGTTTGATCAAAAGTAATAATGGGGATTATTCAGCAGCATTTCACTTTAAAGAGCACAACTACTGCTGCACTAGTACCCCAGATATGACAGTGTCCCGTGTTAGTAATCATAAAAATTGTATTTATACAGAGAGATAAGCCCTCATCTCAACATCGCAGTCACTTAAAGAAACATCAATTATAAATCAAATATAATAGTAGCAATTTAAATCATCTGCTGTACATGTTGGTTAAACTGGAGGCCTACATTTACATGATACAGGATTTGGAGATTGTTGGACTTTTGGATGACAGTCTTACCTGTTCATAATTATTTCTGGTATACATTTAGCATGTGCAAACTCATGAAACTTATGACTTAGAGTTAAATTCCCCTGCAGCACATAATCATGGGGAATCGTGTGACCAGTGTGAAATCCACAACCCAAACTATAATTAAACAAGGACTTTAACGGGCTCAGTTATGTGCTAAAATCTACATTATCCACAGCTGTCACTGCTTAAAAAAATAAATTAATTAATTAAAAAAAAAAAATATATATATATATATATATATATATATGTTTTAGAGGAAGAGGAACTCGGGAAATACTGGTTTATGAGCTGAGCGTGTGTCACTAAAGCTAAATCATTTGGATAAAACAATTTGCTGAGATTTTCTTCTTTTGCTAGTGTGTGGAGCTGCTGATTGCATGGACTCATGACTGAGTTCACAGCTGAGATGAGACACCGGGAAACTTTATTATTGTTATAGCAAGGTTTTGGGTTGGAGTCATCACAACAGGTGTAATACAGGTTTGTTCAGGGCTGGGGCTTGAGAGCAGGGACAAAAAAAAATACACTGAGGACCAGAAATTAAGAATAAGGAAAAGATAGTCAAAATGATTTTCCCTGGAGTCACGGCAGTGCAGCTGTAGCAGTCTTCACTGTCTCTCCATACAATCCCTTTGAGCTGCCTCTGGGTATGGCTAAATTGTAGATTGTAGGTTTTTCCACCATTACTTTATGGCTGCTGCCCTCTTATCGTCCTTGGTAGTGTGTGTGTGTGTGTGTGTGTGTGTGTGTGTGTGTGTGTGTGTGTGTGTGTGTGTGTGTGTGTGTGTGTGTGTCACAGCTTTCTCTCACAATCACAGTGCTGAAGTCAGCAGAGCACTCTGATCGGATCTTAACGCTTTGCTGTTGAGACTTGTGGCTGGCTTAAGTCTGGCTTTTGCTCATGTTTCAAATATAAAATCAACAAATCACAGAGATGTTAGTCACAGAAGTCATCTGTAAGTACATCACATCCACCTTTATCAATACAGTAAGAACTGTGTGGTAATTACATAGATTAAAGCCAAACTAGATTTTCCAGAAACATCTATGCCATGTACTCAAAAATCTTTGCACCTGCCAGGATTCACTGCAATGGTTTTTAAAACCCATTCCATAATAAAATCGCATAAGCTGTGATATATCCTACAATAATGAGAAATCCAAACTGGACACAAAGTCATTTGCAAAAATGATTCTGTTAATATTTTTGTGTTATTTTCCTTCAACTGTGACTGAATCCATAATACTCTTCTAAACACATATCAAATTGATCCTCAAAGGGCATGTGGACTGCAAAACAAATAGGCAAGCCTCTTCCACTGTAAGATCTATAATTTGGATTTTGTTTTCATCATTCTCTGCTCTTCATAATTGATCCAGCTCTATATTGGCTTGCTCTCTATAGGTTCAGTCCAGGGGACAGCTGGAATTCACACTCATCAATGCAGCCCCTTCAATTATGGCTCCAGTGTTTGTCCTTTTGTTTGGTCCTTGCCCCTTTGCCCCTTCAGAGGGTCATGTAGATCACATGACCCTCTGCTCTTAATTTAGAATAATTCCTTTTGAACAAAAGTAAGTAACGTACGATATGAGTTTAAACGGTGCACATACATATATATGCATACATATATATATACATACACACATACATACATATATAAACACATTTTATATTTTTTTTGCAGTTCTATATAATTGGATATGAGAGAAAATAGCCAGCTCTCTGTATACGTCCTTTTGAAAGTTTTGTTCCCTCACGAGAATTTCGGGCCGCAACATTCACAGAAGAGATTGATGGCCTTGTAAAACATACTGTGAAGTGTGAACTTGTTTTTTGTCCATATAAAGACAGAAGGAGGCCAAGTTGAATCAGTAGGAGGTAAAGGAGAATAGTTAAAATGTCTTACAAAAAGAGAAAAAAATGGAAGGGGGGGTGTGTGAGAGTATGTGAGTCAGAAGGAGGAGGTAAATACTGAGGCAGAAAACACATGAAGACCATCAAAGCTTAAGAACAAGAACACGGATGCACGACACCTACATTTTTATGCTCCATTAATCAATCTATTCATGTAATGACAATGAAAAAAACACCCACTCATAATCTCTAAAGGTACTTCTGGCTTTTTGACAGTGTTCCTCATTTAGAATGACCAGGCCACCTGTAGATAACTCTGCTTTGCCAGAAGTCACAGCTGCAAATATTTTTGATATTTCAATTGAATCAGAAAGAAATATTAGCACCCATATGGCCAGGCAAGTGGCCAAGGACTACAAAGAAATTTGATGCTTCTGGAAAGCCCTGTTGTGGGACATCTTTACAAATTCTATAAAAATTGTTCTTTTCCTATTCCTCTGTCAAAGGAAATGAGGCTCAATTATGAAAACTTATGAAAAAATACCATTATGAACCCACCAGTCTTACACAGAAAGGTTTGTTGTGTTCTTCAATGCTTTTCAGAACAGGCTCTTTCGAACCAGCATGATAACAACAATCATTTAGATTCCTATTTATTTATAGGAAAAATTTTATCTTTTTTTCCCACTCCACAGCAGAGAAAACTCAAACTTCCACGCATCACTATAACAACCAACTCCAAGGCATTATGCCTATGACATACAGGCTATTCTTTAAACATAGATTGTGATAGTTGGCATGACAACAATTTTTATCTTCTATCTATCTCTTTGTGAAAATGTTCCTTAGCTTTAGTTGTATTAAGCGCCTCTGGTTTCAAGGCTATGTGTGATACTAAAAAAAAAAAAAGTAATTATGTGTAATACGTATCAAATTACATCCATCTCAAAAGAGGTAATGAGGCCAAACTGACAGGGTGTTTAATGACCCTTTGCTGATCACCCGTGGTCTGGCTAACACTGGCCTTCATAAGGGGAAATGGTTGGGTCGGACCATGACAAAACAACATCACTGTACTGTGAAGTCATGGACCAATGAAATAAAGTCTGACACAGTACACACATTTTCAATATATTTATCCAATCAATATTTTATTCTAAATGTCAGATTAAAATACTTTTGCTGCTTTAGATAGTAATAGATTATTACTAATCACTTTACTATGATGTAAATTAGTCTACTCAGAATATGAATGAGGGGTACATTTTACAGTCATTTGGTTTATGTTTTAATGTGAAATTCTAAAATCAAAGTAGTGAGTATTTCAATCTGAAGGAAAAATGATATTAAGGAATTAAGGAAGTAATTAAGTTCATGTAAAATCAGCTGATCTGGGCAGTGAGAGGATGTTTCTCAAGCTAAATAGGTTCAGGTTTTAGAAATGTAGAAGTTAAAGGAAATAAATGTCAGTTTTGAGTACACAAAGAAATTGTTTATTATCGTGTCTGAGAAGGCAAATTGTACACAAGCACATAACACAGTAACTTGTGTTATTTCAGTATTTATGCCTGTCTCAACTCAACTTTAACTAGTTTCAGGATTTTTGTCAATGTGAATAGTATGTGATGCTTTAATCACTAGATAAATCCATTAAAATAATAGTGCACATGTTCTCACATTGTTGTGTCATAACTCTGAAATCTAGTCTGTCTGAATATTTGAGTTTGAGAGAGAAAATGAAAAGAAGTTTTACAGACAGAGAGAGAGAGAGAGAAATTGGAGATGATGGGAGAAATTAAGCAGGAGAGCAGGCTGAGAGATGGAAAGACATCAAGACAGGGAGGATTACACAAGGGAGAACAGTGACTGAAGAGGATCTATTGCACAATGCAGGGAGTGAGAGAGAGACTATGATAAAGAAAGAGATGGGCTGTGTCAAAACACTGCTGGACTAAAAATCTAACAGATCCAGCCAATCTTAGAACTACTGACTCAGTTCCTCAGGGGGAGATGAAAAGGGACAGCTTACCTCCTAAGAGGGGGCAACAGGACAAGGCCCTAAACTCATAGGATCCCAAAGGGAAAGTCCACACAGAATGATTAATTATGCAGTGCTTATTTTCCTAATTAAAGCTTGTATCATCAGATTTTGTCCCCTGGGTCCTACCTAATAGTTATTCTGTTCAGCAAGAAAATGACAAACTCTGAAAGTGATTTTATTTCTGTTTTATCAAATGTTGGAACTCATAAAACATGTAATCTTTCTCTTGGAAATCTATACTGCAAGAAACAAAAATAGGCTGCAGCAGATTGTGGAGGAAAAAAAAAAAAAAAAACACCAAGTAAGAAATCTAAGAGGGGTGGTCCATAAGCCACACAGCAAACCAAGTAGGAGTATAACATGAAGCCCATAAGTAGAAGAACACCCTACATGAAGTAAAACATAGTGGAGGTTCGATCATGCTGTGCAGCTGCTTTGCTGCCTCTGGAACTGGAGGCAATGGCTGTATCAAAAGAATGATGAAATCAGAAGATCATGAAGGCATTTTAGAGCAAAGTGTGTTACCCAGCTTCAGAAGACTGGGAAAGGTCTTGGGTCTTTCAACAGGAAGGCGACCCAAAGCTCTCAGCAGCACAAAAGAAGGGTTGAAAGGGAAAAAAATGGATGACTGTTTTTAACTGCCCAGCAATGAGTCCTCAGCTAAATCCCAATGAGTAATCCCATGCAACACTTTTAGCTGAAATCTTCCACCGTAAAGAGGATGCCTGCAAACCTGAAAGAGCTTGAATGCACAGCAGTGTAAAAGTGACAGAAACTACTAGCAGACAGGTGCAGAAAGCTTCTAGATGGCTAAGAAATGTTCAGAGGCTGATTATTGCTGAAGATTCTGCAATGAAATATTAGTGAACGGTGTGAAAAATTGTGTCCCAGTTACTTTTTTTTTTTTTGCATTTATTTCTGAAGATATTCTGACTTTGACAATTTTTAGTTTTTCCCATTGATAGTTTCTTCCTCAACAGCTACTTAGTGGCTTAGTAGTTTCCTCCCTCTGGCAATACTGCCAGCTTCAGTCAGTTTCACTTCTGACTCTTGGAAATCTTATTATCTTTAAGTTATTTTACTTTTCTACAGACCGAACTGAGCTTTTGTCACACACCTGACTGAGCTGCGTGCTCTGCGAGTAGCCTTGAGGGGGTTTGGGAGGAGAAAAAAAAAAAAAAAAAAAACCCTGTCTGTGCGCAGCCTTCCGAAAGCTTTCAGGTGATGCATTCAAGGAACGCAGCTTTGAAAAGTTTAATTTTAATGTCAGTCGGCACATTGAGTCATCCGGCCATCCATGGATGTTCATTTCAATGGTACATTCGGTGTCACTTTTTGCAGTGTTTTCAGCAGGATGGACAGAGTGTGTGTGCTGCAGGGACTTTGCTGTCAACCCTTTGCCCTCCCCTGTTCAGCACTGCCTGCATAGGAAGAATAATTGGTACATTAAATTATTTAAAAACAGCCAGGGCACATTATCATAAATATTCACTTGACGTTCTGCTTAGATCAACAGCCAGAACCCAGGGCTCCGGATGTGACTTCATGACATCTTCTGTGTGTGTGTGTGTGTGTGTGTGTGTGTGTGTGTGTGTGTGTGTGTGTGTGTGTGTGTGTGTGTGTGTGTGTGTGTGTGTGAACAGATGTGTGGATGGACGTGATGTATGCATTTTGAGTGCCCATGGGCTGATTGATGGACAGTATTTACAAACAAACCGTCCTCCCGTCAGTCAACATAACTGAATCCGGACAGCATGAAAATGTCAGGCTCATGCACGGACACCAATGTGCGCGTGAGTATACACATCCAAGCTGAGCATGGAAATGTCAGAGTGGGCACATGCACTCGTGAACACACAGAGGACTCAGCAGTGCAGAGACACCCTCGTCAGTCTGCTTTAGCAGCATGAGTCTAACGAACCTGTCACTGTTCAAAAGAAAATTGCAGCAGGAAAACGATTTGTTTGGATTTTATTTTTTATTCAAATGCACTCGTTCGTGGGGTGCCATCTCCTTTCTAGAAAAGGAATTGATCATTTAAATAATAACGCCAATCAGTTTCATATGAGACTTCTTGATTGAATGAATATCCCACTGCGTCTTCAAAGAAACACACCGGGACAATGACTGAGTTGAAATAAAGAGAGTTACTACTAACTGCTAATACAAGGTAAATTCAATGTCTGATAATCACCAAGATGTAAAGTGGAGCAAAGGAACAGTGTTAATCAGTAGCTGATAACTTGTATAATTAATGGAGATACTTTCTCATTTGGCCATTTACCCAGTCATGAGCAGAAGAGTGAGTGTCGCCCTCTGCGAGTTGCGCCGTGCCTGTGGATTTCCCTGGTCCAAACCCGCTGTATTTGGTGTCGGAAGCCGCAAACTTTTTCACGATAGACTCGAGGAGGTTTCCCTGGAGACGATGTGTAGTTAGTAGTGGGCAACTGGCTCCACCAGTTCTCTCAGCTGTTCTTTGCTCGGCAGTCTGCCAGCAGGCTGTCTCAGTTGGCACCGCTGTTGATTTCTCTGTAGGCGGTCGGAGGCAGATTGTGTCGTCTGCCTGTTGTCTTGCGGGCTGATGCTGAATAAAGCACTAATTATGGTACTTAGCTTTGGCTTGGATTGGTATTGGCCAGATGACCCACAAACCTGAACTCTTAATAACTAAAATGATCTAAAAATATTCTGAGGCTCTTCAGATTGCTCTTCCAATTCAGTTGGTATTGACTTGGCTTGTAACAAAGGATTGTGTGTGTTAACTTAGGAAAGTTACTAAAAGTAGAGAATAAGGCAAAAAATAAATAATAATACAGACATAGACAAAAATACAGAAGGGTAATACAAAAGCTAAAATAAGTGCAGAATAGCCATAGCATGCTAGCAGTTTTTTGTTTTCCTGGGGGCTATCAAACGTCTCATGGGCGGAACCCGTCGTCTCTCTTTAGTTCAAATACTGATTTGTTTAATCCAGAGTTTACTTCCCAAAAATCACACATCCAAATTCCCCCATGACCCATTAAAACATTATATAAAACATAAAATCTAATGACACTATTAATGATAGGAACAATACAAATGTGGATTTAATATTAGAATATCATTTAAAAACTAATTCAAATGATTAATTGACCAAAACCACATAATTGCTCTTAAAACTAAATGTGGATCAACAATCAATACACTGCTTTGTTTAATGACTGTAACCTTATATGTATTGAGAATGCTGACATCTTAAAGCTTTACATTTTGCTCATTCTATATGATGAAATCTGAGAATTGAACTAAAATGGGCAACAGACTAGGTTTTTTTTTCTATTTATGTGTTTGAAAAGAGGAAAATGCTGGTTACTAGTCAGGATTGCAATGTGTTTTATGACTGTTACCTAAAGAGGGTCAAAGAAAGGGGAAAACAATAGTTTGGGTCCTTTTGGCGTTACTTTTTGTCTTGTGTCCTTTTAGTTTGACCCACGATCCTTCATCTCTGGTTCCTATCCAGTTGAGATTTTTAGTCCATTAACTCTTCGTGTCCTTACTATGAACTCTAGCATTTTGTGACTGGTACCAGGGAAGCGATGTCCACTACATAGGAATGACATGCTACCAAAGTAGAGCTGCTGATAACAGGTCCATTAGCATCTATTAATGCTAATTGTGACCACAGGCATCGAGGCCACCGTCAGCCTCTGTCTGACTATGCCTCAGCTGCACAGACACAATGGCAGCTCTAGTGCCATCGTGCAGTGAATACCAAATGCAGTGTGTGTGCACATGCACAATTTCACAATATAGCACAATAGTGTGAACAACTGGGCTTTTTTTTTTTTTTTTTTTTTTTGCTCAAATGAATCCAATAAATAACATCTGGCACCAAAAATGGTGACGCAAACAACATTTTATGCACAGAGCACTTTTGTTCACATCTGATCTGCCTGCATTTGGAAGCAGCTGACGAACAACAGTAAAGAAAATAAAACAAACAGCATCAGACAGGTTTTTGAAGGAAAAAATTTGAAGCTGGATATCAATATTATTATTGGGTTCACTCCTCATCTTCTCTGCTGGTGGCAGAAAAATCAACATTGGCACAAGGAAATGGTTTGGAGGGTTTAGCTTGGCCTGCATCTTAACCCTCTGAATGGCAAAGTTGCAAAATTGCGACAAACAATACTGATCAAAACCGACGATAGTTCCAATCACAGAGCCAAATCTCGTTTGTACTCTCTACCACTAGTTAGCAGACATGCACTACTTTGATTCTAGCCCAAAATTACATCACATTCTTATTCAATGTGTTTGAGGAGATAGTGGAGAAAAGATGCTTTGAACGTGCATTAACTTGGCAACAATTCTGTCCATCCGTTATTTGCCGATTCTGATTCTGAAGGAGAATATCTGCCTTTAGGAGATGAGGTGTAATAACAGCGGCCGTGATGGTGTGTCCGGTGCGATGGTGATGGTGAGTCACCATGGTGAGTCACCATTACCAGCGCAACGCATGGTGGTGAACATTCTCATTTTCATTCTCATTTACACTAGGCCTTTATCTCTAATCACTTTGTTTCACAGCCTTTTGAAATCTCAATGTCAAAATCCAGTATTTTTTTAAATAAAACCCTGGCGCTTAAGAGTTAAAGCACATCTGAATTTTTCTTAAACAATCAGCTAGAGATAATGACTTGTTTACAGATTTCTTTCTGAAGACTTGAGTCTATCTATACATACATCTATCCATTGAGTTCTGGTTCCCCTTGAGAGAAACCGTGGTTTGACTGAAAAAAGTATGCAAGTTCTGTCTTATTCTCTGAGGGATTCTCTATCACAGGTATCAAGCAGTTGGATGGTGAACTGTGCAGTTAAGTAGTGCTCTGCAGCACATGGGGCGAGGAATAACCTGGGGAAATGACACCGATCTGGAGTAATTACTAGTCTTCGATTGCTGTGCCATTGAAAGCAGTTAGAGATGAAAAGCCAAGAAAGGAAAGCTGATGAAGAGAGGGGGGTGGAGGGGAGGCAGTGTGCGTGTGCGTGTGTGTGTGCGTGTGCGTGCACGTCTGTGCGACATGTCAATAATAATTCTCTGACAATGTAGTGATAAATGAAAAAATAGGCCCGATGGTTGTAAAAACAGTGCTGACGGAAGAATGAAGGCTCTGAACACTTTTCTCTGAACCACATCACACCAAAAAAGATGTGCAGAGATGGCAGCATCACTTTACCTATTCAGTATTCAGGATGATACGCGTGCTGTGACAGATTGCTCTCTGTCAGAGCACAGGGAAAAGATGTCTTGCTCTCCATTTCCCCCTGGTCACTGAAATTTCATTGGTCGCTCAGTAGAGGTTAAAAATAGCCTGTTGAGATTGGTTGCAGTTTGTATTAATGGGCATTATTGAAACCAGGGGCAAGAGATTAAACAATACAGGGAGAAAAGAAAACTTTCAGCAATAATACAGCCGTGAAGCCATGGTATTGAAAGTTAAAATGGGAACTAGTCGAAGAGTAGTGCAAACACCTGTCCAGAGGTACAAGAATTAAGATTATAAAGACTTCTCAGAATAGGCCTAATTGTCACATTATGCAGACAAATTAACATCATGTCTGCATGACAATTTATGAAAGTACACAAGTGAGGTGCTTTGCAAGAGTGAACACCATAGTATTACAGTAAAGGTATTCTGTAGAGCCGGACTCATGGGATTAGCAGGTTTATGTTTTGTTTGTGTCTGGTGATATTTGCACATGAGCACGAGATGAGTAAACAGTCCTACCACAAATCTCACAGGTTTTTAACTAACCAACCTTAGGATTGTGCCAACATGCCAAGAAATGTAGGACTGCACCAGTGAAAGTGGGGAAGACACTGAGCAAGGCAGCTGAAACAATGTGAGCAAGAAACCATACACATGACGGTTCAAGATCACAATCAGAAATATATATGAGTGACTTACAGTTTTCTGCTTCTAATCCAACTATTCCAAACAGCTGTTATGTCAACTATACACAGTTACTGGGGAAAGGTTTCATACAGCTCAAACACACATCATCTTAGGGCTCCCTCTCATTTTACTGACTTCCTATAGGGGACAGTATCCATCTGCAACTTCCAGTCACAGAGTGTAATGCACCTGAAGTAAGGGTTAACAAAAATTGCATAAGAGTAATAATGAAATACCTTATGAATTATTCATTGCACCTTCAAATTGCACTAATATACACAGCTTTTATGTTTTAACATCAGCCTCCTGTGGAATTAACTGTAGTGCACATCTTCTACTTTCTATTACTGTAAGTCCATTGTCCAAATCGTTTGCACAGCAACAGCAAGGTGCAAATCTTCTATCTCACGATTCAGTGTTAATGCTCTCACCACATAAACAAAGGCTATTACCAAAGCAAAGCTTCCAGTCATCATGTGTTGACAGCCTTAGTCATGTTCAAGAAATAAATAAATTGAAAAGAAGAGGGGATTATTTTGAGGAGTTGTCAGCGTGTGCAATCGTTTAAACACATTAATCATTGACTATTGTCATGCTTGCAGTATTTTTGCACATGTGTACGCAGATCACATGGCTGTGCTAATCTGTTCAATTCAAACAGTGAGATAGTTTATCTGTTTGTGCATTTGAATGAGTCTTGCTGTCTTTTAGCTGTGTGTGGGCGTACATTCGTGTGTATGCGGGTTTGCACGTGTGTATGTGTGCCTGTGGGTGTGAGGATAAACTGAGGAGTGACAAAACATAAGTGACTGTTGATCTGTTTGTGCTGTGTGTGTGTGTGTTGCAGTACAAATCATTAATTTTGCTCAGTAGCTGTGTCTTCTCATGCATGTGTGTTTGTCTGTGTGCATGCATGTGTTTGTGTGCATATGTGTGTGTGTGAATACTGAAGGAAAGAAATCCATTAAGCTGTTTAACGCTGATTGTGTGTGTGTGTGTGTGTGTGTGTGTGTGTGTGTGTGTGTGTGTGTGTGTGCGCGTGTGTGTGTGTGTGTGTGTGTGTGTCTGTGTCCGTGGTTGAACCCATTAACTGAATAAACCATCCACTATGATTGCAATGTCAAATGGGCTTGCTGAGGCATTTCTGCTTGGCCCAGCAGTCCTTGTCCTTTTTAAAGTCATCACACGCTTGCACAAGACCCAAAACTCCCAGCCACAGTTAATTATTGATTGCTTGAAAATGTTGCATCAATCATTGCACATCTGTATAACTGTGGCTGTACAAAACACAAACAGATGCTGGCCAGTGAGCAAATCACATGCCATATGCTGATTTCATTAGATATAACTGAAGTTGCAACAGTTGGCAACAGTGTAGTGCGGCGAATAAGAAAGCTGCCATTCAAGTGGAAACCAAAGGGTCAGTCTCCTGTGTTGGCAACAGCCGTTGACCGGGACATTAAATCCTACATTGCATCAAGGTTGTTCTGTAACTGACCCTTTTTGAGGTCGTTCAGTGGGGAAGGCGAGAAAAAAAAAGAATATTTCCAGAGAAACAGAAAAATAAAAATGACCTGTATATAAATGTAGGAGTTGGCATAAAAGCATTAAATATTAAATTCTGTTAGGGAATCTTCTACTCAACAGATGTTCCCTACTTGTTTAAGTTCAAGAAAGCAAAGGGTGGTCATATTTTATGTTTCAATCACAGCCCACCCTGCTTCACGCCTACACCCGAGAAAAGAGCTTCCTCCACCTCATCCCACCCATTCAATTCCTGGTTCATGTGGCGCTGTTTTTAGCAAAGCCTCGGGCCAGCTGGAGTTTGAATCTGATTAAGAATGGAGCACCTGTGCACCAGGGAGGTTTCAAGACGATTTTCACCAGATTTGCCCGTCTTGACAATTGCAGGAGAAAATGTTATTTGAGGATGTATTTGCTGACGGTTGCCAGAGATTATCTGGGTGGAGTGAAGCAGTTAACAGATTCTGTCTCACCCAATCTGGTTGGATAAGATGGATCTGAGCTGCTTCAGTGATAACATAATTGATATTTATGACCTGACATCTGCACTGGTCCTGATCAAGTCCAGTGGGGTGGGGGGTTTACAGAGTCATGCCAACAGTAGAGTCAAAGCCAAGGTGAGGAGACGAGATGCATGTCAAGTAATGAGGACAAGGCTCAGTGCAGCCTAGTCATTATGAAATGACATGAAACAAATCAAATCAATGACATGTTGACAACGAGCTCATTGAAATAAAAGCAAATGACAGCAAATCACAAAGTGTAAAGTGTCAAGGGCTGGCTAATAATATGGAGGATTACACGCTGAAGCTCCTTTATTTTCTCCTGGTTATTAGATATTGGTATAATAATCCCTCATACTGCTCTGTCTGGTGGATTCTCACTTTTTGAAGTGAGAAGTGAAATGTTCACACTAGCTTTTTCTTCCCATTATTTGTCCATGTTAACATCCACACTTGCTTAAGAGGAATATTTGTGACTTTGAACTTCCTTATTTTCCCTCCATTACTAAAAGCAACTGCATGCACATAATGAAAAGTGAGGCAAAGTTAGCAATGGAGGCCAGATAGTGACAAATATTGAAACTGGTATCCTCTGTCTCCATGGCAATTTAATTATCATCAGTCACGACTCTCACTTTTATGTTGTGTTTTGAGTCTGAATGTTTAGTTCCTTTTACACAACTCAGTTTGCATAACCGCATGCTTTTATTAAACAGCAAAAAATATGGTTTACGTCTAAGCAGTAAGTGACTTTAAAATGGAAAGCAGTATCAGACTGCAGGCACTAGAAGCCTACGTGTTCTTTGTGGATTTCATTGAAGGACACTGGCAGCCTCGGACTCCTACTGATTTCCCTGAAGTTTCTCCCCTAATAAACTATGATTTTGTTTGTCTCACTGCGAAGATGAGGGGGAGACAAACAGCCGTGGTATTATTTTGTTCAGACACATTTAGGAGACCTCCCAGCCTGTAGTGTTTCTTTTTTTTCCTAAGTTTAATAAGGTGGACTGAGGTGCTGTTTTCTTTTCTCTTTTCTCTCCAGTCAGTACACCCTTTTGAAATTGCTTACAGGAACACCAGCCCAGCTCTGCTCTCAAATCTTGCTGTTACCCTCGGCTAGACATCATGGCAGTTAAAGTTTCCTGTTTAAATTCCTATTAAGAACGCAGTCCTGGGATCCACTCACACCAGACTTCACAACCACACAAGGTCACACACACACACACACACAAGACACAGAGCTATCTGCCAAGAAATTCTTCCTGGTAGAGGTTCATTGCCATCTATGTGCTTGGCACTGAGTCTGGGCCAGCCAATACCCTGCTGCCCACTGGCTCTTACAATCACACACACACACACACACACACACACACACACACACACACACACACACACACACACACACACACACACACACACACACCTCCCATCAGCTCTATTTCACTCTGACTATGATGCAAGGCTTGTCTGTCTCCATGCAGAGGCGGAAATACATTTATGGGGGAGGAATGGGAAGAAGCAGAAAAAACTCACAGTACCATTGGGGAAAAAGTGAATGAAGCAGATGGGAAATATGATTTAGATAAAATGTAGTGATGACATGTGGATGTTTGACAATTCCACTTGTTTTACTGAACACCCCGAGAGAAAGCAGTGCGACAAGGAGGGAAAAAGCAAAACTGTGGTAAGCAGAGAAAAAGTGTCACTCCTGTTTACTAGGGTGATTGTTTTCCCCCTGAATTTCCCCCAGGAAAGTATACTAGCAAGGAAAAACTAGAGCTAGAGTATTTACCTTGGGAAAGACCGAGATTGAAGATGACAATGGAAAAGAATCAGGAATGTGTTTAATCAGAGAATGAGGATTTCTGCAGCTGTGGGGGATGGATCTGTGCGAGTGTTTGTCAGATCACAGGCTTATGAATTCCAGCTCTTTGGGGAAATAAGGACAATGAGGTGGCTGTTGTGCCACAGGCAGCACCGCATGGAAATATATAATGATAGTGTATGTGTCATCGCTGCAGCTTTTATGTACTAGCACACCGCAGAATACAAGGGAGCATTACGCACAGATGTAATGATAAGACATTTCAGAAAAGGATTTTTCCTCTTTGCGTGTTGGACTGATACAGTGTGGAGGTGAATGCACAGAGAGATAGATAGAGCTGGGTGAGATGGCCCCACAGTGCAATGTCATTGAGGACAATGTTGCCAGAAATCGCATCATCCTTTTCAGCCAGGAATTTAAATGAATGATTTGTCTTTCACCGGTATATAAAAAAAGACATCTCCATTGTTTTTGTACCTCGTTAGCTCGATTAAATGTTTTATTCATTCAAACACTGTATCTATTTACCGGTCAAGAAACGATAACACAAAGTTCCTTGATACAAGTGAGGACAATAAGAAAAAGGAGCCTTGGAAACAATCAATATTAACTAGAGGAAATGTTAAGGAGCTGTTGACATAGACTCCAATAAACAGTAAACTGAAATGTTTCTGGAGGTTAAGGTGCTAGATTCTCATTTGGTCCATTTAACTGAGTTGGGGACACTCTTCTCTTTGACCTCTTGTTGTATCTAATGTCACTAAAAGTAAGTGTTTTTATTTATATTATCCTCTTTGATTGTCCAGATACATTAGTCTTGACATGTATTATGTATTATATATTCTTATTTGTCTCACCAATGTTACCTTCTGTTACAATTGTCCTTGTCCATGACTGATTAAAAAACTCCATCTTTGCTCACACTACTTTACTTTACAGTGTAATTTTCTGATGATTTCCTAAGAAGTGTACTGTAAAGCACTGCATCACTGCATAATTGGTACTAATTATACGGGAAATTAATTCTCGTGACAGAACAGCTTCATTTAAACCCAGCAATTGTTCAGTCATTAGTCATTTATTCTCGGAAACTTCAACTTCAATTCTTAATCCACATGTTGAATTGGATGCCTGTCTGCCAGACACATTTTATGGTTTGTATTTTCAGCGACCTGTGGTCAAAAAGACAAGGTTAGGTTGCTGATTAATTTGAATTAATTAACTTGAGGTGTATCAATTGAACACTGGCTCAATTTTCCCTATAATTAGGACAAAATTAAATCATTCTATCTTCTGCTCTTGAAACTATTTGGAGCTGAAAGTTACGGGCACATAATTTATTGTGTGTTGCCCTTTGTTCGGATTGATGTGTATTAATTTTATTAACTAACTAAAGTTTGTATGCATTCTGATCCTAATGTCCTCTTGTCTTCACTTTGGCAGGATGATCCCATCCAGCAGCAATGACTTCCTGGTTCGGGACCTCGCCGCCGGACGTAGCTACGATTTGTGTGTTCTGGCAGTTTTTGATGATGTCATCACATCCCTGACGGCAACACGTCCTTTGGGCTGTCTGTCATTCACCACAGACACAGAGTTCAGCCAGTGTCAAGCACTGCACAGCCACTTCCTGGGTGGCACAATGATCATCATCATTGGAGGGATTATCGTAGCGTCTGTACTGGTTTTTATCATAATTTTAATGATACGCTACAAGGTTTACAGCCACCAAGGGGCAGGCCATGGAAAAGCAGCCATTGCGGGGACTGCTGCGCCAAGACCGCAGAGCAATGGACAAGGAGGAGGTGGACAGGTCCAAGTCCTCCCTCGCTCTGCCTCAAAAATGACTGACAGTCAGGACGACCAAGCGCTAGGGCCATCCAGGGCCATGTCGCCTAGCAACACCCTGAGAGACACTGTGGCACTGGTCGAGGAGGAAAGCAGTGGACGGAGCATAATGACAAGGACTGACTCCTTGGCCAACGAGGAGTTGCTCTCGCCCACCAAGGCCCACTTCTCCTCCAGGGTCGCCATTGAGATGAAAAGTAGACCGCCATCTGTCGCCAAAGAGCCCTCCTCCCCGAAGGAACTGGCAGGTAGTAGACAGACAGGAAGGAAGAGAGAGGCATAGCAGAGGCAAGCAGCACAGCATGGGGGAAGCATTTCAGAGAGATGGAAAGACAGACAGAAAGGAGGTGACAGAAAAAGAGCAAGGGAGAATAAAAGAATACAGTCAAACAGAAAGAGATGAAGGATGAGAAATAGACAATGTGCAATTTAGGGTGTGAAATTGAGCGAGATAATAACGGAGCGTGGAACAGTGAGAAACTGAGTGAGTGTGAACGAGAGACTGAATAAGAGATGCCATCCTTGTGGACTGGTAAGATAGTAAGAGAAGCACAGGGTGAGAGGCATGTTGAACTGTCTGTAGAGCTAAATTTGTAGTTAACCATCTTCTCTGTGGCTGTTGGAAAATCCGATGATTGCTTCTCTCACTCTATAACAAAGGTTATCTTTTTTTAAATCTTTGATTATTTATTTTGCACCCAAAAAAAAAAAAAATCTTGAATTAGCCTCCCTACAGTGTAGTGGAATTAACCTCTGACCTCACATCCTGCAAGCTCATTGATTTTTGTTTTCCACTCTTGCCAATTATTAAGCTTCATTTCTGATAAATCAGTGGATGAGACATGTTACTGAAATGTTCCTGAGCTGTTATGAAACTACTGGGTTGATTTTATTTGGCCAAATGCATCGTGCATGATGATGTGACTTGCTCCAAGAAACTGCACATTTTGTGCCTTTTCCCAATTACCCATCTCACCAAAGCCAACATTATTCAGATCAGCACTCCTTGTGTGTCCTCCATTAGAGTTCGACAAAACCAGTCTTTAAGCGCCCCGAGAAAGCTTGTTGTCCATTAAGTACGACACCAGGGCACTTAAGAGTGAAAAAGGAAAGTTACTTCAGCACAAAGGAAAGGCTATTGAAGGTTGGTTGAAATTCAACACCTGGTTGGATTACATCATCAATATTAAAAGTTAAAATGTCCGGTGTTGTGAGGAAGTTGAACATCTTTTGGGCCAACAAATGGTTTAAAAGACCCTGTCATGAATGAAATAAGTTAACAACAATGGATGCTGATACCGATTCCAGGCACTCTCGAGTTAAAGTTGAGCTTTTACTACAGTATGCGTATGTATGTTTGTACAGCTGGAGACACTCACAGCTCAGACTTTGCCCCCTAGGGAGCTCACTATGTAAATCCAAGCAATTTGCTTTAGATTCAGTAGGAGTGTAATGGAACCCCTCGAGGGGTAACAAAACAGCATCCCCTAGATGCATATAATTCAGAAGGAATAAACTATACATAATGCACAACACAACTGATGCAATCTCAACTATTATTAATGTATATGTTGTAGGAGAAGAAACTGTAAGGTGATAAGACTGTGGTAGCAGAGGGAGAAATGAGCATGGCCGCTAGAATCAGTATGTTGGGAGAAAGACGCATACCAATAATGGCAGTAAGCAGTACAAGCAGTCAGCAAAAGCCAGAAGCAGTAAAGTTTATACAGCACAGTTTACAGAGTTCTACAGAATGATTAGAAATGTTGAAAAAGGAGAAGCAAAGCCAGGAAAATGTCAATAAAAATCACAGAAAAGGAAGACTAGATGACCTTGGACAATGCAGCCAAGATTCATGATGAAAAACCTGGCTCTCTGACACTGAAAATAATAAGAAAACCCAAGTTTTTGCCATTACCAAAGACTCATTTCTGAAGATGTCCCATTCACTGTAAATGACAGCACAATCAAAATACAATTTACTGTACTGAAACTGGTTAATTTCCAGCTTCTGAATTATTACTAATTGAGCGTTAGGCTTCCATTCACTGTCACTCTATCTCTTGCCTCTCATGTCTAATCAGGGTTCAATCTCTTGTGCCAGCTTGAATGAACCATTTCTACAGCGATGGCTACTGGCAGCAAATAGCTGATGGGAAACTGGTGGACAGCTAGCAAGAAACAACAAATAGAGACTTTTATTTTGAAAAGTTGTATGACAATGTATGACAATGAAAGAATGATGCTGCAGTTCTAATATATTAATATATTTCGTCCTTCAGCTACTGATGGAATATGTAATTTATTGGATTATACTTAATTTTATGTAATCAGCTGCCAGTTCAGTTGGTCCAAACTTTCGAAGTGATTTGCACATGTTCACAACGATTGCTCAAAATGCTCAATAGTGATATAATAATAGGAACCCACAAGAGCATGTGGATTTTCTTTCCGGGTAGATTTTCCCTGTGCTAAGCCCACTCCACTGCACTTCCCCTTTAACACTAATCCACTCAGGAAATTGGGAGTTTCATTAGAACGACTAAATGGAGACACCATTTCACACGAGTGGCTTAAACAGCTGAGTTGAACTACTTTATCAGCAGCTGATATATCATTCAATTGGCCTCTGTGAATAGCTTGAAATGAGGTGTCATTGAGCCTCACATGGATATCAGGGAGGAGGCACGACGTCTGTCCAGAGTGCAGCAGTTTAGCCAGAGTGTTAATAGAAAGTTTTTGTCTCCATGAAGCCTGCCGGATGGGAAGTCGCTCTGACACTCAGAACACAATTAAATGTGCTGGATGTTGCTCATGTCACAGTCTCTAATTATTGCATGAAAGAAGAGTTGCAAAGATTTTTGATGGTGTCAAGTGCTGCACAAACTAACAGGACACCTTGGGTATTAATTGGCTTAAAACATCATACTAAACCGAGTTGTTTTCTGGTTGTTTTTCTCACCTCTGAAACTATATAAGGGGTGGTTTGGGCAGATGCAGTTCAGCAAGTGTTCTGAGATGCTGTTGGCCAAATTGGAGTTGCACAAGAAAGGGGTTGGGGAGCGCTCATTAGGGATGTAAAAGGGCAGAATTTTGCAAACTGTGATGAAGAACTAGCTTAAATTTTACTGTGTTGCAGCGCTAAGGTGTCGCCATACGCACAAACTCAAAAATTCCCCCCTCAAGGCCTAATTACCAGCTCTAAACTCATCCCAGCCTTAACTGACTGAAGTTCGTCAGTCTAAAGGGGCTTCCAAAGAGCATCCCAGACAACAAGACAGACAAACAAAACAATTACTATGGCTTTTATTTTGACACTTGACCTAGGAAGAAAGAAATTGATGCAGGCCTTTGTGTTTGTTGGCTTCCTCACTTTGATTCCAGGATCACTGGCACTTTGAGGACAACTTACAATGAGGGGATAATGCCCATGTGTTTGTACAGAGTCAGTTGGGGTTTCTCAGGGTGTAGGTCTGTCTGTGATGTGTTTCACTGGTTGCTGCATTGCAGAGAAAGGCAACATTGATCTGATCAGAGAGAGAGCCGCAGTGAGTCAGAGCGTCTGAGGAACAGAGCAACTGACAGATACACAGAGAGAGACCCCATTAAAGGGCTACACTTGTGTAAAAATGTGACCCAACGTGAAAACACGGGCACATTGTGGGTGATAGTTTTTCTTTTGTTTGTTTGCTTTTCATAGACTGTTTTCACAGTCAAACATATTTTTGAATTAGCATTTTTTGTGGTTGTCAGTGTCATTGATATATTCTGCTTTTGTTTTTTGTTTTTTGTTTTTTTTTGTTTCTTTTACTTCAATAAAAGAGAAGGTTAACATTTGTTCAACTAATGTCAATAATAAGTGTTATCATGCCCAAGAGAGGCCCATATGAAAGAGTTGTTTTCCTAGAGTCATTGTACTCGTGCTCAAGTGATCTAGTTCAACAGAAGACATAAGATTCCTCACTTTGCAAAAATGTTTGGATGTTTTCAAAGTGCTATATTAAGATTGAAAGATCTGAACCTATCCCTTCACTGACAACTATATCAAACAGTTGAGAACAGGATGTCACCCCGGAGCTTGATGTTAGCTCTTTAATGAGTAATAAAAGTGGAATTTTACATCAGAATTAGTTAATTACTGTTCATGACATAAACATTTTACGATTATGTCAAGCAAAGTACTATTAGTTCAAGGACTGCCAACAAACATTGACTATGTAATGTATTAATCATGTGATGGAGAAATAAGTCACAGTAAGTTCACAGTCACAACTAGAGTGAAAAAAAGAACAGATCACCACAAGGTGTACTATTTATTATAAGGGGCTAAGATTTATATTTAGGTTAATGGAAGTGCAGTAGAATACAATGTCCTCACAAGTGACAAAAATAATTGTTATGTATGTCTGTAAGCTCAGGGTCAGCTAACAAATCCCTGCAGGCTTGTGCATGCATTTGTTGAGATGTTGTGTACAAGGTTCAACTGCCTTGAGCCACTGCAAACGCTCCCACAAGGTTAGGTAGGATATAGGGAAATAGTCAAGGATAACACAAAGATGTGTGCGACTCTGTAAGAGCAAGTGTGTGTTCTCCCCATGGCCAACCCATGACCCTGTAGCCTGTCTGTCCTCCGTTTATTTTAATCTATCATCACTCCTTTCAGTGTCATCCCATATGCCCAGCCTCATTCTTCACTGCCGTCTGTCTCTCTGAATTCATCTCTCGGATCCCCCCCCCATCCCCCACTGTGTTTCTCAAGCTCTTTTCACGTCTTTCTTCTTTACCCGTTTTCTGACTGTACTGACATTTCTACTTCCTCTTTTGACTTTTTTCTCTACTGTTTAGATGTATGCGTTAGTGTTTTTCCTCCGTTTCTTACGGTTTCTCTCCGTGTCTCTCTCACTCTCTCTCTCTCATTTTTTCTGGCTCTGTTCCTTCGCTCTTTTTCCATGTCCATCCTCTCTCTCTCCCTCTCTGTCTCTGTCTTTCGGGATGCCTTCAGCAGCAGACGACAGGCGGCCTCGTAGTGTCGAATGGAGAGACTTTAAGATCTGATGGTCTCATGGCCTCACAAAGAGATTGCGCCAACACTACACACGAAGAGTAATGACTGGCACTAAAAACTTCAGCAGCCCTGGATCTTTTTCCCTACAGTTTCACCTTGTCTGTCACCCTTTGTGACCTATCTACCCCTATTGCAGCCTCACTCCTTCTAGCATGTTGCCATCTGACCCTTTCCTTTGAGCCTTCCTTTTTGTTCTGGTCAGGTCAGTTCACACTAATAACAAAAACATTGTTACTTTCCTGTAGTTTTTTTTGTGAGATTTTCAAATACCAATTACCATCCTGAGATTCCTCTCCCCACCCTCATACCCCTCATATACTAAAGCAAACCAGAACTTTATATGTGGTGCTCATAGTATAGAAACTCACCAGAGCTATTTGTTGACAATTTGATGAATTGGTTGACTTTGCAAAATAAAAATGTTACATATTCGCAACTTTCAGCATCTCAAATGAGACTAATTGATTATGGGATATATCTGCAATCTTAATGCGTCACCATTGGTTCTGAGAAACAGTCGGCTGGTTAATTGATTATGAAAATAATAATTGCAGCACTGACAAAGACTGAACTGTCGATGTGTTTCCAGGACCATCCAGACTAATAGCAACTGATGCTGACTTTTAGATATTTGATAGAAGTGTCTGCACGGTTAGACAACACAAGAGGAATTAACTTTTTTTGTCATGTGGGTGAACTGATCCTTTAATTGATTTTCCTTTTTCATTTCTGAGTTGCATTCTGTTTCATGTCATTGAAACTTCACTCTTATTTTCCTCCTGTTTCTCTATTGATGTTGTTATTTTTATTTTTAACAATCCCAGTCCTTTTATTATTTTTCTAACGTAGCCTCAATTGCTTTCTCTTGTCGTTTTCTCCTTTTTTTCCCCTGTGATCGTCCTAATTGTAATACTTTCCAGTACCCGCTCTCCCCTCTCTTCCCTAACCTCCATTTATCTTCTACATGCTGGGACAACCTTTTTCTCTTATGCTCGGTTTGCTGCTATTTCTATCCCTCTATTATCTCTCCTTCCTTTACCTGTTTTCAATTCGCAACACCTTTGCCTATCTAGTTTTTTTTTACTTCCAATGTCCTTTCTATCCATCTCTTAACCACTCACACTGCAAACCACCTACTCCTCTCTGCACACCCCCCGCACATCTCTTACATCCATCTGCATGGTACAAAGAGTGATGGAGGAGAAGAGGGGAGAGGAGTGGGGGATGATGGAGGAGAAGACAGTGGAGATGTGCAGTGGTTTTGATGGATGAATACAGACTCAGGCATTAAGAAGACTGTAGTTCATTCTTACACTGACACAATGAGCACTGGCTGTACATAAATGCAGTTAAGAAATATTCCTTCTGACAAGTACAGTTAAGAAATACCCTCCTGACAAACATACACATTACAAATAACAGCTGCGCCAATATACTGCCACAGTAAGTACAGCTTCATCACTCTTTAAGTTATCGCACGTCTTTGCTTTCCCCTGTCAGCAGACTTCGCTTACGAGGCCATTTGTTGCATCTCCCAACTATTACTACTTTCTCAAGCAGCTCACACATAGGAGATGAAAAAGATTCTGCAACATTAAAAAGCCATGAGATGGAACTGAATTGTTCACAATGATATCTGAAAATATTTTTGGTATGTCAAGAGGAAGCTGGATAAAACTTGATGCTTTCAGTGGCATTTGGATTGGAAGCCAGACATGTCAATGCATTTTTTAAATTAAGAAAAAAAAAAAAAAAAAAGGAAAGATAAATCTACTCAAAGAAGCTGTCTCTTTTTCCAAGACAAGTGTGATGTTTAATAATAATAAACAAAAACAAAAACTTTACTTCTACAGTTTCATCTCCTTTCATTTTGTTTTCCGTTTTCTTTTCCCTTGGGATATAATATGGTCAGAAAAAAAGTTTTCTCTGTGAATACAAGCGCTTCTTAAACTTAAAGTCAAAGCAAAACTTAAGAAAGCAAATGAAACAATCTCCTTAGAGACTTTCATAAATCAGGCCTGGGAAGAATCATATCTTGTTCAGTACAAGACACAAAACAACAGAAGTTAAAGCCTCTGAAAGGTTTATTACGTCTTCCCAACACATTCAAAGCATATCTATTCTTAATACTGGTACTGGCACTGGAGTAACAAGCATATTCCAGACCTCACAGGTGCTACATTGTGTTGTTCATTGTTTCAGACCACTAATCAGTATTTACTTCCCAGAACCTTGGATTTCTATCCAGATCCGATTTTTATTTTTCAACCTCCAAGTTCTAAATAGTCCCTTTTAGAACATGGATGATGCCCTTGTTGTCCTTGCCCTCAATGTCCTTTTCCTTCCAGCCTAATACAGTATTTATACTGTTCTATTTTCAGACCTGAATGTTCTTGTTTTCCTGTTTTTTTTAGAGCCCTGATGATGATGTGAAGATGCGGAGAATGAACGTCACCACCAGGGACAAGCTGGTGAAAACTCTGAAGAAAAAAAAAAAAAAAAAGGCCCTATAGCTCCTCTCCCTGTATCTCCTGTTTACTGTACCCATTACTTTGTTTCCATGGATATCATGGGGTTATAGACCTGTGCTGTCTGGTTTTCTTTAAACTACTTATCCTGGTTCTCATGTCTGGATTGAACGAACGACTGTGTCCAGGCCCGGTTTGTGCTCGGCTGTTGATTGGCCAGTCGCAGCAGGACCCAGCTGTCAGCGATCATCTTAATCACTTAATGGAGGAGCACTTGTTAAATGCAGGATTTTCTACTTTGAAACATCAGTGTGGAAATGGATACAATAGGCATAATAAGATAAAGAGGCATGAGGGTATGGCTTAAAAAAAAAAAAGAAAGAAAGAAAAAGGAAATAAAATGTGTATGAACCTCTCACCACCTGGAGCAGCATCGATGTGTACGGACAGATACTGGATGGTAAAAAGAGTGACAGAAAATGAGTGGCTAAGCAGTTAAAAAAAAATGATGCATATCTAATTACACTCAACCTGGATATACAATATGGTAGACTGCAAACCAGAAAGGGAATAAAAATCACAAAGAAAAGTGTCTGTACGGATCTGGTTTTGGATACGAACAGATGTTAAACAATTACGGATCATTGTTTCTGCAACTAAACATAAGGGACTCTCACCACAGCTGGCTCTAAGTGGCTTCACTTTATTAACCCAATGGGGAACAATGCAATTCAGCTGAACTGAGCTGAGCTGATCCAAGCTGGGCTGAACTGGAGCTGGATGTTAACTTTGACTGGACCCTGTTATCACTCACATGCAGAATAGAAAGAAACCTGAGCTGAACTGGTTTGACCTGGACAGAACTGAATCAGCCTGGAGCCTGACCTGGAGTTACACTGAAAAATACTGTGCATCTCTGTTTAGTCTCACGCAAACTAAACTGGACTAGACTAGACATGCCTGTTACCTATTGGGAACCTTCCTAGCCTGTGTACTTGTCTGCTCTGGTCCATTAGCTACAGCTTTCCACTGGATGGGGTCGGTGAGGACCTTGAGGATCTTTACCAGCCCCTCTCCCATCTCTCCAGGCCCACTTCAAAAGGTGAGTAATCCACTGATTAACCCATTAACCTAACCAAACAAGCAGCCAAATGAGAAGTTCTCCCACCCAAAGACATGGGCTCATTAATTAGTGTGACATATGGCGACACACCGGCAGTCACCTTGGCCATCCACCAATTTTGGGTCCTGCCCCATAGTTTAAGACACACTTACACTCTGCAGTGTCTACTCCTGCCACGAGTGGTATGTAGCCTAATGAGGGCACTTTAACGAGTGCCACCTAATTGCTGTCAGCTAGACAATTAGAGAGCCACCCTGGCTAAACGGTCTGCTTCGTTACAACTCTCCACTGACAATATCACAAAAGGCGACAGGAAATGTATCACCCCTCCTATTTGTTTCTGGCTCTTTTAGTGTCTGAATCACTCCTTACCTTTGACTCCTCTACCCTATTCTATCTGTCTTTCCCTCTATGTCTATCAGATGTCTTTTTTTTCCTGGCCTGCCTAAGGCTGTGATCAAATACTGGTGAATTTAATATGCTAGCAGAGGATATGGTTATGAGGTAGCACCACAGCCTCAGGGAGGGACTCTGTCCATACAAGAGAGGGTCAGCAGTATCTCTTTAGTCATAGACAGAGACCGATGTCTGATGCTGCAGAATTTTACTCACCCAGTCCCCAGGCTACTGAGGTACTCGCCGTCATAATAAAATTTTACTTTTACTAGAAGAAATCAATGGCATATTCTGTTAAGTAGTCAAATTTCAGAAGCCTCGCTCCAAATGGATGGAGAATTGCTGACATCTATTCCAAAAAAAAAAAAATACATGGAAATTAGTGTAAATGATGTTGAATGGTCACATATCAAATGAATCAGTTTCTCCTAAATATTGGACATGGATATTAATTGTATCTTGCCGTTTTATGTCCCCAGTAATTTTAAAGTATTTAACAGGAACAAATCAAATAGCAGTTTGAGTGCTATAAAGAGACACAGTGTAGGACTTCATCGTACTATGCCATTAGCAAACATAAAATTCCACAGTCAGATAAAATATGTAAGTGATTTCTCTTGTGTTTTGACTAGACAGTCAATGCAAAGATGTTATTTTCTCCACTAAGTGAGGGCTACAAGATAACTACAGTGTGGTAGGGAGCACCAATAATCACAGCTGTCTCCAGTTTTAATTTGCATTTCAATACTCAAAGTTACACAAACACTTTCATTGTTCTTTCAGTAATAATAGCAACATATCATTCAGCCAGTCTTCTTATTCCTGCACACAGACACAGGGGCTGGTAGTGCACACACCTCTGACTGTGTAACGTGTGTGAGAGAAAGAGAACAGACACACACAACATCTCTTGTTGTATCCCTGTCTTTGAACTTGTTGGGTCCAGCATTTTGGTCCACACAAAGCAGTCGGACCCCACAAACTAGGCCACTGTTACTGAAGTAACATTACACCATGCGTCATGTAATAGTGTTGTTCATCCATTTAAAAAGGCATGCATGAATGACAAACTGGCTAAACTAACATCACAGTTCAACCTCCCAAAGTACCAAAGAAATAAATCAGCATTGATTCTGAACAGTTTCAATAACATCTAATAATTATAATCTGCATGAAGGGAGAATTTATTGCAGGGCTGTTGTATTATATTTCATTACTTTTGGTACCTAGTAAATTACCTGATAATATAAAGTAAAGGCATGTGTCCCAACAATCCTTTGTGGCCCAATGTTTTCTAATCGGCTACTGGTAAGGTTGTCGTAATTGTAATGATGATGATTATTATTGCCCAGCGGTGATGTTTAAATTGGATAGTGATGATTAGATAATTTAATAAAATATTGAACTATAAATGACAAGTATGTTTTGAAAAGACACTGAATTTGTAAGACAAAAACACAAACCAAAAGCACAGTATAAAAGATCTTGTATGGACAAAAAGCAAAAAAACTGTGTTGTTGAGTTGTGTTTAAGAGGTAAATGCTTGTTCCGTGTATCTTTATCTTAGTCATTAGATTCTCTGCTTGCAACTGTTATCTTGTTGTGAGGTCAGAAGCTACTATTGAATATATTTTACCATGCAGATATTTATAGTATCATACTTGGGAGGCGGTAGGAGGCAATGAGAGAACAGGTGGAAAAATTACAATTTTTATACTTTAATGTTAAACATGTAGCTACATGGGAAAATGTGTCAGGTTTACACCTGTTTGAGGCAGAGTAATCCCGGCACTGTCACCTCCAGAAATAAATCTGTCTCTTTCCCTCAGTCATAAAAGTAAATGAAGCTTGCTACAGACACGTTAATGACGACGATGAATGATACGTGCTGTTCACTCCTCCCCGACACTGTTCATTGCTCTTTCTGCCTCCTTTCCTCGGTCAAGTGTAGTGGTCACTGAGGTACATTAATATCTTATTATCTTGACTGAATTATGTCTTGAATTATTACAAATACAGTACGAGGAGGTTAAATGTGCACTAATTAAGTTGTCCTGAAAGTTTCAGTTAGTATGATCCTTCTGTACATTGTAGGATGGGGGCGGCGACTCTTAAAGGAATAGTTCAACATTTTGGGAAATACACATACACGTTCATGCTAAAGATAAGATCAATGCGACTCATATTTTATTAGTGCGAGAGTCATATTTAAGTGCGAGAGTCGCTACAACCAGTAGTTGGTTAGTTTCACATACCGTGTGACAGGAAACAACTCTGGATCTGTCAAAGGGTAACAAAACATCCTACTAGGTCTAATTCATACACAAACAACAACTAAGTCTAAGCCATAGTAACCAAGATGAGCCAACAAGAAATTCACGCATCCCACTTTGTTAAATGCCCCAGCACCCCATCCGGCCAGTCATATGAGAGTATATATGAGTGTCCATTTAATAATTATTAACATAAAGAATGATCTGGTAATCACTTAATAGATGATGCAGAGCAGACACGTTTCATAGTGCACATCTCTTCAGTTAGACACTGTATGTGGACTGTGGCATGGTCCTGTTTCACTTGATGTGACAGCTTCCATCTGTGGCCGTTTTGCAGCAGCATTTGAGCCCCTCCTAGCAACCATTCGGTTTATTTCATTGACAGAGGGTAAAACGGCACAGTGAGAAACGCATAGACTGTGGCTTTTATTACAGCCATAATGTGGGAGAGAGGCAGTTGTGTGCTCCCTGTATGTGGGCTGATGGGCCAAGCTTTGACTTCAATTTAGGCCACATAACACCTCTGGTGGCTGATGTGGCAGCGATGTAGCCAGACATGGCCATGCATACATTACTGCATTTGTAAAAATATATATATATAAATTGATATTTCTCTCTCTCTCTCACCAACACACTCACATAAATAACAGTGTCAGCCATAAAATTCACCCTGAGTTTTTCTAGCACATAACAGCTGGATCCTGCCCTCATTATATGTGGCTTTCCAGCTGTGTAAGTGAAACAAGAATCGAAAGAAGAAAAGAGGAGAACATGTGGGACCTATATGGAAAGTTGGAGCGAGCACGTCTACTGTATACAGATGTGTGAGTGCATGCACCCTAGTGTTGTCTAACCTGCGGTGATGTAAGATAAGTAAGATAAAAGCGGGACAGAAGTGAACAGGGAGGGAAGGAAGCTGAATGAAAAGGAGAAAACAGAATGATGGGAAGATGGAACAGGTTCACATGCAAATGTACTACGAGGCGGGGTAAGTGGAATGTAGTGAGAATATGGGGAAGAAATGATAAAAATAGATTATACAAGGGAGAGAAAAAACTGGAGGGGTAGAGCTCAGTGAGATCATTTAAAATTTGCATATATGGGCTTGGTAAGTGTAGGTTCACATGGTTTTCTGGTATGTAGGGATACCTCGGCTATGATCTTATCATGTCAGAATGGCTCCTTGAACTGAACTGTTAGGGAGAAGACTGAAATGGGGAAGAGAGGCTGTACGAGATAAGCAGCTTTATAAAAAAAAAAGGAGGTAGTGCAGAAAGGGAAGACAAGAATTAAAAGCAGGAGACGAAGAATGAGGACAGAAGATATGAAGATGATGGTGGAGTGGTAGAAGAAAAGGAAGACTGGAGGAATCAGAGGAAGAAAGAGCAGTGTGTATTGAACTCCAACTGTATTATGTTGAGAGGTCTCCAGAAAGAAAACATGGTAGTATGAATAATAGATGACAACACTTAAACACACACGCGCACGCACACACACACGCACAATGCATGTTTGTTTTTGTGCGCGTTTGTTGTGCGACTCCTATTCCCCTTTTAAATGGCGGGAAAAAAATGATCTTGACAGCAAGCCAGATGATGTGCTCAGCTGAACAAATACGTCAACACACAAACTCATATTCAACGAGTCATAAGAGATTTTCATGGAAGCATCCTGTGACCTCCCATTGATAGCTATATGTCTATGAAGACAATGTGAATTTACTGAAAATGTGTTAATGCTTCAGCATGAATGAGCGCGTCTCTCTTTTAAATCTGCTCAGGGGATGGATTCATGTGTCAGTCATGCTAAAAAGTTGACATTTCTGCAAGCCGCCCACCCAGGAAAAGCATCTGGAAAGACGTGAATAATCATCTACCCCCAAAATGGTCTTGGGGAGAAAAAAAAAAAAAATGCAGCTTTTTGGGCAGTGTTTGACAATATTGTTCAGCAAATACTTAGGATTTGACTGCAGAATTTTAAAAGCCAGTGTTTCATATGCAAACATCTGAACACCACTGGGATTTGTCCTGCAAATGATCTTTCTCTCAGTCTCAGTTTGTAAAGGTCAGCTGCACTGCATATTCAGCTGCTTAAAAGCACTGCTGTCGATTTGTGTATTCAATAGATGCCTACAGCCCACAACTCTTGTATCATCAAACAGGGTGATTTTGGAATATGAATTTCAATGCAAAAAACATGCAGCATTGATTATTCTACTGTCTCATGACTCCTCACTTTGTAATATTACTGAAGTGAACCAATGGTTTTACACTTATCAGTAAATTTGCACATAATAGTAATATCAACCGATATTATCTTGATAAAACTAGCACTTAAATTCTCAAACACCGAATTTACAAGTGGTGTTTTTCTTTTTCAATCACAGCACATCTGTCCGACACATGCATACCACAGCATTGAAACTGATTTAAACTTCTACTTCAGGACAGAAGAATAATCATTATGAGAGCATGTGATGCAAATGAGGGAGCAGTGATTATATTTATAGCCATGTTAAAAATGAAACATGATAGCAAGCGAAACTGGCTGACATTTAGTGATACACGGACTTGTAAAAGTTAATTGTGTTGCAAATCAAAGGAGAGCGAGTGCGTGTGTGTGTACACAGCAGTAGCTGCAGAAAAACGGGCTATAATAAGATGCTGCAGATTTTCCACTTAGCCTTCATTTAATATATAATATTCTGTATCTCATCATCAGCATAGAACTTCCATACCTTCAGGGTATGGAAGCAACCAGGTCCATAAGTCATTACCTTTGAATGATTCATGGTACATGCTTGGGATTTTCAGATGTGTTTAACTTTAAAAATGTCGGACAAAATATGTAGTTGGACCTTGAACCGATCTATATTTCCTCAGGAATCAAACATGGTTTTCACTGGTTTAACCTGTTAGAAGAGATTTGTTTTAGTACTGGTTGTAGTGTAGCCATCTTGGCCTGATACATTTTATTACAAACTCTGCGTTGTGTTAGTGGACAGTCAGGAACAAGCTGGAAGGATTTATAGGGTTTGCAATGTGTAATAATAATATTAGTGGAGCAACATCTCGTGTCCAGGTTTCTACAAGTACATCTCTACTCAGCTGAGCCTGAAACTACAACGCATGCCATTACATTCACCACTCTATCTTCTATTACATCGATAAAATGCATCACATTTTGATTATGTAGTTACTACACTATCCTTGTATTTAACAGGGATATATACAAAATAAATATATACATGGAAAAACAGACAAAACACGACATGTTTATGAGGTTAAAAAAAAAAAACTCAATACAAAACAAATTTACATGTCAAAATAAAAAGCACCAGTGAGTTACAAAATGATATAAAGACATCAATGTCTCATGACTGGGTTTCTACCAGCAGATCACATGAAAAACCATCTCCAAGCTCCTGAGATCAGTAAACCAGCAGAAAAAAAAAAAAAAGTTAAAAGGTCACAACAAAAACATAATTAATAAAATAAAAGAAAGGGAAAGGATAATAAATTCTGCACAGGTATAGATCTTTAAAAATCTGTTACATTAATACATGGGTTAGCAGGTGAAAACTGTCCTGGTGCAGCCTGTATAGAGGAGTTCCTTCATCTACAGTCAGCGATGAGGTGGATCACTGATCTGCCCCAAGCAGTGGCTACCCACAGATACAACATGACAGACAAATCATTTTGTGACTCTTGCTTTTATACAGACTGCAACTGAACAAACAAACTTGCACAACATAATTTCTTTGCCAACCAGTTGCATTTAAAGATAAAAGTCATATGTTTTTGGATTTGGCAAAAAATTGTTCATTCCTTTAGCGTAATTCTGCCCAGATTTACCACTGGGATGACAGACAATTTACCCCTCACACATTTGCAATAAACATGAGAAAAAAAGAACAACGATGGAACCAAAGAAACCAAAGGCAGCTCTATTTGCATAATAAGTGACTGTCTTGGCTGTGCTTGCATTCTTGAAAATAACTCTACCATACGAGTGTCATTTACTTCCAAAGCTGTCAAAGGTCATTTACTTCAGTAATGGATCAACAAGCCCAACACAAAAATAACTAAAGTTTCACAAATCCTTTGAAGCATGAGGGAGAATTTTAACTCTTGGCTGAACTGTATTTCCTCTCATGCTAAATCACCCTTTCATTGTACTAGAGGCACTGAAAAAAAAAAAAAAAAAACAGCAGCTGCAGCAAGGTCACAGGTGATCACGTACTAACTCCATAAGATCTTTTTTAACGGGCTAAAAAAAAATGTATTAAGAACATTTATTTAATTTGGGTTAGCCAAGAGGACATTGCACCGAGTGGTAAAACACTGCAGACAAGATTTTCTGGGTCAGCCACTATTCTGGGAACAATAGACAACCACTCATTTGTTCCAGTCATACCAAAACCATCTGCAGGTTAGAAGGGTATCAGGTGGCCCTAGTTTCCGTGAGGACTTGAGTGGGAATTGTCCACAAGTGATGGAACAAACTGTGTCAGGACTCTGTCTTACAGATGCCGTTCTCAGGAAACATGTGAACAGCTGCGGTGTGAGTTTGACAAACATTCGTAAACAAACAGGAGGCACTTCACAAACGTCATGAAGCCCACAAACTGACAGCAAGGGATTCGCAAATGAGGAAAACCCATTTCACGTGTACAAATAGATTCACAAATGGGTAAATGTCACTTAGTTAGGCGCATTTGCAAATTAATTTTTGGTGGATATGACTTTACACAACTCAAGTGAGAAGAACATCATTGTCATCATCCTAATATTTGTAGATAATTGGTTACAAATAATAAAGTCGAATAAAAACTTGCGGAAATGTGTGTATGATAGATGGATAGGCAACACCTTTACAATATTTGTGCACTTGAGGAGGAACAAGATGTATAAGTAACATTTAGAAACACATGGTCTCTCTTACAGTTAGAGATGGTATATCTGTTGGGAAGGGTTATCACTTATCTTCAGTTTTTCAAAATATCAAGTTAGAAACATCATTTGAATAATATGCAATTCATTTGAATGAATTTGAATATGGTATTTAGAACGCCCTCTGCTGGGTCATAAGGCAAACTACTTCAAATAGTCACTTTCAACAGGTCATTGCAGCTCGAATATGAACTTTTTCCCCGCATGGGTGAATAAATTCTCAGATTTGGAAGTGAGGAGGTAGTGACAGCTGTAGTGTTGGGTCCCTCCCTAGGTGCCTATCCTGAAGGTCATTTGGAAGAAATAATGGGCTCCAAAGCACCAAAGAATTTTTAATACAATTTTCAGTAAGCCATAACTTAGCAAATATGCAACTGCTGGCAAAATATTTTAGAAATGAAAGACATCTGAAAAATTGTGGAGCTTTGCTTATCATAAACTTTTTTTTTTTGGAGGGGGGGGGGTTAAGCCTCTATATGAGAAACTATCAAAGAGTGAACTAGTTGACACATGTAACTATATTATTTACATGAGGGATGAAGAAAGTTCAAGATGGTCAGTCACGACGTATCTGTTTATTTTGCACGCAATTTTCCAAGGGAACAATTAGGGAAGGACTATTCAGCAGGTTTCAGAAACATTCAGTAAAACAGGAAATATCAAAAGCAATTCACATAAAATGGCTGCCGCTGTGTTTCATCAAAACAGTAAACACTACCTCAGGGATAAAGATTTACAAGGTTGTTACTGCACAATGCAGCGTGTACTTTCCAGCAGAGGGCCAGGATACAGAGTAGAGTGAGTAAAGTCATTTGATTTACATCACTTCTACAAAGTATTCCAATAATGTGTGGTGGGTTATTGAATATTCGTCACATTATAAAGCTTCATAATTACATAGTTTTCTCAATATCTCATTATGCCTTACAAGTGACGCATAATATACAATAATAATGAAATGCCCATTAAATCAATGGCGTTTGCACTGCTATCGACTGGAGGGACTTGGAGATAGCACCTTTACATTTCTGATTCTCAGCAGGAAAGTATTTTCCTTCTGCAGGTAGGAGAGAAAATAGGACTGTTAGATTAAAATCTTGTGCAGGTTTGAGGTTTTCACTTCAGACTGGAATGGCCCTTTGACTGTTATATTGGCAGCTTTGGACTAAAAATGCTGATGCAGAAAAATTGTGTGTGTGTGTGTGTGTGTGTGTGTGTGTGTGTGTGTGTG